>JAQPCC010000083.1:27500-627500 GCA_028392965.1 Lindernia subracemosa | reverse complement strand
ACCGAGAAAATTAGTAAAGAAACCTCAGGACCCATCAATTTCTCATACCACAAGAAAACTTGATTACCTGGGAAATAAAATAGAGATTGGATACAAGGGCAGATTGCAAAATGATGGGCATATTCGAGGTGTAGAATAGCTTAATTGGATATGAACCCTGTTGTCCGCGGGCATTCTTTGATCTCACGGGCAGAACCACACGGAAACCTTGGAAGTAAATGACGATAAGGAAGATGAGGACAGTGGCGAGCAAGTTTGTCACGTTGGGGAGGTTTTGCCTGTAAAATGCTTCTCGCAATGCACGGACTTTATCGGTTCGAGTGATCAAGAGATGGAACAAAGCAATGACGGCTCCTTCAAACTCAGCTCCACGGCCAGTGTTGATGGTAGTGGGACTGAATGCTTTCCATATAATGTTTTCACTGTCAAAAGGATAATATTTTTACCGAATAACTTCTTATTAACGAAATATAAGCAGAATAGAAGTATAGAACTTTAGATTCTCACCAAATATTGGTTGCAATAAAGAGTGAGATACCAGAACCCAATCCGTATCCTTTTTGGAGCAGTTCATCAAGACAAATTACAATGATGCCAGCAAAACAGAGTTGCAGAATGATAAGGATTGCGTTACCAACTCCAAGTTGGCCAACACTGCCATACATTCCTGAGAGAACATAAGCAACTGCCTCACCAACTGCTATCAAGATACCCAACAACTTTTGTGCACCATTTCTGGTGAGAGACAAAACAAATTAAAAATCAAAACGATATTTAAAATAATAAAATATAATGATCAATCTATAACTCAGGAGATAACCAAAAAGAAGTGCATGTTTGACTAGAAAAGCAACTTACAGAAGGGCACGATCCTCGCGGACATTGTTATCAACCTCAATGATCTTAGAACCAGCTAGAAGCTGCATTACAAGCCCCGACGTCACAATTGGGGTAATCCCAAGCTCCATAACTGTACCTCTGTTAGAGGCCAGAATAACACGCATCCAATAGAAGGGATCCGCCCCTGTTGTTGAGTGAATGCCATATAGCGGCAGCTGACTGCAAACCAGAAAGATGAAGAGGGAAATGACTGTGTATATGACCTTCTCTCTGAAGGGAATTTTCCTGTCTGCGCTCTGAACCTCAGGAAGGAAAGACAGGAAAGGGCGAACCAGATGGAGAACTCTAAACCCACCTCCCATTTTCACTTGGTTTCGTTACTTAACCACTGCAAAAACCAAAGAAAGTTACTATCAAATCCCATAATCCCATTACAAAAAAGCCAGTATACATGAATCACACCTATCTCATGCTCATCAAACACACAATTCAGAAATTAATATCCTCAACGACGAAAAAATAACGAGTTGACCTCATTCTGTCACACAAATATCAAATCTAATAAATTATATGCAAACGTTGCAACGGAAGAGGAAACGATTTTACACAGACAGAAATAAAAATAAATTTTGTGCCCAGAATCTCCTATCCAGCAACATGTTATAGACAAATCGCATCTAGGAAGAACATCTAGAAACTAGATAACACAGAGTAAAAGATGAACAGACAAGATCTACCACGAACAAGAAGAAGATTACAACAGAAAGTACACATGCAAGAACATCAGATCTAATATTCAAACAGCCCCTTCGTTTCCGTTTCTTAGCGAGCTCATCTGAGCTGAAATCAGGTCAAACACAATCATAATCACAGATCGAATATCAGAATAAAACACAACCAAACGATCTCGAATTACCAGAAAGGAAAAAAAAAACTCAAGAAATCATCTAAAATTCGAACAGAAAACAGGAAAAATACTCATCCATAAAGCCAAATTAAACATCACGGCGATCTATACCTAGAAGAAGAGACCCACCTGTGAACAGAATCAAATATCTCCTACTATTTTTCCCCTTTGGTTTTCCCTTTTTCTGTTCCCTCTCTATTAGATTAGCTGATGAATATATAAAATATTTTTAGGGATGTTATGTAGGGGCAGTACAATCGCGGGGCTTGCCCGCGTGGACGAGCCATGACACGAGCCACCCAATGAAAACGCGACACGTGTATATGGTCTGAGCGATTTGGTCGAAGTCGTGTGTACTCGCTTCGCTCGTATGCAATGTTTGACCAAGCAAGCCCATCTTAACCTTTTGCGGCCCACTGTACAAATATCTATAATTTAAATATTTAATATAAATTATAATTTAAATATAATTATATATTATATATATATAGTATATACAAAGAAAAAAAAATTAGTATAATGAATTACAAATTAAGGGGGTAAATGATAATTAATTAAAAATAAATGAGTAAAATTAGAAATATCAAACGCATACCAAATTGAGCAGTTTTATCCAACCGAGTCTTATTAATAGAAGAATATAGATAATACATTTCATATTATCATTGAAAAAAAAAATAGATTACATAATGGATTTTGTCTTCCTTATAAAAAGAAAAATCAAAAGTATGGGCTTCAAGTCAAGCACTAATTTTTATTTTTTTTAATTTTTCATGTTATATTTCTCTTTTTCCTTAATTTCAAGCTATGTTGTAGTTTGCTGGCTGAGATATATGATGTTACTCAATTATCCATCACATACGTTGTGTTCTTGTCTTCCTTCTGATGATTTTTAAGGTTATTTAGCAATTTAAGGTTACTGATTTTAAGTCGGCATTACAACGCTTGTATGGTTATTACATTAAAAACTGAATTTCAAACCAATAACCGTCCCAACTACCATCACGAGATTATGAAGCATCACAAGCAACTACATTTTCAACTTTTTAATCAATCCTCATCTATACCAAAAAAAAAACGTTTGATTTTTTTTTTTAATTTCATTTAGTGGACAGCATCGTTCTTGCATGCTTTTCAGCAGTTCATATCTTTAATAAGAGAACCCATTTAACGTAATCCAAATGGAAGCCAAGATTGAAGGTAGTAGTAAAGTCTCTCCTCATTTTCATGTTTAAATGTGAAAACGATATCATTTTCATGCTTCTTTTCTTGCTTATGATGATCTTACACCTCATTGTTTCTAACCTCGTACGCATTCTAGTTCAGTTTTGACGACATGGGATGCGTTGGATCCTCACAGAACGGAGCCGAAAGTGCGATTATCAGAAACCGCCTATTTGTCGATATAAATAAAACAGAAATTGTGATTTATTTCACTGAATATTCTTTTTTTTTCCCAGGTGGTGTGAAAAAGATCAAGAAGTCAAAACCTTGGAAACATCCACAGCCCATTACAGAGAGTCAGCTCATACAGCTCAGGGAAGAGTTTTGGGATACAGCTCCTCACTACGGTGGTCGGAAAGGTCATTTCTTTCGCCACACTTTTCTATAAATATTTTCGATGTTTTCAACCGTTTATAATGTCCTGATAAGATGATCTTTTGGCACAGAAATATGGGATGCTCTTCGGGCAGCAGCAGAAACCGATCCAACGCTTGCCCAGACAATAATAGATAGTGCCGGGATCATTGTTCAAAATCCCGATTTAACAGTTTGTTTCGACGAAAGAGGTCACGGCGATTGAGAACTGTTTCCTTCTTAATCATTTTTGTTTCTACGCTATTACATAGCATCTATAGTGATCTGGATTTGGACATTACTTACCTCGTCCACAGGTGTGAGATATGAACTGCCGAATTATGTTCTCAGCGAGCCGAAGAACTTGATTCGAGATACCTGAAATAAGAGACAAAATGCAGAGTTCTTTTCCCCCCATGAATTTCACTTATGATCTTTCTAATTACTCTTCTAATATGCTCGTATATAAGTGCCCATGTGTCTTTTTTTTTTTTTTTCCGTGTGTCATATGTGCTTTGTAGCAGATATAGTGTCATCACTTCCATTGCAGAAGACACAATTGTCTCTTCATGTGCTTAACGAATTTAATTCAAAACAACTGCCACCTACTAGACGATGGAACTCATTAACAACCCAGAACAGAACCCTACAGAATTTCAACTTTGGAAAGAAACAAAGGCCAAGAAGTAGTTTACCGGGATGTAATGAATCTTTTCCTTCAAGCCTTCTTGAAAAAAGAAAGAATATTTCCTTGCTTTGGATGTTTATTTCCCGCTTTCTTGTTTCCATCTTTCCCTGGTTTGTTCGATGAAGCAGTGTTGCCCACTGCTGGTGACTTTTTAACCGCTGGTGGCCTAAAATTTAGGGGAAAAGACGCTCAAACGAGATATGATCTTAAAAGGGGTTAAAAGGGCATTTAGAAAATCATGGAAGATAGTTAAATCAATTGAAGACATTAATATTAAAAAAAAAATTCCAGAAATGGGTGCCCAACCTATTGCCAGCATTGTTCGCTGTACTCTTCTCTGAAGTGTTAACAGAATTTGCAACAGATTTTGTATCTGGTTCCTCACTTTCCCACACAATATCAGACACTGAAAACATAAAATATAAGGCATTGGAAAAATTAGAGGAAAATTATTTATCAGTAGGAGAAAGGGACAAGTACCTTCTCTTCCACGGTCATCAATCCGAGTTTTGACTACTTTTCTTCTTTTTGGTTGAGCATCAACTACTTCATGCTTGATATTAGTATTCATTTCAGGTTCATGGTTCGGCCTCTTCTCTGAAGCAGACGGTTCTGCACTGTCATGTTTGCTCTTCGCTATGGTAGGTTTATTAACACTTTCGTCAGCTTGATGCAATTTATTCACCTTTGACTCGCATTCCTTGTCAAAAGTCAACTTCTGTTCCAGGCCCTTAGAACTTGAACCATCCTTTGTATATTGAACAGATTTTTTTGGAGGATCGGGTGAGTCTAGATTTACTGCATCTTGTAACTCGTCTTCTTCGTCGGAATAATCAAACACCACTCTCCTTTTTTTACTGCCTTCACCATTGTAAGTTCTCTTAATGTGGAGATCTTGACCATCATCGTCACTGCTTCCAAATTCAACAGCTTCACGAGCAGAAATCTGGGCTTCTGCAGTAAAAAATTGGACAGAATAACCAGTGCATATTATTTCAAATGAGATGAAAGAATCACCAAACGACTGATAAATTTAAAAATCAGACAATTCAAGAGGATAAGACAAATCTAACCAGCAGAACTTTGCCTCAAATTGTCGGAATTTCCTGAGTACGCATTAGGTTTAGGTTTTGTAGATGCACGAGCACGACCCCACATACCAGCCAATGCAGCTCCAGCACCAGAACCTTTCTTGCGTTGGAACTTCTCATTGTTATTGGGAAGCTTTGGATTATTTACTTTTTCTCCGAGTTCGATCACCTTTTCTTGATCTTGTATTACCTGACCCTCGATCTTGACAGCTTTGGCAACATCAGGGAATTGCACTCCAGTATTAGGACTTGACTTTTGCTTGGGCCGTGGAGTCAGAGTAGTTGGCCGAGCACAAATGCTTCTAGAAAACCCTGATACTACTGGAGTCTTATTTTGTATTTTTTCATCAATACGCTTCACAAAGGAATTCAACACTCCACCAAACCTATTACAAATAAATCAAATGTTCTAAATCAACAGTTTTGATTAACCCAAAATAGATATTTGAGGAATATGTTGAACCTATTATACAGCAAACAGTTATCCGCCATCAGTGAATGTCTATAGAGATCTTCAGCTTGGACAAACTCATGATTCCATAGCGTGGCAGGATCTTTTGGCAGGGAAGCTTGGACACTGTAAACTTGAATGGAGCAATTTCCATCAAATTGCTGTTTTGCCTCTGCAGATTTGGAAACAAAAAAGTATTATAAAAAAAAGATATCAGGTCCTCATAGTTTTTCACAATAAAATCAGGAAACGGGGTGGTGGGCCGCAGTCAATATTTTCTTCGGTACAAACTTAACTTGAACCAAATTGTCAGAGCATCAGAAACAAGCGATAAGTTTTGACATTCTAACATTGATTCACAACCAAAACTAAATTGCTGGCATTCTTAACCTGTGAATAATAAGATGTATACAAACTTCAAAACGGCAGAAACGAGAATCACGTCTAGACTGTCTAGTCAAGAACATTAACTCAGAAGTCATAACCCTGACTAATGACTGGTTGTGTATGATTTCTACGATATCGATTCAGTTTGTTGCCTCATACTGTACGTATAACCTAAGTTCATCAAAAGTTGGGCAAAAAGACTTTCGGAAACTATTACATTGCTTGTTATTACTATTAAGACTAATTATATGTCAATTTCAAACCTCAACTCAGTAACTGAACCTAAACAACCTACAACATTAGGGTTGAGTCATACAAAACAAAGAAAACAATATCACCACATCGATAACCCAATTTATGATGGAGTTAAGTAGAAAATGAGAAAAGAACAAAAAAATCGAGGAAAACAAAAGCTCTCACATAACTTTAGCAACAAAAGTTTTACTAACAAGCACCTGCGAGCCTGTTTTTCTCCACAAGCCTTATATGATAGCTCGGAGGACCGCTCTGTTTCAACCATCCAGATAAGGAATATATAACTTCTATCCCGTTTCCATACTTCTCGACAAACTCTTCAAGCAATCAACATATAGGAATACATAAAAAAATTAATAAAAAAAAAATTAAAAAGGATCTAAAAAAATCACAAACATCAAACTCGATTCTTTTCACCTCTTAGCAGCATTTGAAGAAACCAGAAAATTCCGACTGAGCCATTTGTATGAAACCTGTATTGAAACAAACAGAACTAACAAAATATTCCACGCAAAAAACTGCTAAAGCATGTTGCTTTAAATTAATCAAGCTAATATAATAACCCAAGCTCCAAATTCAATTTTAACTTCATTTATTCATTGCTAATCAATCAACGCACTGTTAGCTGATCTATACTTCAGTTCCGTACGAAATAATTGAGACAAATGAACGCATCCCATATCGTTTAAAGTAGCAAGAACAGAAAAGCTCACATACAGAGAATCAAATTGAATTGGGAGTGCTAATAGATACCACTTGAAGTTTATCAGAGACAATCGATTGAATCTCGTCGACGATACCCAGTGCATGGATTTCGGCCATCATGGACAGAAATTCCGATCAGAACAACCGCGTTTGATTAATCGCCAGACAATAATTTTATCTTTCTTAGGTTTTCTTTTCCCTCAAAAAATGGAATTAGGCATTCGTTCTCGCAATTGTAACTGAGAATGTGTAAACTATTCTGTACGTACTGTGATAAGAGAGGGTCACGTGCTGAGCACGTGACTACGCCTACTAATAAAGTGTAGTGTATATATATATATATATTTTTTATATAACAACATGATTCATGAATGAGTTATTACAGCAACTGTCGTTTAAACAACTGACAACATGAAAAAAACAAAAAAAAAAAGGTTCAATCATCGTCATTCATCACAAATCATCAAGAAGCCTACTCGCCGAAGAATGATCATCATCAGAAACCGTCGAATCAACCCACGGGCCATCCATAGACACGCCCCTCTGTTCCCTCGCAACATCGCCGCCGCCGGACATCGCAGACGAGGACGACACGTGGGTCTGGCTGTCCTGAGACAACATCTCAAACGCCTTGAACCTCGCCGCATCGTCGCCCGTTCCTCCGCGCTTCACAAGAGGCGCTTGAACTGGAATCTTCCCCTCGAGCATTTTCACGACGGCCGACATCGAAGGCCTCAGCGTAGGCGAAGGGTTGGTGCACAGAAGGGCCAAGTTCAGCATCCGCATTGCCTCCTTCTCGGAGTAGTTCGAGCCCAAGATTGGGTCCACGAGTTCTAGCAAGTTGCCTTGCTCTTGCAAGACGTACGCCTGTAAGAAAGTACACTTGTGAGAATTGTTTGAAATGGCAATGATGTAATAAAAAGGTTCGATTTTACCCAGTCGAGAAGGTAAACGAATTCCTCTTTCGGTCTGTAGTTGGTGTTGCTTTTCCCGCTGACGATTTCCAGCGCGACGATGCCGAAGCTGTAGACGTCGGCTTTGTCCGTTAGGTAGCCTCTCATAGCATACTCAGGAGCCATATAACCTCTGAGAATTTTTAAGGGAAAAAAAAACGATTTTTTGTCTGAATTATTTGGACGAATCAATGAGGTATGAAGAAAGTTTCTTACACGGTGCCAGCGATCCGAGTGCTGATGTGAGTGTTTTCGTCTTCGTCGAGCTTGGCCAAGCCGAAGTCTGAGATCTTGGCGTTTAAGTCTTTATCCAAGAGGACGTTCGTGGCTTTGATGTCTCTGTGGACGATTTTTAACCTCGATTCTTCGTGGAGATACGCAAGGCCTTTAGCTATTCCGATGCATATCTTCTTCCTCGTTTTCCAGTCAAGATTCAACCTTTGTTCCTCTCGGCCTGAATCAAGACAAGACATAGATTGTAATAACAGATGTTTCTTTTCTACTTTACTAACTGTTTTTTTTTTTTGTGAAGTAGAATGCCCACCGAAGAGTGCCCGAGCGAGGGAGTTGTTCTCCAAGTATTCGTATATCAGCAACAGCTGATTTCCTTCGATGCAGCAACCATAGAGCTTGACGAGGTTTGGGTGCTGTAATGCAGATATCATGCCTATCTCATTCACGAATTCTCTGTTTCCTTGCTTCGACTTTGCCGAGAGCTGCTTAACTGCTATTATGGTACCGTCGGATAGTACACCCTATCAAAAGGAAAAACAATTATACGTACATCATAACATGGCTTAATGTGGTAATAAAGTGTGTTGCAAGAACTTAACTGTATCGAATGACTGAAGATTACCTTATAAACTGGCCCGAAACCTCCTTCGCCAATCTTGTTAGAGCTGTCGAAGTTGTTGGTAGCAGCTTTGATCTGTCTCAGAGAGAAATAGCCCGTCTGGAGATCGAGGGCTCGAAGTTCTGTTTCAGACATAAAATTCGTGAACGTTAAGGTTACGATGACGATCTTATATTTATAACATTATGCGACGCCTTACCTATTTCTTCGGCACTTTTCCCTCCGAAACAACCTCGCATCCACAAAATAACCAAAATCAACCCAACGAAAGTACAAGAAGCAGCCACGATGCCGATTATGGCACCAACCGATAACCCCGTGCTTACATCATAATCTGCAAGAACAAGAAAAGAGAATATAAACGAGCCCACATTAGTTTGCTCTTGTGTAATAAATGTAGATATTCAGGCCTAAAATATCGCCAATATGTCAAAAAGAAAAACTTACTTGGCGTCACAGCAATGGCTGATATTAAGGGTCCGTAAACACCCCTATCGGGAATAGCCGTAGTTCCTTTACCCGTCCAATACAAGTGTATCTCGAGAGTACTACCGTTTACATCTGTATTGAAGTCACGGTAAATGCCTCTTCTTACACCGTTAGCTTCCTTTGTAATGTCGAAATCTGTCAAAACCACTTTCCCCTGAAATATAAAAGAAAATAAAAGATCATCTCTCTATCCGTCTCCCTCTCTACATATATAGTCATGTTAGAGTTTGTTTTACGAAATACAGTGGTATAGGACTTACTTGGATAGCTACATCGAACAATCTTTTCCCAAGACTCGTAAAATTTGGGCCATCGGTATACATTATCTCGGCAAAATGGAGACGAACAGTATAACTGCCTCTCCTCATGCAAAGACCGTAAAACTTGAGTGAAGATGGGGAGAGACGAGCGGTCTGATAAATTTCGGTAGTGTTAGAAATCATAGGAGTGTCATTGAATGCGATGAATTTGCCTTTGTCTTGTCCCATGTATACTCCGAAGCTGCTGTAAGCCCATCGGTCGTTTGATTCGAAGTGCGACGGGCCTTCGTCGCTTTGGTTTTCTTCATAGTCTTCGCCCCCAAAGCTCGTTCTTCGTCCTCCACAGTTTATGTATAGCGAGTAATCTGTTGTTTAAAGAAGTGACCGATCATGAGCAAAAAGGTTTTCTTTTATTACAGCCTTGAAATTAGTTCATAACATTGCGGTAATGAAATGAGAGGATTGTATCGTACCGTCGGCTTTTCTCGGGCAACGGAGGTCGGACTTCAAGCACCATGAAACACTGAGGATAAAAAGGGAAAAAGAATCAGTGACATGAATAGTGAAAGGAAAATTAAAAAAAAAAATTTAAAAATCATGAACATTTCATTAAGGATGCTATAGGAACTCACGAGTTGCTCGCCGATGGAGAATGGCTGGCGACTAAATTTCTGTAAAGACGAAAATAGAATCGGACTTCTTTCTTAAAAACCCGACGAAGCTGAAAAGTTTCGAGTGCTTTGAAATTCGAAAAGAAATAAATAGGAAAGCTTACATGTTTGAAAATATGCAACCAGTTCCACGAGAATCTGTGAAGTTGTTGTACGATAAATCTCTGCAGTTGTTTTGACGACAAAGAATTAGTTAAAACGTCGATAATGAACTGACGAAGTAAAAACGCTGTAAGATTCGAACTAATGATTACATATTATCTCTGCTGTCCGAAATCCAACCAGGTACTTCTCCTGTCAGTGAGTTGTGAGACAAGAACCTACATGACAAGAGGAATTAAATTATCATCGTTTAAGCGCAATAAGAATGAAGTTAAAAACTCAATAAGCTGGAAGATTGAGTCTGATGAGATGAATGCATACATGAAATCTATTTTCGACAGACTTTGAAGTTGGCCTGGGATGAATCCGTTCAACTTGTTGAAACTGAGGTCTCTGAAAAGAAAAAAGTATATGCAATCATATATACATATAAATACATACATGAAAAAAACATATTGAATCTTAGGACGGAAAGGAACTACAAACTTACAGAGTTCTCAGTTCGGACAAATCTCCCAAGTACGGCGGAATTTGACCAGTGATCGAGCAATTTCTCAGTATCCTTCATAAGAGAAACTTTGCATATAAGCTGTTTTTATTCGTGTGTGTGCATATACATATATAAGCCAAGAAAACTCACAAGTCCTTCATGGATTTCATGTCTGTTAAATTAGGGAAACTTATGCTTGGTCCACTGAGATCAGATATCCTCCTGAAAAGCGAATATTGTTGTATTTATTTCCCTTTGTTTCTTCGGAAAATGTAATAACCTCAAAACATTGCATCTACTTAGAGGATATAACTCTTACAAGCTTGTCATGATTGTCAACTTGGATATTGCTTCGGGGATGGGATTCTCCATTGATGTGCCTTGCAAATCTCTGCAGTAAAACTCAGTATTCGTCATTGATGGATATAATTTCGTAGCATAGCATAGCATATATATGTATAATATGTATCCGATATATGTATATAGATATATATATACACACTCACAATCTGTCTAGTTTTGTCCAGTTTCCAATAAAATCGGGTATTTTTCCGGTCATTCTGCTCCCGTCGATTCTACTGCAAAAAGTAAAATAAAACGGAGGCATAAATAAATGTCAGCAAAGCTATGTTTTCTTCTTACACAAAGTCTCAATAAGGTTGTTTTCTTACAAATCTGTCAAGTTTTTGAGATAGCCATAGCTCTCAGGAATCGTCCCGTTGAAGTTATTAGCAGAAAGCAAACTGCATTGGAGATCTCTTACGTCAAGATGAACGACAAAGAAACAATAGAAACTAAGTAATAAACGAATATCATAATCTTGATAGTGTTCTTACAGCCTCCGCAAGTTGCCCAAGCCTCCCAATTTTTCCGGAAGATTTCCTTCTAGAAGATTATCTTCCAACACCCTGAGGATTTTAGACCACACAACTCATAAAATAATATCAAAAAATTACTATTTAATTTGTTTAAAACCAATATATGAATGAAATTTTATAACTTACAGCTCCTCCAATGTGCTTATGTCACCAAGTTCTTCCGGGATAGTACCACTAAGACGGTTCCCAAGAAGTGCACTATCATAATAAAAACGACAAATAAGTATCATTATAAGCATAAACCAATCGTGATAAAGATGTGCGTACATTTTAACCAGACGACTTTGCCCCCACAATCTAGGAATCGAACCGTTGAGGTAATTTCGAGAAAGTTCTCTGCAATAAGAACATATTTTTTCAATAAATGTTTCTTCTCTCAACATGGACAGCCCTTGATTAATGGAAACATTGCAACTTACATCTCTTGCAGATAAGTTAAGTTTGCAAATTCTTCGGGTAAGATTCCCGTCAAATTCATACCCTTCATTTGTCTGCGAAACACGGCGGAAAAAAATTTTAAGTGTGCTGAAAACAAAACAGTGATTGACGTATTATTTCTTAAGAAAACGGAAGCGTTTCAGACATACGATAGGTGCATTTCTTGCAATGGCCGTTATGAACTACTATCCTTTCATCATAGAATCTTATCCTATGCAAGAAAGATATGAGACATAAGTAACAGAAAGATCATACGTACATATTGGTAACATGACATGTGGTGTTGCGATTAAACGAACAATCGCAAGCCACTCCACTGTAAATATCTCCATCCACAATCGTCTTGTTAAATCCGCTACTACAAGAACTGCTGGTAATAATCCAATGAGTGTTTTGAAGCTTCGAGGATATCGTTTGAAGGACTTTAACTGCATAATCAACATCATAGTTCTGAATAATGATTTCCTCAAACACACATCCATTAAGACAAAAGCAAGTAAGACCATCAATATCTTATTCGGTTAACTTAAACCTCCACAAAATCAAGAAAAAAACCATCCCTTTCCAAGAAAATCATTTTGAAATAACATATCTACGAAGTAGTCAAGCAGGATTAAAAACTCCCAGAATTTAAATATCCAAAAGAGACAAAAACAATGCCGGCCAAGTGGTAATGACTTAGACAAGTGAAGCCAATTTACCAGACTTGTCATAAAATCTAGTGTAAGGGATCCAATTAATGCACATCATATGCCTCCATTATAATATTCATCTGGCATTATCTTATCGAATCTTATCATATCATCAAATCAGAGACAAAGCCATAGGTTGCCGTGCGATGACAATGCTTCACATTCTATAACAGTACAGTACAATTCATGGTATCCAAGGAAATCCTCGTATAGAAAAATTAAGAAAACAAATTAGCAAAAAATAACAAAGATTATGATTTAAGTCCCATTTTAAAAAAGCGAAAATTTTGAAGAATAAAAATAAAAACTTTCTAACTGAGGGAAATCCTTCGGGCAGTTCATTGATTATTACACTAAATCTTTACATATACTTGGGTTTCTGCTACACTAACATAGATAAAGCAATTAGCACAAGACAACAAACGAATCTTTGGCTAACGCGCAGTAGAAGTGAAGAAAGCAAGAAGAATGATTTCCTAAGAAAAATGTTGAAAAAAAATAATGAAAAAGTAAAGGTAATACCTTCATCGTCAGGCAAGAGCTGAGCGGCAGACTTCGAAGCTAAACTTGTGCAGACAAGAAGAAAAGCGAAACCCCTCAATAAATAGAATGTTTTAACAACGGCCCTTTTGCCAGGCAACTCCATTGATAAACAGAAAAGCTTCTTCTTCTTCGTCTTCCTCCTTCTTCTACTACTATTATTGTATATCTGTGGGCATAAATATCTGAAAAGTCTTTGTAATGATGCGAACAAAAGTGAAACTTTTTTACTTTCTTACTCGCGCCTGTGTGCCTGAATAATACATGCAGGGACGAAAAGTGAGGAGAAATTAGGCAGCCGATTAAGGAAAGAGGACACGAGGGTGGTTATAGTTAGATTATTAGAAAGGAGGATGACAAAGTAATCAAATTGCCCGTTGAAAAGTAGACGATGTTTGAACGCTTTTGTGTATAAGAGAATGTAGGCTGCCTTTGGAATAAATATGTTGAAGGGGTCGCATTGTAATTTTTAAAATTTACTGGTCGGAAGTGTAAACTAACTTTAGGATATATTTAACCCTTTTGTATTTAAAAGAAATAAAATAAAATAAAATCTAAGAAGTTTTGGACTTCAAACTCAACGATATGAAAAAATATTTTATATTTTAGACATTGTTTGTGGGTGCTGCTATATTTGACGAGTTTACAGTGATACGTGCACACTCACACTCTATGCGTGTGCTATATAAATATATATAAAATATATAAATATATATAATAATATGAAGTTTAATTATATATTATTTTTAAGAATATAAAAAGAAAAAACAATTTGTGAGAACATATCACAATAAATAAAAAATTAAAGAGTAGAATGGTAATTAATTAAATTAAAATAAATAAGTAACAAAATGGGCAAATTAGTAATTATATTTAATTTTTCTCAACATTTTTTTATATATTAATTTTATTAATTATTTTATATTTTAAAAAAATATTAATTTTAACAGATTAAATTAGACCATTTTTAACTTGCCTTGAGCCTTAATAAAATAGAATAGATATGATTATATGCTTAAATATAATAATAGTAAAATGCCAGACGCGTTTTGCAATTTATTATCTTGTGTGTTGTTAGATTTTGACCATATTGTGGACCAAACTATGGCTTTGGTATTTAAATCATTTCTCCTTGTTTCACACAAGGAAAGCTTATGTTTTTATTTGTGTTTTTTTTTAATAGTTTAATTTTTCCCCTATTATGAGTTATAAATGCTATTGGTGTGACCATATGCCCATCAAGTGAAATCGAACTCAAGCAGTTGGCTTATTCATTTGGGACCACTTGGAAGGTTTTAATTGACTTGGCCTTGTTTACAACTATTAGGAATTTATTACTTATTTATTTTCTGATTTCTTATTTTGAATTTTTTTTAGGAGACGTATTTTGGTACAAAATTAAAAAACCTTATGGTACGGTACGGACATACAAGGTTTGTTTGCATAAATATATTTTATAATTCAACTAGTTTGTGTGTTTGTGTGATATCAAATGTGTTTAATTTTGAGAAAAATAGAATTGCGTTGTGAATATATATATATATATATATATATATATAATTTAATAAAAAAGTTATATCTTTTTTGGGAGAAAGTAGTGATTAGATTTCATACTTTGTCGGCAACAAACTGAAAGAGGTATGAGTCTCGACATATGATCTTTTTTCACCAACTGAAATCATGGGTATATAATTTAATATTATGACATGTATTCTTATGATATATATATCTCGGCGGAGTCAAGACAGTCTAATTCTAAAAACATTTAATTTTATTTTTTGAAAGTCAAGAGTCAATTGTGTATCCTACGATTTTTCGTCACAAAAAGTCATGCATGCTATGTATCTAAAGATTATTATTTTATGCAAATGAATAAATAATCTTCAATATGTCATCGTTGAAGAAAATGGAATTAAAATAATATATCTGAACTGTGACAGCTGTGTCTGTCGATATTGATACTGAGATGTTTAGACCACCATGTAGGTAGGCACCTTAGACCTTCTCCAATCAAATATCATCAACTAAAATAAAGAATGGCCAATTGGAAATATTCGAAGTTTTCAGTCAAATTATCAAAACTATGTGAATCTTGCAACCAGTCAATAATAAAAATATAAAAAAATTAGCTAAAGATGGTTCATTAATTTCAAATGGTTCACTAATTTTCGATATAAGTCTATTTTTTGACTAATTACAGTAACCTAAAAAATTAATTTCATTTGTCGGACCATTGGCAACTTGAGCTTTGCAATTAATTCAAGGCGCGTAAAGTAATAGAAAGGCCGCTGACCGTTGACTTTTCCTGTCACATTATTTTCATCGTTTTACATTTGTGTGCCTTATTTCCTTTCTAATTACAAAAAAAAAAAAAAAACTTATCATAAATGAATATAGATAAGGCATATAATATATTGGTAAGATTTAAAAATTAACTATTATTAATAATTGATATATTGCTCGAATATCAATATCAAAGACTATAAGTCCGAGAGGTCTGCATATTAGCATATGCTACTAGCTTCGAGTTTATTTGATCAAGCAGGAAGATGTAAATATATATATATATATATATATATCAAAGACTAAAAACCATAAATATGAACGTATTCATCATGTGAAAAAAAAAAGAATTAAATTATGGAATTTCATTTCCCATGACACTTCATGAATTCAAAGATGTCAATTTTTGAAAATAATAATAGAAAACAAGAGGCAATGATCACGTGGACATATGACTAATTGGATTGATTCATCTTTTTTCACTAGAATCCAAATTTATCATATAGTAGAATGATTATGTAATCATCATGCATATTTTAATCATCATCATCATCATTATTATCAAATTTGAGTAATTACTTTAAATAATATCGGATCGTGTTTTCATATTATTATATGTCCCATCCCACGTCGAGAAGTTTAAATAAAAAAAATCGAATAGGCTGCTACTACCATAATATTTCAATCAAATTATACAAAAAAATAAATAAATAACCCTCACTAGGATTAAAATATTCGATTTATGCAGAATTTTCAATGACCCCACCCCATCAAATATGAAACTATTGCACAAATCTTAGCTGCCTCGAAGACTCCTTGCAGCCACCGAAAACATGGTAAACTATTTACCTAGTTGAAAGAATTCTTCTCCTTCTTCTTCTTCACACAATCAAGAACAACCATGATGCTTGAGATGATGACTCCATGGCTTTTAGGGTTCATGGTCTTGGTGGGTTTTGCTTCTGCTGCAGCAACTGCAGTTCTACCTCTCGATGAAGGTATTATATATACATGCACATATATATACATGCACGTGTGTATATCTTATATCAATAATCAGTGTAAATGTCTCATGTAGTCTGTAGAGAGACAATTGTAGTAGTCATTACAGTAAGTTATTGGGTTCTTCTTCAATTTTCTTTCTTTCTTTATGTGTGTGTGTGTGTGTAGTGGAATCGTTGCAGCTAATAGCGAATACTCTGGGCAAGAAAGATTGGAACTTTAGCGTAGATCCATGTAGTGGGTTGTATGGTTGGCTAACGCTAAATCCACGGAAGAATCGTGAGAACAACATTACATGCGATTGCAGCTTTGATGATTACACCGTCTGTCATGTCGTCAAGATGTAAGAAGATGACTCCATTATTGCCTTTTAAAGTCGTTTCTTTTTTTCTTTTTTCTTTTTGTCTAAAAAAAATAGGGTGCTAAACTTGATCGACCATGTCCGCAGTGTTCTCAAAGCTCAGAGCCTCGGCGGAACAGTCCCCCGGGAAATAACTAGGCTGCCTTTTCTCCAAGTAATGTAAGGTTGTTCAATTGCATGGCAAAGAATGAGAAAGGTTTGACTTTTAAGTGTCTGAACTTTCGAAGGTTCTTCGTGTGAAAAACAGTGATCTGAGTAGAAATTATCTCAACGGTACAGTTCCGCCGGAATGGGGCGCCATGCAGCTGGTCTATATGTACGTGGCTCGTTCACTTCTCTTATTATTGTACATCATGTGTTTGTTGTAATGTCTATGTGAAGCAAGATCAATCGACATTGCGGGTTTTGGCCTATCTTTTTTTGATCGATAGATTGTTTTTGTTTGTATTGATTGGCAACAGTTCTCTCCTAGGAAACCGTGTTACGGGCCCCGTACCGAAAGAGCTTGGAAACATATCGACGCTTAGATATATGTATGTTACTGAATTTGTATCTTGTTAGAGTTTTTTCTTTGACATAGAGTTGATACTGACCTCTTTGTTTTGTATGCTACATTATAACGAAAAATGTTGAAGTTCTTTGGAGTTTAATCAGTTATCTGGAACTATACCTCCTGAGTTGGGGAATCTTCCCAGAATCGAGCGATTGTAAGGCCCTTCAAATTTATCATATGGTTTCTTCTATAATTTGCTATTCTTCATCTCATCGAACGCCACTTTTTTATGCATTGACGACACTGCAGGTTGTTGCAATCAAATAATCTCACAGGTGAAATACCGGGGAATCTAGCGAAGCTGTCGACATTGAAGGAAATGTATGTTGCTTCTATCTTCGAGCAGCTTTCATTTATGGTTCTTCAAATTTCTAAATAAACCTTCCGTAATAATTTTAAATGGTTTACTCTGCTTAATGTTTGATTAATGCAGTCGTCTAAGCGATAACAACTTTCAAGGAAACATACCTAGTTTTATCCAGAACTGGGCAAATCTTCAGAAATTGTAAGGCTGGCTTGTTCTACCATGTACTTGCTTATTCCTTGATTTTGCGCTGATGATGAGAATTAACATTTTCCGATTATTTTATAGGACTAAAGTTTGAATTTTATAATGTCAGAATGATTCAGGGCAGTGGTTTGTCTGGACCAATCCCTCCCGGTATTGGTACCTTAACCAATTTAACCGACCTGTAAGTATATACTATTGTTTCATTTGTGTTTTTTTGTTTTTAACTCAGTAAAGAAATGGAGAAAATCTTTGACAGTTTGCAACGTTATTCTTGATTGTGAATATGCAGGAGAATCAGTGATTTGAACGGGGCTGATTCGACTTTTCCACCCCTTGATAAGCTAGAAAAGCTCATTAATTTGTTAGTGGTGAACGAGGATGAGTATACTCTTTGTTTAATCATCAAATAAAAAAAAAAAAAGAGGCAAAAATTATCTGTTTATGCAGGATTTTGAGAAGTTGCAACATTATCAGAAATTTGCCAGATTATCTTGGTAATATGAGTGGATTGGAAATATTGTAAGCCCCTTTACTTTCATTTAGTTTCTATTCTACAAATGAAAATGAAAGCGTAGTTAGTGGCCTTATGCTTTTTTTTCCTATTAACTCCATTCTGCTCTAATTTCTCCTTAATGCAGAGACCTGAGCTTCAACAAGCTGAGGGGACCAATTCCTGATAGCTACAGTGCTCTATCAAAAGTATATTACATGTAAGGATTTTACCATTCAATAGTTGTTTTAGTGAATCTGTTTACATTTTGCTAATTCATATTGTTCATGTTTCAAGCTATCTAACTGGGAATGATCTAAGTGGACCACTACCTCCTTGGATGCTTACAAATGGCAATAACATGTAAGGTCCCTCTTAATCGCATTCTCTTATTATATGCATTAAGTCTGAGGTAATATTCGAAAAAGACGAAAGGAGAAAAAAAGTTTTGATTGCCAACTTCTTTATTCTCTTGCAGCGATCTATCTTACAACAATCTTACGTCTGAATCTGAAAACTCGATCTCCAGTTGCCAGACACGTCACCTGTGAGATCTGCAATGCAATCAAACTTCTTAGCCAGTGGTACTTATTTTCTGGTATATCAAATTAGAACTAAACGTTTTCCATTTTCTTTTTTCAGAAACATTTTTGCTAGTACAAAAGGAAATACTTCGTGAGTTTATTTACTATTGTTCATCCATTTCCTCCACATCATTGTTCAGTATAAGCCATTCTGACATGTAACAAAAACTTTTGCTTCCAGTGGTATCGTTTCGTGCTTAAAAGTTCCACAGTGCAAGAAACGTAAGTGATTTTATGTTAGAAACGTAAATGATTTTATATTTCTTTTCCCTCATGAAAATATTGAAAAATGCTTCTTGTTGCCTTGTATCAGAGTACTACAGTCTACGCATAAACTGTGGTGGTAGACCATCATCAGACGACAAAGGGATCAGTTACGAAGATGATTCTCATGAGGGTGGGCCCTCGAGTTTCTACCAAAACGATACTTATTGGGGATTCAGCAGCACCGGCCATTTTATAGATGACCATAGCTCCACAGATTCTTACATATTGCGAAACAGCTCGAGCATTTCGGGCCCAAATCCTCAGTTATACACGGATGCACGACTCTCTCCTTTGTCACTGACTTATTATGGCTTTTGCATGATGAATGGAAACTACACAGTAAACCTTCACTTTGCAGAAATCATGTTTACTGATAATAGATCGTACACTAGTCTTGGGAGGCGTTTCTTTGATGTCTATGTTCAGGTAATGTTGCATTAGTCCCTTTCTCTCAAACTGACACACACACATGCACACGTTTAGTATTATTGCTGATTTATGGGATGTAATGATCTCAGGGGAAGCTGGTATTGAAGGATTTCAACATTGAAGATGAAGCGGGTGGAGTGAACAAGGGAATAATAAAGAGCTTTACTGCAACTATAAGCGATTATTCATTGGATATCCGTTTTTATTGGGCTGGAAAAGGGACAACTAGAATCCCCGATCTTGGAATATATGGTCCTCTTATTTCAGCAATATCTGTAGATCCCAGTAAGACCTTTTGGATTATCTTCTAAATTCTTGAATATGAGACACCAGCTGGAGTTGTAATGTCTTACTTTTTTTATGCTATATCGTTTTTTGATGATTTGACCAATTTTATTCGCAATACTGTTCAGATTTTCCCACACCATCAGACAAGAAAAACAGCATATCTACCGGTGCTGTTGTCGGGATCGTGATTGGTGTTCTCTTTGCCGTGTTTCTGCTTTTGGCTGTTCTTTGGTGGATCGGGTGTTTCAAACGCAAAGACACACTGGAAAATGGTAATGAACTTAGTCATATCCATATTTGCGCACAAGATCTATTCAAGCCTTATTACATTGTCTCAGATTCGATTTTATTCAACTTCATGAGATAGTGTTTCATATGTCTGAAACTTCGTATGCATCTTCTTGTAGAACTCAAGGGTGTTGACCTTAATACTGGCTCGTTTACTTTAAGGCAAATCAAAGCTGCCACTAATAACTTTGATCCCACCAACAAGATTGGGGAAGGTGGCTTTGGACCTGTATACAAGGTGACACAAGAAAAAGATGCACCATTATCAGATATTTGGCTCCGTTCTTACATTGCACTGTGTATTTTACTTTTTTTTTTTAAAGGGTGTTCTATCAGATGGTGTTGCCATAGCCGTCAAACAACTCTCGTCCAAATCTAAACAAGGAAACCGCGAGTTTCTAAACGAAATAGGAATGATATCTGCTCTTCAACACCCAAATCTTGTAAAGCTCTATGGCTGTTGCATCGAAGGCAATCAGCTGATGCTCGTATACGAGTATCTGCAGAATAATAGTCTTGCTCGTGCATTATTCGGTAAATGTCAACAAAATTTGAGCACCATTTGATGTTTTATAAACAAAAAAATAAAAATAAAAATTGGCATTCATGGTGCTAAATGAAAATTTCCTTCGATGCAGGGCCGGAAGAACACCAGCTGCATTTGGATTGGCCAACAAGGCACAGAATTTGTGTTGGCATAGCAAGAGGTTTGGCTTATCTGCACGAAGAATCGAGGTTAAAAATCGTTCATCGGGACATAAAAGCCACGAACGTTCTACTCGATAAGAATTTAACGCCTAAAATATCTGATTTTGGACTTGCCAAGCTTGATGACGAGGATAATACTCATATAAGCACGCGCATCGCTGGTACAATGTAAGTAACCTTTTCGTACTTGGATAAATTTCGACATGCTAATTTAACGTATTTTTCTGAAGTGGGCTTTCGATTTTTCCAGTGGATACATGGCTCCTGAATACGCAATGCGTGGCTATTTAACGCATAAAGCAGACGTATACAGCTTCGGGGTTGTCCTTTTGGAGATCGTTAGTGGACGGAGCAATTCTTCAATTAATGAAAAAGCTGAGTATTTCTATATTCTTGATGAGGTACTTAATACCTAAAACCCATCTCATTTCAAGTTTCATACCATGTCTATCATCTTCATTGGGCAAATGCATGATATCTTTCTTGGCCTTTAAGGCTAATGCTTTGAAAGAGCAAGGAGACCTGTTGGAACTAGCAGACCCGAGGTTGGAGTCGAACTTCGACGGAGGAGAGGTTATTACAGCCATTAAGGTGGCGTTGCTCTGCACTAACCCCGTGGGCGCAGAGAGGCCGAGCATGTCAACAGTGGTGAGCATGCTCGAGGGAAAATCAGAGGTTAGTTTCGATGCGACTTCTTCGTTTATAACGGCGAACGCTGATCGTGCTGAGGTGCAGAGCATATCGGCTGATGTGCCATGGACGGGCTCGTCGTCATCTACCGGCGATTCGTATCCCAGTAATCATAATACTGAGGATTGGGAAAAGAGAGAGATCATTATAGGAAAAAGTACAGACGCAAGTCCTTTGATGCAGTTGTAGAATTGTATACTTTTTGTTGTGTGTTTAAAACTGCCAAATGAAAATAATAAATGTAATATTCTATCTATGTTCATAGTATGATTGTTCCGGAAAATTAATTTTTGGAAAATTTCGGGTTGGTAACCCTGTGTTTAAGGCTTTTCCAGTTGGTGTCCCAAGTTATTTTCAATTCCGTTTGATACCCCTGTGTTTAAGTTTTTTCCAGTTAGTGCCCAAAGTATTTTTCGATTTCAGTTGGTACCCCTGTGTTTAAGCCTTTTCCAGTTGGTGCCCAAAGTATTTTTAAATTCCGAATGGTAACCCTAAGTTATGACAAAACATAATCCCGCAATTTTAAAAGACAAAAATGAGATCTTTAGGTATATAAACCGTTTTTTATGTTTTCTATAATTCCGTTAGCAACTAACATGCCTACACTTAAAGATCTCATTTTTAGTGTTTTAAAATCGCTAGGTTATGTTTTGTCATAACTTAGGATTACCAACCGGAATTTAAAAATATTTAGGGCACCAACTGAAAAAGCCTTAAAGACAGAGTTACCAACCGGAATTGAAAAATACTTTGGACACCACCTGAAAAAGGCGTAAACACAAGGATACCAACGAAAATTGAAAATAACTTTGAACCTCAACTGAAAAAGCCTTAAACACAAGGTTACCGACCGAAATTTTCCTTAATGTTTTTTCAACTATTTTTATTTGGTTTTTATTATGTTTTTATTATTCGGGCCTACTAAAGCAATATGGCACTTTTCCGACAATTATTTTATGGGCCATATGGCCCATTATCTAACTCCTACGTGACGAACCGACCCGACGACTATAATGGATTCGGAGCTCCAATACCAAGTATATAAAACGCTCCCACAGTTCCCGCCAATTCTTTTATTCATCATCTCAGTCAGCAAAGTCAATATTATCAACTCATTTCTTTGCGATTCAAATCCCTGATGTGCGCTTCGAATGCCACGTGTCCACGCGATTCACACCTCTCTGTTCGATTTGAGATTTGATCGTCGTCTTGGATTTCAGTATCAGGTATGATATGATGCTTGCTTGCTAAGTTCGTGGAAGCTAGTCTACTTCCGCCCTGTGATTTCGTTTTTGTTTTTGCTATGTTCATTTGTTTAATGCTTGCAGCGGCTGATGTTGAGTTTGGAATCGAGTTTATTTTTCTCACTGGCAATTTTGACATTGGGTGTCATATGTGCAGAATTTAGCGTGTTCGGCATTTTAGCTAGTTCTGGGCTGTGACAGAGTACAGAGACAAAGGAGGGTGATTATAAGTACAAATGTTGTTTGTTTACTGAAATCATCTGGAAGAAATTGCTAGTGAGGCCTTGGGTGATATCTGATTTGGATTTAATCAGGGAATTTTTGTGAGACCTATCTACAACTGATCTTATACTCTTTACAGTTTCATGAATGTTTAGCGGAAGGACAGTTTTACTATTTCAGGTTTCTGTGAGCATCTAGAACAAGCTGAAAACTCTGAGAATGAGATGCAATTCGTGCTGGAGGGAACTGGAAGGACGTGCTCTCGCCACCACCTGTGGTCACCTTTTGTGTATCCTCGATTCAATGCGTAGAAACAAAAAATTTATATTGTTGTTTATTTGACATTATGCTGTTTCGTTATGTTTCCTTAATGCGACCTCTAAATAAAGGTCCTGAGGATGCAAATAAGATTCTTAGCAGTGATGGTGCTTGCCCCATATGTGATCAAATCCTTTCGAAAAGGTATGCTTATCAAAATTCAGAATCGCTGATTTCTTGAATATAAGGAAAATGCATGAGAATGATGAGTACTAAACGCTTTCATATGCTGCCGACGATTCTCTCTTTAAGTTTCTCTAAACACAAGGTGATAATAATCTATCTTTATTTGTTTGTGTGCATTGATTGACCATTTTTTCACAAAATATATTTGTCTGTACTGCGAACTTTTCGTGGTTATGAAATGACATCTTGACAGTCTCATGAGGCCTGTGGATGTCAATCCAAATGATGAATGGACAAATGTAAGATAACTCTACATGAACAGTGCTTGTCATCTCCATATCGAAATTTCTAGCTTAAACATCATATTCTCTGCTTCCTGCAGATGGCTATGGCCGGAATATCTCCTCAGATATGTATCCAACTACTGGATAAAATATTTAATGAAGAATATTGTGTAACTCTAATCCTTCAAAAACTGCATATATGAGTTTCCTTGAATAAATCTTATCCCAGTGATGAAGAGTGCATACAGAAGTGTAATGTTCTACATCGGGCAAAGGGATCTGGAGATGCAGTTCAAGATGAACAAAGTCGTAGCTCAGTGCCGGCAGAAATGCGAAGCAATGCAAGAAAAATTCACCGCGAAACTCGAGCAACTCTATTCCGCATACCAGACAATGACCAAGAGGTGTCAGATGATGGAGCAAGAGATAGAAAATCTGACCAAAGATAAGCAAGAACTGCAAGAAAAATTTTCAGAGAAATGCAGGTAAGAGGCCTCATAACAAATATCTTGTTAGGCTATTTACTAAAACTATCACACACAGGCATGATAATGCATCGTCATTCACTTCTAGGCAAAAGAGAAAACTCGATGAAATGTACGATCAAGCGAGGAATGAGATTGAATCAATGAAGCGATTGGCGATCCAGCCAGCAAACCACTTCTTTTCAAGGCCAGAACCCGATTTATTCCCCAATCCAGCTACTACTAGGTTTGATAACACGGATTCATTCAAGAAAGGTAATAATATCATAGTGTTCTGTTCTTGCAATGCATCATAAATTCGAGGATAATTATTATTATGTCCCAGAAAATACCAGTTGACTCATCTATTGCAGATTGGTCTGTTTTCACTCCCGACACTCCAGGCCCAAGAGACGACATGTGGGCTACGACAAGACAGACCAGCTCGAACTCTACTTTCATGTCCTGCGGCTCGCCTGCAAAGCCATCGCCTGTTCGAAATAGAATGGTCAGCTCGTCTTTTGGTGCTGGCAATGATGGAAATGGAGCTCCGAATCCTTCTAGAACTCTCCGGAATCTCATTCTTTCTCCGATGAAGCATCCTCAGTTGTCTCGAAACAGACCTCAACTGTTTACGTAAGATCCATATTACAATATTCCCTTTTTATCTATTTCGGTGAATAAAATTTGAGCAACGTTTTCGCAAATGTTTCAAATAGTTTCTCGAGTAACATAATTTTCTTTTTCAGAAAATATAATTTCTTTTTTATAATTACACTCACTCTTTGTTTCGGCAAGGAAACTTTTCATTATGATTATTTTTTATTTTTATTTTTTGCGAAAATGTTTAGAACATAGAATAACGAATTAGTAAATATTACATATAAAGCTGTCCTTTTTAGAGTCTCATATTTCTATTGTTTTCCAGGTTGTAGGGATGAAGAGATTAGCAATGTGGGTTGATCTTGAGCTTATACTTTTTGGAGGAAAAAAAAAGGTAACGTCACCTTTCGTTCGGATATTATTTTCTTATAGATTATATGTTTGTTAGTGGATGTCCACATACATTGGTCTAAATCAGACAAATCCCTCGACAGAAGTTTGTGCATGCATGCACATGCATGCATGAGAATTAGAAAAATCCGACTAGACCAACAATATTAATAATTATGTCTCATCATGTTGTTAGTTGTACTAATAATACGTGCGATATGTTGTGTCCCCCCACCCTTTTTATGGCATCTACGTGTTTCTTTGTTTTGGATAACCTTTCTTGCAATTAAACTTATAGGTTTCTTAAGATATAAGTCACCTTTACAATATATTTAATAGAAAGGGTCATTAATTTTTTTTATTGACTTAAAAGTTATTTGTAATTGTAGACTTTAAAATTATTGTGAGCACACAACTTCACCGTTGTTTCCAGGCTTTGATTAAGTTCGATCTGAACATCATTGTCGACTATCAAATTAGTGATGTTTTTCTTTTGTCAATGTTGCTTCGTGCTACTGATTTTAGCCAAATGATATATTAACCTAATAATACTATAAATACATAGAAAAGAAAAAGAAAAAGAAAATTTGGAAAATGAAAAGGCAAGACTATAAGAGATCCTACAAGGACAGGCCAAGTGAATAAATTCCCACTTTATAGCAAAAGCTAGAAAAAGTAGATTATATTCGATCATACCATTCATTGCCAGTGGGTCCTACAAACCAAATATTTATATTTATATATATATATATATATATAAATATTAATGTATGTACAAGGTGAAATCAATATAAGTTATTTAAGAAATCAAGCTATACGTGTTAATGAAAAGTTAATCATTGGTTAAATCATACGCAAAAGAGATTTGAATTTAATATATTTAATCTGCTGAGTTCACGTCATGTTCTCTATGTTAATTAAAGGTTTCACATTCTTAACATTTAATTATTACCATTCATTCGAGATGTTTGCCTATTAATAAAATAATAATTGGAAAAAAGAGCAATCAATATTAGCGAGGAGAGACCATAAAGCTTGCCATAAAAGAAAGGCATCGTCGTCTATGTATACATATATATACATTGACATATATATTGATGTTAAACTTAAAAGCTCTCATTAGTTCTCTTTTTTAGGTATGCCAGCTTTCTTCACGATAACTCATTGGTATTCTCACTCCACCACTAAAAGCCACTGAGGAGGAAAAAAGTAGCTCCCCAATGCTTTAATGGAGCCTGATGTCAACATTTGATCTTCATCAAATTTCCAGGTTTTTCTCAACCTTTTATTTCTGGGTTTTATTTCATATATATATATATATATATATATTTCTGTGTGTGTGTGTGAAAGGGTGTTCTTAGTTCATGAGCACGTTTTAATCTTTTGGATTTGCTTTCTCTGTTGATCTCCTGTCTGTGTATGTTTTTCAATTTCCATGTGAAGAACTAACTAAACTAAACCCTATTATTTAGATTAAGAAGTATTTTGAATAAAGAAATATTAAGTATATACTATAGTTAATTAGTTATATGTGTAAAATCAGATTATTTGATGAAGGAAGAAGCTAAACTCGCAGATATTATTTCATCCAAATCAAATGAAGTGTAATAAGATGAGTTCAAATCTTTAATTTCATGAGATGTATGTCACACAGACAGAAGCGAGTCAAAGATTATATTTTGGATATGCAAATCTAAATTATACTTATAGGATAAGAGTAACTTTTTATCTATGGGTTTCAATCGTTTCACTTTTATATGCATGTACAAATTTTGTGAAAAATGTGGCTCACATAGGCCGACAATCTAGGTATATATTTAGATAAATTTCAAAATAAATAGTAATTTTTTCATCTGAAAAATAGGTGGTACCGATTTCATTTAAACACCACAAATAGTCAATGTATACGTGATTATACAAAATTAATTATGTTGATTAGTATGATTTGCATAGTAATTTATAAAATGAATGAGAAAGCATAACCTTAATTTATACGAAGGGATGGATTGGATGGACTTTTTATTAAGTTACTACAAGTCTTTTTTTTTCTCATGAGATTAGATTACTACCCATGTTTAACATATTTAAAATGTATAGGTGATTTATAATAACAATTTTTATTTTCAGTACTATACATAAAATATACAATTGAAAAGAGATATTTAATTCTTTGGTATACCAAAATATCTAATTGGAGAATATTTAATGTTATGGGGATAAAATGACTTTTAAGAATAACCCACTAATAAAAATTAATAAACTCAGTTAGAGATAATATAATAAAATAAATGAAATAGTTTGAAAATATGCCTTGAAATGGCGTAGTCACATCGTCACGTCTATGAATGGGTGAGCACCTCATAAAAATTATTTTCAATCAATTAATTTGGTCCCTAATCTAAAGATATAATTTTACCATTCATTTTATTATTTATTTCAATTATAGCTTATAAATTATTTTTTTCTTTTTGAATAATACACATTTAAAATAAATCATAATTTCATATATTATATTATTTTAAGAAACAAGTCTTATAATAAAAAATAATATTATATATATTAGTGCGCATATGCGTATGCTTAAAATACTAGTTTAAATAAAAGGGTTATCAACTTAATTTATTTTTAAAAAAAAAAAGCAAAAGAAGGAAAATCCACTATAATTATTATTTAGGGAAATTTCGGTTGGTAACCCTGTGTTTAAGGTTTTTCCAGTTGGTGTCCAAAGTTATTTTCGATTCCGTTTGGTACCCCTGTGTTTAAGCCTTTTCCAGTTGGTGCCCAAAATATTTTTCAATTCCGGTTGGTACCCCTGTGTTTAAGTCTTTTCTAGTTGGTACACAAAGTATTTTTAAATTCCGGTTGGTAACCCTAAGTTATGAAAAAACATAACCCCGCGATTTTAAAAGACTAAAAAATGATATCTTTAGGTATAGGCATGCTAGTTGATAACGGAATTCTAGAAAACATAAAAAACGGTTCATATACCTAAAGATATTGTTTTTTAGTCTTTTAAAATCGCGGGGTTATGTTTTTTCATAACTTAGGGTTACCAACCGGAATTGAAAAATACTTTGGGCACCAACTGAAAAAGCATTAAATACAGGGTTACCAACCGGAATTGAAAAATACTTTGGGCACCAACTGGAAAAAGTTTAAACACAGGGGTACCAACCAGAATCGAAAATAACTTTGGGCACCAACTGGAAAAGTCTTAAATACAGGGTTACCAACCGGAATTTTCCTATTATTTATTTACTTCTCTAAAGTCTATTTTCCAGTTTAGCTATTTTTCTATTTTTCCTGTTATTTATTGTTTTAATTACATATTCTAACATAGCTCCTCGAGTTAGTGATAGGTAAGTAGAGATGACTCAAGTGTAGGATGAAGATGATATAAATTTTATTAAATCAGTTTTTTGGAGAATATAATATTTTTTAGACAAAATTATTAAGCCTTTTACAAGAGATTTTGATTTCAAATAAAATCATGCAAACAAAAATTAAGGTTTTGTAGAATTTCTACGATCATTCATATAGTCAAATATAAATTAATCACAAAATATCGACATTAAAAATAAATTAATTACCATCTAACCAATTACTATTATATATATATATATAAATCAAACCTTATATAAAGCCTCCCTATTCCATGGAAACATGAGCGAGGTTTGTCTCCACCGAGAAGACACAGAAAAACTCTTCATCTCTTTCAAATGCGTAAGCATATTAGCTCACTGTTTTCGAGCAACTCAAAATCAAATTGTACATCTTTTCAAACTCTGAGATCAACTATGACGTTACAGTCAATCTGCTATTGTAATAAGCATTTATGTATTCTTTGTCTCATCTGCATGGCTACTCTCGGTGGAAGGCTCACACGACGTTCCGTCTTCAATTTTTGCTCTGTATCGGTGGTATATTATACAATCCCACCGATTACCGAAGAAATCTTTCGTCACCCTCCACCTTATTGCTTTATCTCTTATTTCATAGACCTATTCTTGAGTCTAAGTCCTCACTTTTGAGAGCTTTGCTAAACAGTTTTGAGAGAGAAATAGAGAGATAGAGGTAGAGGGACTTTGAAAGTTTTCTTCTTTTTCTTTGAGGTATGGCATATTATAATGCTTTTATTTGTTGGTTAGATGAATATAGGATGTGGGTTCATGGGTAGTAGATGATATTGGTCTAATACTTTCTGGGATTTGATGCTTATTACCAGTTAAGGTAGTCTGTTAAGCAGTGCTATTGTTTGATGATTCCCCAGTGGTTCACAGTGCGTACAATGTGTTTGAGTTTTTATTTGTTTGAAGGAATTGCATTAAGATTTTGTTTTTGCTTTTTTCTCGTCAAACTTTTTCATTTTAACCATGCATGCATTTGTCTTCGTGTGTTGTCACATAATTTCTTTTTTACATTGTCAAAAATAGATATATTCTATCCTCAGATCAAATTTCAGGATACTGATGGAAGGCCCCACTGGTTCAATCAGTGGATCCCATTTCTTTTGTTACCTTGTTTGTCATTACCTTTCGTTTAAACTTGTATTGATAAAATCTGCAACTTTGCTATGTTTGCAAGCCAATCATGCTGCTGTGTGATTGTTGTCTATTTAATCATTGTTAAGAGGAGCTCTTGTTTCATCGTCGTCTCTCAATCCGTGCTAATCGAAATGCAGGCACGCTTGAAGTTTATCACTAAAGCCCACTTTGGAGGTGTTATAGCTGTAATAACATGCCTGGAAACAAATTTAACGACAGCAAAGTCCCCACCACTAGAGTGGGGAGGCTCTTGAGGGAGAGGGAACTGAGAAGAAGCGGCAGAGTTCCTTCGCTGAATGAGAACAGTGATGGAAACGCATCAAATGATGAAATCTCTGATCCCGACTACAACTCATCGGGATCGTCGTCCTACGCTGATCAATATGTAGAAGGAGCTCTGCAAGCTATCAACGAGGCACGCGAGAATCTCGACGGTGATAGGGTGATAAAGCAGAGGTTGCTCGTGGTTGCCAATCGACTCCCTGTCTCTGCGGTGAGGAGGGGTGAAGACTCTTGGTCTCTTGAGATCAGTGCTGGAGGCTTAGTGAGCGCCCTTCTCGGTAAGAACCATTTTTCGTGTATGCATGTTGAGTGATCCAAGAAAAAGTTATGTTCTTTGAATCATGGACTATCTCACAATTGATTCGGTCTGATGTTTGTAATTTTTCTTTCTTTTTATGAATGTTTCAGGTGTGAAGGAGGTTGAGGCTCGGTGGATCGGTTGGGCTGGTGTGAACGTGCCCGATGAGATAGGCCAAAAGGCACTTACTGAAGCTTTAGCTGAGAAGGTTAAAACATCGTAAACTTGTGGCTTGAGATATATCTTTTTCTATCAAGAATTATTTGTTTGATTTCCTACATATTATATCTATGACACGATGCAGAGGTGTATCCCTGTGTTTCTTGATGAGGAGATTGTTAATCAGTACTACAATGGCTACTGCAACAACATACTGTGGCCTCTCTTCCATTACCTTGGGCTACCTCAAGAGGACCAACTTGCAACTACGAGGGGCTTTCAATCACAGTTCGCTGCATACCAAAAAGCGAATCAAATGTTTGCTGATGTGGTCAACGAACACTACGAAGAGGGGGATGTTGTTTGGTGTCACGATTATCACCTTATGTTTCTTCCGAAGTATTTGAAGGATCATAACAGCGAGATGAAAGTTGGGTGGTTTCTTCATACCCCATTCCCGTCTTCTGAGATTCATCGAACACTTCCCTCTCGATCTGAGCTTTTACGTGCGGTTTTATCAGCTGATTTGGTTGGGTAAATCACGATTTCTCTATCAAGAAAAAAAATATCTCTCCATAGATTTATTTATTTATTTAATTTCACTTGTGCTTTGTGCAGTTTCCACACATATGATTATGCACGGCATTTTGTGAGTGCTTGTACTCGAATTCTTGGGCTCGAAGGTACTCCAGAAGGAGTAGAGGATCAAGGGAAAATAACTCGAGTTGCTGCGGTGTGTTGATACGAATTTATTCATGTCTATTCTCTTTCTTGATCATCTAATAGCCTCTTATATATGCATGCATATACTTATTTTCTTTTGAATGCAGTTCCCAATAGGTATTGATTCAGACCGATTCATTCGTGCACTTGAGCTTCCTCAAGTGCAAGAACACGTCAGGGAACTCAAAGAACGTTTTGCGGGGAGAAAGGTTTTTCATTCATTACCACTTCTGTGTTTCTTTTCTCCTGACTGCTCTTAACATCTCATGCATGAATCTTTGTAGGTCATGCTTGGTGTGGATCGCCTTGATATGATAAAAGGCATACCTCAGAAAATATTAGCATTCGAAAAGTTTCTCGAGGAAAATCCTTACTGGCGTGATAAGGTTGTTCTGCTTCAAATTGCTGTGCCCACAAGAACAGATGTTCCTGAATGTAAGTATGCAATTTGATCCATTGCCTTTTATTTCTCCGACACTACAAACCTAACATTTTCTTATAAAATGATCTCTAGATCAAAAGCTTACTGGCCAGGTTCATGAAATCGTGGGGCGCATCAATGGAAGATTTGGGACTTTGTCTGCTGTTCCAATTCATCATCTGGTCGAATTTAATTAATTTCCATTACTTGAGACTTGTGTATAATGTTAAAGCTTGTTCGACTTCAAGTATCTGTTGAGTACTGAAGGATTTTCTTCTATTAAATGCAGGATCGCTCATTGGACTTCCATGCCTTGTGTGCACTATATGCTGTCACTGGTAAATTTAGTAACCATATTTTCGATAACTAAGCTCCATTGTCTGTAGCTCAGTTGTAATAAACCAAATATCTCCCTCTTCAAATTTCAATTCTTTGGAAGTTATAATCAAGTCATACTGAAGCTGTTCTTCGATATTTCCTTTCCTTCAATTGAATTGATCAGATGTAGCGCTTGTCACGTCTTTGAGGGATGGGATGAATCTCGTAAGCTACGAGTTTGTGGCATGCCAGGACTCCAAGAGAGGAGTCCTCATCCTCAGTGAAGTAAGTAGATAATTTTACCTAGGCCTTTTTTTAATAGTTTTGTTCAATCTTTCATTTTACTTCCTTCTATAATTGTTGATAGTTATCTTTCCAAAAGCTGAAGCCTTTTGAGATATTTTGTTGCATCTTTTTAGTTTGCTGGGGCAGCGCAGTCTCTTGGTGCTGGAGCAATACTCGTAAATCCATGGAACATAACAGAAGTTGCCAACGGAATAGCGCATGCTTTGAACATGTCTGTCGACGAAAGAGAGAAGCGTCATCGCCATAACTTCGAGCATGTGACTAACCACACTGCCCAGCAGTGGGCCGAAGTCTTCATAAGGTTTGTGACTAAACAAGATCGTCTTTAGATATTTCCTTTGGTAATTTGTGGGAATAATGTTAGCTGTTGAATAAAATGAAACTCGAAGCTTTTGTGTGATAGTGACCGATGAGGCCTCAAAGTTCTTTTCTTTTTTCTTTTTGGCACATTTTCTGGTTTTTCTTTTTTTCATCGGGTAATGTATGTCTTCATCAATTCTTGTTCTTCATCCTTCTCTTGATCTTGCACCACACTATCTACCATGCATTGGAACCTTAAACAGATACAGAAATTTACATTATTTTGGAAGAAAAACATTGAAACATGCAATACGACTCTGCATATTCCAACATTGTAAAAGAATTAGCTTTTCTCAATCTAGTTTAATCCCCTCTTGTATGCGCGCACATTTGGGTGTATGCCATGTTATTGTTTTTGTTACTGTGAGCTATATTTTCTACTTTTGAGAATGATTGTGTGGGGTGCATTCACTACCTTATTTTTTAGTATATATTATACACATAGCTATAGAAAGACAATGCTTAATCAGAAACTAGATGTGTTTAAAGCCGATAATAGATATTCTTCATCATATACTACGATATTAAGGAGTCGAGTTTATGTTATCTTCTACACTGTTATGTGTGATTCATCTTAAATTTGTAAATCAATTGTACAGTCGCAATGCAATATAGGCAACCAGAGGGAAATATCTGTAAGCAAATGTAAATTCATAACAAAGAAAAAAAGTGCAATTGTGTAGTAATGCTCGAAAGGAGTCTAGAGAAGAAAGGAGAAGTTAAGTAGCATTAAGGAAGCTATTATTCTTATTCTCATTTGCGAGATTTTCCAAAGATAAATAAAATAAAATTGTCCATTATGCGGCGACACCTCTGTAATTGAAAGTAGTTAACGGAGTGTTAGAAATTGCTTACTTGAGCTGTTTGCAATAAATCTCTAGATTTATGAGTTTGCTAATTCGCTTGATAATGAGTGAAGCAGCCGGGGTAAGTTGTGAGTGTCGTTCGATTACATGTCAAAGCGATTAACTGTTCTAAGGTAATAGACGTTGGATATCAATGCTGCTGATGAAATTCCTTGGCCGCATGAGTTTTTACGAAGCACGGCCCATTTATATTGCGGCCTTGAGTTAGATTCATCTTGCAATTGCCAAAGGCCCAAACCGACTTGTGCATGAATGTAACAGTCGAGTTGGTGGCCACAAAAATTGCGTCAAAGTTTTGTAGTGTTGTTTGCTAATTCGCACAGTGGCGGTTCATATATATATTTTTTATGTGAAACTTTTTCTGAATAGCTGTGAGATACCTTAAATCTAAAGATTTGCATGGATTGTGTTTTGCAGTGAGTTGAATGATACCGTTATTGAAGCACAACAGCGGACAAAGAAGAATCCACCTCAGCTTGATTTTAGCGATGCAATCAAGCGTTATCTCGAGTCCAAGAATCGTTTGCTTATACTGGTATACGTCACACTCTGATCTTACGTTAGATATATTAAAAATGATAATCTAGAAGGCTACTTCTTGGCTTTATACGGTATTTTCGTGCAGGCAATGTGTGTATAGACGTAAATAGCTAAATGACTTCACTTGCTTCGTGTCAATCAATTTATAAAACTAAAGTCGTAACTTAATATATTTTATTGCACTTGGATTCTTTTTGTCATGCTGAGCACTTGAAAAGTATATTTTCTTGAACTGACGGTTGCTACTAATGATTTGAATGGTTGTTTGAGACAGTTATAGATTTCCTTTACTGGCTAACAAGTTCGAAGCTGAACGATTTTACTAACATTCTCACTCGTATATCGCTTTCATTGCAGGGATTCAACGCTGCATTAACAGCACCCATTGATACTTCTGGAATACGAGGTGGAGATCAGATTAGAGAAATGGAGCTTAAACTGCATCCAGACTTAAGGCTACCTCTCTCAGTGCTTTGCAGTGACCCTAATACTACTGTCGTGGTACTTAGTGGAAGCGACAGAAGTGTCTTGGATGATGTAACTAAGCCATCTATCTATCTATATCATCAATATTTATTAACTAAATAAGGCTAAGGAAATATATAATTTTTTTTTTTAATTTTCATAGAACTTTGGAGAGTACAACATGTGGTTGGCTGCTGAGAACGGGATGTTTCTACGATCAACGAGCGGTGAATGGATGACTACTATGCCCGAACACTTGAACATGGACTGGGTTGATAATGTTAAGGTAACAATACTTGTCATTAATTTTCTTGTAATAAAGGATCTTCGGTATTTACTGTTATCTTATGGTGATTATATCAGCATGTCTTTGAGTATTTCACTGAAAGAACCCCGAGATCTCACTTCGAACGTCGTGAGACCTCGCTCGTATGGAACTATAAATATGCAGGTTGACGAAATTTATATATTTTAATAACAAATTTTCATCTTTACTGTTCGATCCACGAAGTATGTTAATATTGGAAGATTCTGTTATCAGACGTTGAATTTGGAAGGTTGCAAGCTAGAGACATGCTTCAGCATCTCTGGACTGGACTGTTCTCGAACTCATCTATTGATGTTGTTCAAGGGAGCCGCTCGGTCGAGGTTCGAGCAGTTGGTGTGACTAAGGTACTAAAAGAAGCCACTTCGAACACAATGCATATGTAGTTTTCATTTACATGGTTTTTCTTTTTTCTGTCTGAATTTCCTTTTCATTATTACAGGGAGCTGCAATTGATCGTATACTTGGAGAGATTGTTCATAGCAAAGCAATTTCTACTCCAATAGATTACGTCTTATGCATTGGCCATTTCTTGGGGAAGGTATGTCATACGCATACTGTAATAACCATATTTTTCCTTAGATATTTTCTAGATTAAATTTAAGGTTTTCGATGGTAAGAAACCTTATTATCTTACGTCCTTCAGGACGAGGACATATACACATTCTTCGAGCCCGAGCTTCCAGCAGCGAGCGCGGGCCCATCTAGGGCCATCAGGAATCACGGCCCCAACCTTCCGCCCACGAGAGCCGGGTCGAGGGCCCAAGGCAACCTTGACGGGAAAAGACCAGCTGAGGAGGAGAGCAGCGGTTCGTGGAATGTGCTCGATCTCAAGAAAGATAACTACTTCTCTTGCGCAGTGAGCCGAAACCAAACGCATGCTCGTTATCTCCTCAACACTTCGGACGATGTGGTGGCTTTGCTCACGGAGATGGCTGCTTCGTCTCCTTCCAGCTCTTCTTCTGCTGCTGCAGCTTCTTCTTCTTATTCTGCCTACTGGCAATGTTAAGTATGCTGTGAATCTTTCCATGTTAAGTGCTATGTTGGAAACTTTGCTTCTATGGACAGCCTATGTAGTTAGCTATGAATAAATGGGATGGTTTTTCTTTCTGATTTGTATAATTTTACTCATATAGTTTAGTTATAGTCTGTAGACCTTTGTCGGGCTGGCGCTTCGGGTCGGGTTTTGGGTTTTATCCGAACCTGATTGCCATCGGATATTTTGTGTTCGGGCGAGACACCTGTGAGACTGGTTGGATATCGGGTATAGCGGTTTATCCGGCTAAATCTTAGAAGTGTATACTTTCATGAACATATATAATTTAGCATAAGAAATATTTCCACATGTAAATCATATAATTATCCATAAAATTACTCAAGACAGTCTCCAAAATACATTCTAGGTAAGAGAATCTCAGAAACCAGATGCAAAAACAAGAGACAAACTAACACATGTGTCCAAAGCAGCACTAAAAACAACGGAAGATAACACAAAATAGCCCAGCAAGACAAGTTTGATACAACACAGCCACCTCGGAGTATGTTTTCCTCATGCAATCGGGGTCTTTCTGTTCGGTTTGAAAACGTACTTAATCAGCGACTCCTTGATCGACAGCAACTCGGGGAACTCACTCTTCAGCTTCGAAGCATCCATCTCGTTGTTGCTCCTCGGGGCAACTATGACCTTCGCCTGCTCTTCGAGGGTGAAGTTAGACCACTTAAAATCAGAGTCAATGTACTCCTTGTACATCTCCAAGATCTCATTGTGGCTCACAACGCCTGGATTTGTGAAGTTGTATATTCCCCTGAGGTTTCTCTTCGCCATCTCGATGGAGATGGGGAGAAGCTCATCTAAGATCGTCATGCTGTTGGGTATGTTCACCACTTTGTCATAACGGGAAATCTTTGTAATGAAGTTGCGCGGGTTGTTCAGGTCGGAGGATATAGGCATGCGAACCCTGAGGGTGCAGACGTTGTCATACTCTTTCAGTAGCTCTTCAACCTATATAGAGAAAAGATTATTCAAGAAAAGATAAGCAAGCATGTGTGTTATGTGTAGAGTTCTAACAGAGATGATGATTAAGACTCATTAATCATTACCATGGCCTTGGTCTTGGAGTAGAAAGAGCCAATGAAATTGGGTTTGTCTTCTTCCTTAAACCCGATCCCAGAACCAAGAGGGTGTGTTTCGTTGTACTCGAATATACAACCCGTCGCAAAATTCATCATCAAGAGATGATGCACTCTGCAGACATCAGCTAAGGTCAAAGTGCCGGCGACATTGGCTCGAATTGTTTCTGTCTTATGAGTCTCACACCAGTCAACGTTTGGCCTACCCGTTACACCAGCAGCATTGAACACATGCGTAGGCTTAACAGCTTGAATATCAGCTTCCAGAGAAGATCTATTCTCCAAACGACCCTTGCCATACTCGTAAGGGATCCCTTGTTTCTCACATAGTTTGCCAAGTAAACCGCCAATCCACCCTGTCCTTCCATAGATCAAGAACTTAAGGCCCTGTTTGGCCTGAGGAGATGTGGCAGACTTTCCGATTTTGATGGAGTTTTGATCATCATGTTCAGGTGAAGCTTTCCTTTCAGATCCACTTCGATCCAATCCACCAGGCATCATTAACATTCTTGGATGAGGTATCAATGCACCAGACACGTCACCCCACCAGTCGGGATTGCTCGTGTACCATTCCATAGTCTTTTTCAGACCCTCTTCCCATGTTGTCCTCTCGGACCAACCCAGGTTTTTCAGCTTCTGATCGTCAAGGAAGTACCTTTGATCATTGAAAGGTCTGTTCTCCACGAACTGAATGCTTTGTTCGGGATCCATGTTGAATAACTTGCATATGTCTGTAGCAACATCTATGACCCTCCTCTCCTTCGTTGTCCCAATGTTGTACACGTGTCCGACCTCTCCCTTGTGAAGAACTACTTCGAACGCCTCGGCTACATCTTCGCAGTAGAGATAGCTGCGAACATTCATACCATCACCATGAATAGGGAGAGTCTTTCCTTGCAAGGCCAAGAGTATGAATTTGGGAATCAGCTTCTCAGGAAATTGATTAGGGCCATAGACATTGTTGCCTCGTGTGGTGATCACGGGCAAACCATACGACCTACCATAGGCCATAACGAGCATCTCAGCCCCGGCTTTAGTGGCCGAGTATGGATTAGTGGGCAGGAGCTGAGATGCCTCGTGGTTTCCTACAAGAGCATCCTCATCTGTCTCACCATAGACCTCATCGGTGCTAACATGGATAAACCTCGTCACCTGACCACCCATGTTCTTGCAAGCCTCTAAGAGGACATGTGTGCCATAAATGTTGTTCTTGGTGAACTCAAAGCTGTTGCCAAAGGAATTATCGACATGGGTTTGGGCAGCAAAATGCATGATGGTGTCTATTTTCTCGGTGAAGAGAAGGTAGTTCACAAGGTCAGCACTGCCTATATCACCTTTAACGAACTTGAAATTCGGAGAAGCTTTCGAAGGGTTCAGGTTTTTGAAATTAGAGCAGTAATCGAGCTTGTCGAGGACCACGATTTTGTAATCGGGGTAGTTTCGGACAAGCCTGTTTGCTACATGAGATGCGATAAATCCTGCCGCACCAGTGATGAGGATGTTCTTTGGCGTGAAATTCGACATTATAGGTTGATGTCTGCAACAAGAAAAAAACGAAAAAAAAAAAAAACACTAAGAATGTAAGATCTGTTCAAAGAACAATCATTAGATCTAACACAAAAAAACCATAAACACGATGCAATAAAAGACATTGCTGGCAAAGATGCTTAAAACCAAACGATGTGCTATATCCACAAAAGCATATGATAATGAAATGTTAAAAGTTACCCAATTCACCAGAAGACAACATTTCTCCTAAGATCATATAATCAAAAAAATGATTTAATAATCATTTAATCAAACACATGTCATTCAAATGCAGAAATACTTGCAGAGAAAAACAATGAAATCACACATCAGCATTACAAACTTGCTCGATTGAGTCAGATCCAATCACACACCAAAGGAAACCGTGTCCTCGCAGGATTGACCAGCAACTGAAAACAACATAAACATACACATCGAAAATTACAAATGCAACAAGTTGAGATTTGGCATTAATCACCATAGAAAGGAAAAAAAAACAAAAACAATTAGATCCAACGAAACTAATTCAAACCCACATCATAAAAAAAAAAAAAAAAAAAAACACATCGAAGGTATGCACGAAAAAAGGGATCTTCAGATGACTCACATTCTTGATGCCGACGAAGATCGAGTGATAAATCGAGCAATAAACGTTATTTATGACAGATAGAGAGCGAGGCGTGAGGTGAGGAGAATAAGTCTCTCACCTATGAATTTATAGGAAGGAACACGCAAACACACACACACACACACACAAGATTCATGCAATTAATACCCTTTTCACCTTTCATTTTTAGCTTTATTTATTTAATTTATTATTTGACATTATATATTTCTTTGGCAATAATATCTTTCTACGTTTAATTACAATTAAAGTTTTTTTGACTCGTTTAATTGATTCGATGTATTTACATTGACTTCATCATATACTGTGGATATTATATTATGATAATATAGCAAATTGATTTCGATATAATAATTAATGGTGTTTGAAAATATCCTTTATACCGCTTGTTTTCTTAGACCATCTTCAACCGTACCTCAAAACTAAAAAAATGGGATAAAATGGTCTCAACCGTACTTGAAACTCAAACTCAAAATGAGTTTTTTGACTTTCTCTCTCCTATATAAACTCATTTTTGAGTTTGAACTCATTTTTTGGGTTTGTACTTTTATAATTGCTTTAGAGACATTTATTTATTTTTAATTACTAAATCAACCATAAATAAAAATAAAATAATAAATAAAAATATATTGCTTAGTTATTTATTAATAATTAAGATATATTATATCTTATTATTATTTATTTATTTTTTATTTAATTTATATATAATACAAAAATTAAATATTATTTTGTAAAGTTATTAAATATGTAGATAGGATTGAAAAATTACAAAAATTGGTGTGAAAGTGAATATTACGAGAATATACTTTTGAGTTTAAGAATGAGTCTAACGGTTGGAAATGAATTAATGCATTTTAAGTTTGAGAATGAGTTTGAGTTTGAGAATGCATTTTTCGGTTCGAGATGGTCTTAGTGTTAGCTAGCTACTGAGATTTTATCATTTAATATTTGCGATTATACGTGCCAAATCGGCAAGGTCTTATTAAATTAAATATATTACATCTACAGTAATTTAATACTTCCGTTTACAATTACTATTTTACCTTTTAATTTTTTATTTAATATAATTATATCTTCACAAATAAATATTTTTTCTTTTTATGTACTTAAAAATAATACTTATACAATTAAATTTTAAAGAAAATTACAATTTCACCTATTAAAAATTTTAAATCACAAATAACTCAAATTTTAAATCACAAATGAGGGTGAATAAAATACTAGTAAATATAAAACACCACACACCGGCCATTGAAAACAGTGACTAAAAGTAATTATCAGAATGATTAAATTTTAATTATAATTCTTGAAGTAAGCAAATTTTCATTAAACAAAAGTACCTCTTATTCAAAACCAATGAAGAAAGAAAAAAGGGGCTCAAAGCCTCTGCTGCAGAAGAGACTCAACTGAGTTTCTAACAGGCATGCTTGGTATGGCTCCTTTTACTTGCACACACAGTGAAGCAGCAGCAGCTGAAGAATCACAGATAAAAATTATTCTTCTAATAATGATTAATATTTATTAAAAAAAAATGTTTAAGAAATGAAAGAATTTAAATATACCAGCAAATCTCAAGCATTCTTGCTTGGATTTTCCCTCTACGAAAGCCACAGCGAAAGCAGCAGTAAAAGTATCGCCGGCGCCAGTGGTATCGATCACCTTGGGAGCTGATATAATAGGCTGTCTTAGTGGTTCCTCTCCCTGTGTGAAAAGGGCCGAACCCTTTCCGCCGAGTTTGACGAGGACTTGCTTAACACCCTGAGAGTCGATAAGTTAACGATATGATACCACTAGGCTACAATATATCTATACGATGAATATCCCAATTCTGTATTTTCTTGCTATGTATGGTTTCCACATAGAGAATAGGCATGATTAAAAAGAAAGAACACAGACAGATGCGTATATTCTTAAGGGTCAATAGAAACCAACCATTTCATGGCATTTCTGGACGGCTTGGCTGATCTGTTCGAAGCTATCTGTTGGCAGGTTTGTTAAACGTGCGAGTTCAGTTTCGTTTGGGCTCAAAATGTCGATGGATTGGAGTAGTTCGGTAGGGAGCGGTGCATCAAAACCTCCAGCATCCAATATTATAGGAACATTTGCACTTCTCGCGACCTTAACAAATAACAATAAAACGTTACTTACGTAAGTATATCATGATCAAGAAGTTACATAAACAAGTGATAATTACCACTGAGCAATGTGAGCAGATTATTGGAAAAAAAATGAAACACCAAATAAGGGTCGATTTTTTTTCACAATTTAGTTCCATAGTCGATAGCCAAAGCCAACGATCAACATATGTGACAACTGAAATCCATCTCAATAAGGTAATTTCATAGATATCAGCTCCAACGTCACGAAAATAAACCAATCGAAATACTTTCCACCTTTTGAAGCTGGATATTAACCTTTAAGGCTTAAAATTCACAGTTTAAATAGTCAAAACTCATCGATCAAGAGTAAAACAAATCACTACAATGGCATAAAAAGTTATCCAAAAATCACAGAAAAGATCACAATTTCACACACCATCCACTCAAAAGCAAGAAAGAAAACCCACCTTTGCAACCTGCAAATTAACAAAATCTGGAATTTCCCTCTGAAGCAACACAATCCCAGCACTCATAATTAACTTGGAGTCCTTCTCACTCAAACTCTCCGGCCAAGAATCCATATTAGTCCCACCCACAATTATAATCGAATTCTCCCCATCACTCTGCAGCATCACAACGGCATTGCCAGTGGGCACGCCATTTCTATCCACATTCAAGTAATCAACAGACACCCCACCACCTTTAAGAGCATCGCTTATCAATTTCCCATGAGCATCCTCACCAATCTGACCCACAAAATAAGTGGGATAAGATAGCTTCGCACCACAAACTGCTTGATTTGCCCCTTTGCCACCCGCTAAGGTCTGACCAGTCTTAGCGGATAGAGTCTCACCCTTTTCAGGCAACCTATCGATCTCAACATATACGTCGGCATTTGCCGATCCCACCACAACGATCGGCGGTTGTACCGAGGCTTGGCAGATCAAGGACTTTGGTCTCCTCGAAACTGTCTTGAGGTTTATCGCTTGCGTTTGGGTCGTGGATAAGGGGTTTTGGCGGGATTTTAGGAAGGGTTTTCCAGCTGGTGAGAGCGTTGAGAGTGATCCCATGTCTGCGTTCGAGCTTTCTTCTCGACGATGATGCACTTGATCTTGCAAGTGTTGTTGACTACGTGTCATATTGAATATTTGTTTGACAGCGATGAGATGAAGAAAGGAAAAAAAAAAAAGAAAAGGAAAAAAGAAAAAAAGTTTTTCAACTGGTGTTTGTTACGCGATTTAAGGAGCGTGCGTTTCACACGCCGCCTTTTCCGGCCGCATCTGAATCTCCGATGACAAATGGGCTTTCTTCAAATATAAAGTTAAAATAGTACGAAAACAATTTAAAATTTATAAGCATTTTGACGAAAATTATTTTAATGTTTTTCTATTATAATTTAAAACCAACAATTACATTTCGATATTTATTTAGGTCACGTCTGGTTGGTATATGACCACACCAGCCCTTACTACAGGCCACTAGTAATATGCTCTTTTGCAATAATTAATAAATAAATTAATTAATTAATTAAAAAGATGGCTTTCTTCCTCAGGACATTTACCATCCGTCTTATTTCATTTCGTTTTAATTAATTTTTTATACATACCTAAAAAATGCAGAATATTTCAAGCCCCATATAAGTCGTACAAAATCAAAATTTGAGGCTTTTATGTGGTAGCATATGCTCCACACCTATTTTTCTTTTCTTTTTATGATAAAACCCATACGTCTTTTATTGTTTTTCTTGGAATGTAGTGAGCTTCTCTTTCAATTAGGCGAGAAAAGAACGGTCTTTGATGAAGCCCAGTTGATATTTTGATTCATTCCATCGTTCTACTTGTAAAAGATTAATATTTTCTCATAGATTTGATACAGTTTCCGACTTGTACGTGTTTGTTGAAATGACAAGTTGACTTTTTTTTTTACCTGTATTCTCGGATCTTAGTGGGCTTGGCTTAATCCTCGTAATTTCTGTAATGGCGTCAATGACTTGCCATAGTCGTCTTGAGTTTGGTAGAATGAGATTTGACTTCGTTGGATGTGCTTGCTCTTCCAATGCTTCGTTCGATCGCTTCCCTCTGAAGAGTTGTGCTAAAAGCTTGGCTGGGAATGCTCATGGAGCTCGCAAAGCTCGGAAGTTGATGTGTCGGAAGGGTGAAGCGGGCAAGTGCCGTGTGTTTCGGACAAAGTCTGCTGAAGCTTTCCTTAACGGTAATAAATAGTTCATATAGATCCCGGTCCATTCATAAGTACCATGTCTTAATGTTTATTTGTTTTTCTTCTTGTTTCTGTTAGGTGTTGATGTTGGTCCTCCGGCAGTAATTGATCTGGCAAAAGTTCAGATAAGCCCTCCGTCGTTGTCCGGCGTGTTTGACGTGGTTGCCGATGATCTCCTTACTCTGAATAAAAATTTGCAATCTGTGAGTTTTCTTGATTGATTTAGCTCATAGACCTGTATGGTTTGCTCAGTAATCTTGATGGAATGATTATATATCTTGTGATACTAGTAAATAATAGACCAAATCCATGAAAAAGTTGAGAGTTTTTTTAGTGTTGATTCGAAATGTTATTTAGCTTTCAGACTCTGATTTACTTATGTTATCTTCTGTAGTTCACTTGAATTTGAGTAAAATATATACCGACGAAACAAATGCAGATAGTGGGTGCGGAAAATCCGGTTTTAATGTCTGCGGCGGAGCAAATCTTTGGGGCAGGTGGTAAGAGAATGAGGCCAGCTTTAGCATTCTTGGTCTCAAGAGCCACAGCCGAGATTGCTGGTTTAATGTGAGCAATATCTGATATTTTCTTTGTATGCTTTCATATGTTACACACACACACACACACACATATATATATATATATTATATTATAATCCGGTAATAATTTCGATTACCTCGATTTAGGGACCTCACTAAAGAACACAGACGGTTGGCCGAGATCATTGAGATGATACACACAGCAAGTTTGATACACGATGACGTTCTTGATGAAAGTGACATGAGGAGAGGTTTGTATTTTTACTTCTGATCTTTGATAAGCTATTAAACGATAATCTCTTATATGAACGTAAACTGTTTTCGAGCTTGTAAAGATTTGAAGGTTGATGTTTGTCGGACATTTTTTTCTTACACGGACAATCTTGTTGATGCCACGATTCAGGCAAGGAAACAGTTCATCAACTATACGGCACTCGAGTTGCTGTTTTGGCCGGAGATTTCATGTTTGCACAGTCGTCATGGTACCTCGCAAACCTCGAAAACCTCGAGGTCATAAAGCTTATAAGTCAGGTAACTAACACAATCTTTTTGTCAGATTAAAAGACTGTTCAAACCTTAATTTTGACAAAACTTGTCCAGGTGATTAAAGATTTTGCCAGTGGCGAAATAAAGCAGGCATCAAGCTTATTCGACTGTGACGTTCATCTCGATGAGTACTTGATCAAGAGTTATTACAAGACAGCCTCTTTAATCGCAGCTAGCACCAAAGGAGCCGCGATCTTCAGCGGAGTGGGTAATAATATCTCCGAGCAAATGTACCAATACGGCAAAAATCTCGGGCTTTCGTTCCAAATCGTCGACGATATACTAGACTTCACTCAATCTGCAGAACAGCTGGGGAAACCAGCGGGCAGCGACCTGGCCAAGGGGAACCTAACTGCCCCTGTGATATATGCATTGGAAACAGAAAATGAGCTGCGGGATATAATCGAATCTGAGTTTTGTGAGATGGGTTCCCTCGAACGAGCCATCGAAATAGTGAAAAACAGTGGCGGAATTGAAAAAGCTCGGGACTTGGCTCGGGAAAAGGCCGAAGATGCTGTCAAGAATCTTCATTGTTTGCCCGTGAATGAGTTTAGCTTGGCCCTCGAACGAATGGTGAACTATAACTTGGAACGAATCAAATAAACGGAGGAAGGGCATACATGAGGCTGGAGGATCTTAAGACTATGAACAGCTTGCTGATTGTGTGTATATTTATTGATGATTTTTTCAGTTTAGTAGCCTTTTTTTTTCTTACCACGACGATATATAGTATATACTGTTGATATTGTAATGGAAAAACATTGGAAAATTCAAACTATTCAACTGTTGTTCTCCAGCTTTCCTTTGTACCGAGTTTAAAAATAGGGAAATAACATGAATTTGTGATGAAGATTTAACTGTTGTGTAGATCAGGGAAAATAAATAGAGAAGGAAGAACCATAAATAATTAATAAAAACAATATATATATATATATATATATATATATTGAGGCAGAAAAGACTAGAGAGAACCTTGTGCCAAAAAATTCACCTTATCATGCAAAATGGTTGAAGATTTAAGCTGAGTAGCCATAGCCACACAACCATATCTCAAAACCCAACCCACGATATTTTCCAATTTATGTGTGTGTGTTCATCTTTATCTCAGCTCGCTATTTTTTTCTTACAACTACATACGTATTGGCCGGTTTTTTTCTCCTGCTATTGCCTGCCTCTTTTGTCTTCAACTCTCGGGATGATTGAATGACAAAAGCACGAATCTTGGAATAGTTTTCGTTGCTTCGCAGGTATTTCTGAGCTGGGTTTTTCTTGTTTCTCCTAGAAATATATCCTATTGCGTCGATTGTTGGAAATTCTGGTTTGTGTGATTGTTGGGATTCAAAGAAATTGGGAGAAGTACGGCGTTTGATAGTCTTTTTTCCCATTTTATTAGCTGGGTATGTTAGTTTTCTGATGGTGAAGGATATATAAGCGTTGTTAAGAGTATGGGTTCTTTAACTTCCCTAGTGAACTTGGGAGGTGTGAATATGATTTCTTTTGGTAACTGTGATGGAAATGCATGTTTGGTTCGAAGGGTCTACTCTCTTAATTCTCGAGGGAGTAGTTGTAAGAAGTTTTGGTGTGCTAAGAGATGGAGATATGCTGGTATTTGTAGATATTCCGTGACGACTAACTACATCTCGGATCAAGGAACCTCTGTTTCTCTTAGTTCGAACAAAAGCAACGATTCTGACGCATTTCTTAAAGCAGCTCCCAAGCCTGTGCCAAAGCCTAAGATCGATCCTCTTTCTAGTGTGCCTTGGGACGACAGCAAAGTGAATGGGAGCTCGGGCAATGAGAGTAGAGGTGATAGTGATGAGGAGAGAAAAAAGGTTGTTGATTCGTTAGGTGAGGTGTTAGAGAAGGCCGAGAAGCTTGAAGCTAAAAAGGGGAATGCCTCTGTAAATAAACCTTCAATGAGTGAATCGGCTGGTCCAAGTAATGGTCCTGCGGTGGATTCCGTGGATAATGGAAATCGCAAGTCGAAGACCATGAAAAGTGTTTGGAGAAAGGGAAATCCAGTGGCTTCTGTACAAAAAGTTGTTGGTAAAGAACCAAAGAAACAAGAATCTGGGACAAATGGACAAGGGCCAAACAGTTCTGTATCTGTTTCACCGCCTAGACCACCTCAGCCACCTCAAAAAGTGCAACCTAAGCTGCAAGGAAAACCGTCCATTGCTCCCCCGCCTGTGAAAAAACCAGTGTTAAAGGACCTAAATGCAGCTTCAAAGACCGCTGTTGACAATGAAACTGGTGCGGGTTTAAAGCAAAAAGAGAGAAAACCAATCTTAATTGACAAATTTGCGTCTAAAAAACCAACAGTTGACCCTATAATCGCTCAAGCTGTTTTGGCCCCTACGAAACCTGGAAAAGGTCCTTCATCTTCGAAATTTAAGGATGATTATAGAAAGAAAAGTGGCTCGTCTGGTGGACCCCGTAGAAAATTGTTGGATGATGATATTGTCGACGAAGATGCGGCAGAATTAGATGTTTCGATTGCTGGTGCTTCTACTGCAAGAAAAGGAAGGAAGTGGAGTAAGCAGAGCAGAAAAGCTGCCAGACTACAAGCGGCTAAGGATGCTGCCCCAGTGAAAGTTGAGATAATGGAAGTTGATGAAGATGGGATGTTGATCGAGGAGCTGGCTTTTAATCTGGCCATAAGTGAAGGTGAAATTCTCGGGCTTTTGTACTCGAAGGGTATTAGGCCTGATGGTGTACAAAAGCTGAGTCAAGATATGGTGAAGATGGTCTGCAGAGAGTATGAAGTTGAAGTCATCGATGCTTTGCCCGTGAAATTGGAGGAGATGGCGAAAAAGAAGTTTGTTTTTGATGAAGATGACCTGGATAAGTTAGAGGATAGACCTCCGGTGTTGACCATTATGGGTCATGTTGACCATGGAAAGGTTAGCAACCGTGTTGTTCTCTCTTCTTTAATTCGGTTGATCTTATCTCTCGGAAAAATCCAACTAATGAATTCTTGTTCTTTCTGCAGACAACCCTTTTGGATAACATACGAAAGAGTAAGGTATGGAAGCTAAAAACCCTTTTTTTTTTAATTATTTTATGATCAGATGTATCACAAATAATTATTTGAAGGGGGTCATCTATTTTTGGAATGTAATAATGAAAAATCTAATTTATATTCTACGATTTAGGTTGCGGCGGGTGAAGCCGGTGGGATAACACAAGGAATTGGAGCTTATAAAGTCCAAGTGCCTATAGATGGCAAGAAGCAAACTTGTGTGTTTCTTGATACACCGGGACATGAGGTGATCTTCTTCAAGCTTATGAATCCCCTTTATTAAGACTTCCTCTTGGTGCTAGTCATGCATTAGTTGGATGCATTACTCTATATTAAATTATTAATTGATTTAGCAATAAAAAAGATATGTAAGCTTAACTACACCGTATATTTCTGTAGGCATTTGGAGCCATGAGAGCTCGTGGAGCAAGAGTCACGGACATTGCTGTTATCGTAGTTGCCGCTGATGATGGGATCAGACCTCAAACAAATGAGGCTATTGCACATGCAAAAGCAGCTGAGGTGCCTGTTATTGTAGCTATTAACAAGGTATAGTAGTTTTTCTGTAATTTTCCATTGATATCACAGATTCTTTATTTAATCTTCATGGAGTCGTTATTACAATAATTATTATCGTTATGATTTTTTCTACTAAGGTACCGATGTGTGTCAATGCAGATAGATAAAGATGGAGCTAGTCCCGATCGAGTCATGCAGGAGCTTTCATCAGTTGGTTTGATGCCTGAAGAGTGGGGCGGTGACACTCCAATGGTTAAGGTGGAAGAATACTAAACATCAGAATTCAAAGCTAACCTTTTTAGACAGAACTTTTTCTCTCGTCATGGATTCTAAGGTACACGGTTTATGCAGATAAGTGCTCTTAAAGGGGAGAATGTTGATGCTTTGCTGGAAACCATTATGCTTGTTGCAGAGGTATTTTTACCATTCTTATGCGGGCATTCTTGTAGATTTATTACTCTTTTTCCGTTTGCTTACCTTATGTTTTACGAATCTGGATTGAACTCTCGTCTCAAAAGTTTCAAGAGCTCAAGGCCAATCCACATAGGAATGCTAAAGGAACGGTAATTGAAGCTGGTCGTAGTAAATCCAAGGGGCCAGTAGCTACTTTCATCGTGCAAAATGGAACCCTTAAAAAAGGAGATATAATAGTTTGCGGTGAGGCCTATGGAAAGGTTTGTACATGAGAAACTGAACATCTTTTCACTAAGTTTGCTTATTATCCCAAACAAAATACTTACCTTCTGAATTTCAGGTGCGTGCTTTATTTGATGATAGTGGAAAGCAGGTTAATGAAGCAGGACCATCTAGTCCAGTACAGGTCTCTCTCTCTCTCTCTCTCTCTCTAATAATTTTGGGTAAACGTCTCTCACTTACTATATACTCTACATGTTCTGTCAGGTTACTGGCTTAAATGAGGTTCCTTTAGCTGGCGATGAGTTTGAGGTTGTCCAAACTATCGATATTGCTCGGGAAAGAGCAGAGGAACGAGCAGAATACCTGAGAAATGAGCGCATAACAGCAAAAGCCGGCGATGGAATGATTACGCTTTCGTCTCTAGCTTCTGCCGTCTTGGCTGGTAAAAACATTGGACTCAATCTGCACCAACTCAACGTCATATTGAAGGTCGATCTTCAGGTAAATGTTTTTATCAAAGTATCGCACGAATTTTCGATACACTGACATCGTGGAACATTACATATCACCACAAATGGGAACCTTTTTTATTCTTCCTGAAAATGTAGGGATCGATCGAGGCTGTAAGACAAGCCTTGCAGGTCCTTCCGCAAGACAACGTCACTCTCAAGTTTTTATTACAAGCAACAGGGGATGTAAGCACAAGCGACATTGACCTCGCTGTTGCTAGTAAGGCTGTTATATTTGGGTTTAATGTCAAAGCGCCTGGTTCTGTCAAGACCTATGCAGACAACAAAGGCGTAGAGATCAGGCTATACAGAGTTATATACGAACTCATCGATGATGTTCGAAACGCCATGGAAGGACTATTGGACCCCGTTGAGGTAGTAAGAGCCATTTTTCGCAGATTTGTTTTTTTTCAGGAGTTTCTTTTTTTGGAGGGGCGGGAAATAACCGATACCCCCCAAGAGTCGTATTTTAAAATTAACCTGCGAACAACAAAAACTTATGAAAAGGTTGTAAGAATCAAAGATGTCAAGTTGTGACTATTTTTTGGCAGGAGCAAGTCCCAATTGGTTCAGCGGAAGTGAGGGCCGTGTTTAGCAGTGGCAGTGGCCGTGTAGCGGGCTGTATGGTGACCGAAGGTAAAGTAGTTAAGGACTGTGGGGTCCGCGTACTTAGAAAAGGCAAAGAAGTCCACGTCGGTTCGCTTAGTTCCTTGAAACGTGTGAAGGAGATCGTGAAAGAGGTCCAAATCTCTCTCTCTCTCTCTTTCTCCCTCCCTCTCTCTCTCTCTCTATATATATATATATAATGCGAACTTATACCATTTTCATTGCTTATATCTCTCTCTGTCTCTCTCTCAGGTAAATGCAGGACTAGAATGTGGAATAGGGATGGAGGATTATGACGATTGGGAAGAGGGCGACGTCATCGAGGCCTTCAACACGGTTGAAAAGAAAAGAACGCTCGAAGAAGCATCTGCTTCAATGTCTGCTGCAGTCGAACAAGTAGGATTACAACTGTAGAGAGAGAGAGATAATACTTAATAGGCATCAAAGAAGACGACCCATATATGCACTCCCCTCCTTTTGCTGCTTTTATGGGTTCTCTAATGTGTTACTCCTCGAATTCCATTTACTCTTAATTTACTGAGAGCTTTCCACCGTTTTGCTGTGGTTTCAATGTATATATATGGTTATTTTGAAGTGGAAGAGGTTATGGCATTTGGTTGAAGTGCAGATGTAAACTCTTCTATAATTGCATGAAAAGTTATTTTTATTTTTTTAAACTCAAATATTCAATATATAGTGAATGTCAACTCTCAAACGAACATACATGCATGGAAGTAAGTTCAAAACAAGGTATTATTATCACTTTCTCATCAGTCCAAACCAACCCAAACAGTAATGGGCAGGCACCAATGCATCAAGATTTTACCGACATACTTAACTATTCCAACGCTGTATATTTATAAGGTAAAATCCTCTCTAAAGACCACAGTTTTAATATAAAATTGGAGGCATACGCAAAAAGAGGACGGCTTACTCTCCCGGCAACAAATGTATTCCGCAGCCTATGACTCAACCCACCGATTCTTCGCATTCCCGCAAAATATTTACATCAGATTTTCTGCATAGTCATCACTCTTCCGCCAAAAAACTTGTTCTGCATTCGTCCAAATCGTGAAACTGTTAGAAAAGTGGTATCGAATCGAGCTCTTACTATTACAAAGCGTAATAGGTTGCAACTTGTAATTTTCGGGCTCAATGGTCGGAGAAAACTAACCATGATTGACAGTGTCAAGCCTTAGCTGACTTGTGCTCTTCGTTAAGCGTTCTCAGAATGTCAACTAGGCTTGCTTTGAGTGACTCGGGCACTTTAGAAAGACAACTTCTCTTAGCATGTGAAATCAGCTCACTCCTGCAGAATTACCATTAGAAATAGAGATGAGTTCCCAAAAGTGACATGAAACAAGTGCTGAGATATAGAACAGGATTTACATAACGACAAAAAAGTGAGTATACAAATTTACGGAAAAAAAATGAATCTTTCATGTAGGGAATTTCGGTTCTTCAATTTTGATGAGTAAATTTGATCTGTTCCGTTCCAGTTTTCACTATATTTATTTCGGTGATTTCCTGGTAACCATTGGGAAACCCAAAATTAAAGAAAAACATGCAAACTACCAGAACCAGAAAATTTAGGAAGCCAAAAACATTGCTTATGTATGAACACAGATCACTCAGCTCCGAAAAACCTATAAAATTGCCTGAGTTTGAAGACGTAGAATTCATTGAAAAAATAAAACTCTGCTCATCTGAGGATTGTATTTCAAGCATGCAATTGGCAGATGGGATATTATAAGCACGAAATTTGAAGTTAAGAGAAGATTAATAATTGCCCAAATGAGTTTCAAAAGTGCTTACTTTATCTTATCATCTCTCATCTCAGAACTGCCTGGTTCTTGAAGCAACTTTTTCCTTGCACGCATTGCATTTTCCACTTCAACATACCATCCACAAGATCGCAAAACTGTGGATGCTTCTCTCGCCATCCTGAGGCATATTCAAGGGAAATGTTACCAAAAGTTTTGCAGGAAGATATTGATAGCATTTAGCAGCTACTCACTGCCATATTTATTTCATAAAATTCTGACAAAATATCACTGTAAATATGAATAAGCAATTCAGTTAATGGGTTAAAATTTTAGGTAGTCGAATGCAACAAATCATGTTCTAGTTCATACGAGGCACCCAAATAGCAGAAGAGGTAAAGGTAAAAATGAAACTTACATTTCCTTGACTTCATGCAGTTTTCCTTGAGATTGGTCATCGCGTGCAATAAGGATGGAAGGAATGTCTTCTGACTTCCTTTTTCTGCTCAAGTTACTAGAGGATCCCATAATATTTCCGTTCTGCAAGTCCTTATGCTTGTTGTTTCTTATCGATGCAAGAGCCATAGCTCCATCTGAAATCTTCTTAGAGGAATTGACTGAAACAGTTCCATTTTGCACACCGCTTAACCCTGTTGATATCGGAACATCAGGTGACTCCTTGGGCATGACTTCTTTCCCACCTACTGACAAGTCAGGTTTCTCATTTTTCACAGAAGTCATTGATGCTCCCTGGAAGCCTTTACTCACCTTGGGATCTTTTTTGAAAATAGAAAATTTAATGTTCTCATGGGCAAGGAGCTTGCTGGGACGCACATCGTTACCAAACTTCCTCTGGTGATTGGAAACACTAGTCTGGCAGTGAAGGTTAGAAGATTCCTTAACATTCACTGATGCAACTGAGTTTACAGTAGAGGACCCACTGCCATTTGACCCATTTGCAGTGGCTGTTACACGTCTCCCACGATGATTAACAGGAAGGTTGTTCACGTTTGGTGGCATTTCATCTTGATCATGAATTTGTGCTGAGGGCATCTGAGAATCTTTGGATGCAATTTTCTGAAATGGATTAGATATTCTCCCAGAAACTTTGTCGAAATCAACAGGTTTCCGGATGCCTAATCCAGTCTCATTGGGATAATGATTTTTGCTTGCACCATTGGATTCTGTAAGATGATCTTTCCTTGAGTTCTCTGAATGAACTGAGGTTTGGTTTTTGGATGTTTTATTGCCATTTGAGTCATAAGTCGAACCCATACTTGCTGCTGCATCAATACTAGCCCGAGGCCTTTGTTTTGTACGGGAGAAGAACAGAATATAGACTTTCTCTGACAAAACTTCCTGAAAGGTTGAGGCCGTGACACAATTATCATTGCAGCAATACCAGCGACCACTTGCATCCTGAATAGGATAGAATCAACAATCAGAATCTAAATGCTGAGGTCAGCATTTGGTAATATAAAGTTACAAATAGTAACCAAGAGGAGACCTTGATATATGCATAATAATGGCCAGAATCAGGAGAGAGACCTGAATGCACAATAGTACCAAAAAGGTTATACTCTGGTTGCAGATCCTGCAAGAATTAAGAAGCAATAAAGAGGTCAGAATGAACACTTAAATACGGTCACACTCTTCATAAATAGGAAAGTATAGCTCTTCATAATCATAGGGCACGTAAGTTAGGGAGTGCCAACGTTAGGAACTTATGAGCACCAACACCAGACATGAAATATGGTGGACAGTTGTTAAGGTGGGAAGCAACTTCTATAAAACCTAATTGCTTGTGGACAGATATGCAAGAACAAAATGCATACATACACGTAAAGAGTCAAACTACTATGAAACGGAAAAGTAAGACGAGTTAATGTTTTCTCCTTGATCTGCAGCTACGACAAAATCGTTAAGTTAGATTGGTTCACTGAACCAAAAGGACCAGAAGGTCAAAGGAACAATATTTTGAGTAAAAGGTATTTAATCAACTAATCAGGTGGAGAAAGAAGAAGACATGATTTGTTTACAAGTTACAAAAGTCTACCTTTCTTTCGTTGCACATGTTGCTTGAGAGCACCATCATCTCATCAAATGCAATGTTCTTGTTGATTTTTCCACCAAAAACGCCCCCAAACCTCTGAATAGACAACAATATTATAGACATTATCAGTCCAATATCCTTATTTTCAACCAAAATGGTATAAAATATAACTTCAGTAACCAAATACCTTCAATTGGATCACAAGAATATTTGGAGCCTGGAGTATCAACATTTGTTTCCTTGCTGCCACCAACTTCTTACAACTAAAGAGCATGGGGATTATCATCAGTCCAAGTTCAAACACAAATGGAATAAATCAGAGGTACCAAAATCATATCCAGAGAAAATAAGATACAGCAGGCTTTTGATTTCAGAGCATGCGCATATAAAAAAAAAGTATTCCACATACTTACCTGCCACATTTGTATCTGTTATTTCCATCTAAGATCTCAGGCTCAAAAAAGTTCATCAGCGCCTCCACGAGTGATCTGCTGTTCAAAATATCAAGACTAATATCCATTATATCATCAACCTTATTCGATTCAGCACCACAGGATAAACATTTGACTTGACTCCTTAATGCTCCTCCAAAAATATCCTTGACCACCGATTCCCCAGTCCCATTAACATCACTTCCGTTTACTACCCTATTCCTCCCCAAATGTTGCTGCTGCAACTTTTTTAGCCTCAAGCATGTATTGTGGCACGCATCAATCACATAGCGCAAGAACTCATGAGCATCCTCTTGCCTCCCTGTGCGAAAATGCTCCGCAAAAATCTTTAAATAATTGTTCATTTGCAAAGGTGAATCTGCAACAGCTTCACTGTTCAAAGAACGAGCTATTCGTTTTTCTAATATACAGAAAGGACATGCGCCTTTCTTCTCCTTTGGGTCCTTCCCTGATGCCAAATCACCTAATGAAAAAGGATGAATCAAAACATGTATAAATAGATACGTAGTACATACCCATTTGTGCAGAGTAACAGTAGAGCATCAACAGAGTTATCACTCACAGAGAGCACAAAAATCCTATTAAAAAGAAACATTTACAATATCTTTGAAGAATCCCCTGTCCATCGTGCAGACAATGTCCATCTCCATGACTTGAAAGGCTCAAATATTATATAAAATGCTTTTTGTAGGCCTACTAGAAATTAAGAAATCAACCTGATGGGTATAAAAGACTTATCTAATGGAATCTATTGCATTGTGAGAATCAGCTAAATCTTTCTTCCTCTCAAAACTTCTCAGCATCAACTAAGGTATAACCAGGTCCTATTCCATTACATTCTTCTCTATAATATTTGATCTTCCAACATTACATCAAACAGAGATCTATAAATATCCGGGACACCAAGAGTCCACAACAACACTAACATAAACACCCGAAATCACAGAATTAACTTAATCTTACAAAGAACTGTAAGAATCACAACAAAAGCGTACTTCCTTATTTTTCCTATTCTTTTTCATAGCAGGGTTTTCCTACCTAAAGACCAAGTTTGGCTACCAATTCGATCCTAGTGGTCCAACATGAATATTTACGGTACTTATTTGACTTATTAAACAATACACAACCCAATGGCCAATCCACATTTATAACGCCACGAAACAAATGGTACTAGCTTTAATAGGTCACATTACACGACAATCGATATCTTGTCATGTACTAAACGTGACAAATGTCAAACGCAGCCCATTTCAAATTAGAAAACTAACCGAACAATCACCAATTTCGAATATACGTTGAATTAAGTAAAAAACATGCAGTGTTTCCTTTTCCCTCCACCCCCAGCTCATATCCAGTAGCACTCACATAACATACTCAATCCAATACAAATGAAAAAGATATCCATAAAAAACTTACAAAAGAGAAAGCATAAAGATTGCAGAAAGATCTCACAGCATCTCAATTTACCCAAAAATAATAATAATAACCAACAGATACAGACCAATCAGACGAAATTGCCAAGAACAAAGAGGCAAAAATTAAACAAATAGACAGATATTGTAGAGAAAATCGTCCCCAACACAAATGATGTGATACTCATACGCCAAAGGAAACGAACAAAGGAAAACACATGAGAAAAATTAAACAAAAACAATGGCAATCATAAGAAGTATAAATTGATAGTAGGAGGCCTTAATTGGCACGTACATGTGGAAGAGTGTAGATATTTCACACAGAAATTAGCTAGAGGAGGTGTGTAGGTGAGGCACTGTAGAACAGAGTTCAGGTAACACGAGTTCCCCAAGTTGCGTAACCCTAGCGGAGGCGAGCCGTGCTTGCGCTTCAACAGCTTAGGCTGCCACGTCATCTGCAGCGCCTGCCCATCGCCACCACCACCACCGCCGCCGCCCCCGTCCACCGCCAGCGGCATGTCACCGTAGTAAAACCGCGGCGTCGTGCACCACCGCACACGATCGCATCACTGGTTATCGACACAAGGAGTACTATTTTCCCTTTTTTTTATTTATTTATTTAATTTTGCTTTTCTGTATTTATTATTTGTTTCTCTCTGTTATTTCATTTTCTCCGATTTTATATTCTCTGAATTCGCAAATGAATAAAAATAAGTGAGAATAGAAGTATTATATTATACTAGTATTATAAGTGAGAATAGAATATAAGTGAGAAAATAAGTATAGTATTATAAGTGAGAATAGAATATAAATGTATAGTATTATCTTATTTTAAGTATTGTTATTAATTTACAGTGTTTAAACCATGAATTTTTATTTTTATTTGTATTATTACTATTAAGTATATAAAAGAAAAATTAATTTATAGTGATATAATTGGAATAAAATAAATTATAGAATGATAAAATTGAAATTTCATATGACAAATCAAATTAATTGAGTTGTTATTAATTTAAAACTTTTAAATCATGAAATTTTAGTTTTATTGTATTATTATTTAGTATATAAAAGAAAAATTAATTTATAGTGTAATTGAAATAAAGTAAATTATGGAAAGATAAAATTGTAATTTCACATAACAGATCAAATTATCTCGATGTGCGCTCATGCTTTATATATATGGTATAGATAGTCAAGAAGAAATAGTTTAAAAAATGTTTTAATTCACTGTCGAGTTAGGATTTATCAATTATCATTGTTCAAAATTTCATTTTCGATTCTTATTCCAAGACCGAGATTTATAAAATTTATATATTTTCAAAAAACATAAACTTCTAACCTCTATATGTACTTAATTATGTCTTTCATAATATAACACTTTTTTTTTTTCCTTTTGGTTACTAAAACAAATAATGAAATTTTACAATTTGGACATAAAAAAGTAAAATAAAATAAAATAAGAATTGCAAGAATTGACAATCATTCAACCCAATAGGAACCCTTGGGGCCTTAAATTTCAATTCTATCAAGAAATTAAAGCTTATTAAGAAATTCAATATATATATATATATATATATATATATATATCCTAATAAACAATCCTCAAAAACAAAAGTATTATACAAGTGTGGTTAAAATGACGGAAGGACATACTGTAAACAAACAACTGATAACAAAGCAATAAAAGAGAACGCCATGTATGTCCAACTTTCACAATGTGGCTACAATCCAGTGATACTCAGTGTTGTTCATCATTCGTGTGTTTCACCGCTTAACGACGTATACTATCCCTTTACCTTAATATACGAAGAACAAAGGGGTGAGAATAGGGACGGGATTTGGCACGTACCTACCATAGCGCACTTTCTTCGAATTTTCTTTTTCTTTTTTCACTTCATTGATTCGAGTTTGATGTCGAAACTAGTGGAACCGAATCGCCAGGTCCTTGTTCTAGGCTAGCCCGGGAAGAAGCTTCCTTTTTCAACTTGTGATTATTGTACGCAGCTACGCCTGCGATAGCTGCACAAGCACAGATCGGAAACATCGTTTGTTTGGTCTTACTACAAATTTTTTATGAATCAGACACAGTCATAGTATAAGGAGCCATGTAATAGAGTAGAGGGTTTAGCTTACCGATGGCATAGCCGAAAAGATTTATAAGGGTCAGCTTGGTGTCAGCAAAAAGAAGTGCCGAGAGTAAAACCACGACCCAGTCTTTAACAACGCCAGCCACGCGAATGGTCAGAGCACTCGTATGTGAAATGACGAGAAAGACCGAAAGGTTTAGGGCGAAAGTACATAGAGAGTTGAGAGTGAGAATCAGAGGTTTGAAGTTCCATGTCCCTTGTTCATCCATCTTATGTTTCTCCAGGAATATCCAAGGGATCAACAGGAAAACAGCACTGTTTTCAACGCAAGAAACACGAAAAATCAAAAATGAAAAATGAGGGTGAAGGAAATGGCTTTTGCTTGTTAGGATGCAACGTACCTGCAGGGACTGACATAGTACATGACGGATATGGGATTTAGTTTTAGACCCTTTCGCTTCACGAAAATCTCCATAAATATTAGCCTGAGTGCTTCGCCCACCACACCTCCCATTTGGTAAACAACGCCAATCCAGTTGATGTTGATTTCACCATAAGAAGCAACCAAAACCCCGAAACTGATTATGGACATTATCAGAAGCATTCTGCAACTCATCACTTCGAGCCCAGCTGCTACTCCGAGAATGAACACGGCAACAGGCACTGTGCATCAGAGAGAGCGAGAGAGAGAGAGAGAGAGAGAGAGAGAGCTATCAGTAAAACTAATTAACACAGTTAATTAATACAAATATTTCTTGAATAGGGACAAGTGTCGTACTAATTGCCTTCAACATTTGGGCAAATGCAACGGATATGTATAGGTAAGCTGTGTTCCCAAGCCAAAGAGTCATAGCAAACATTGCACCGATTGGGATGACAGATGATATATAGCTGTGTATTGAGAGCACGCTTTGATCAATGACACCATGAAAATAATTCTGTCGAAGGAAAACATCTCAAAACTAATGCAGCATTTGCATATTTTCAACTAACATGCCCAGTGAGACTAATATCATTATCAGATATATATAATGTAAAAACGAAGATACAAAAAGGAAGAGTGCAGAGTTCTGTTAGATCCAGTTGTTAGAGAAGGACAATGTAGTTTATGAATTGAGAAATAAGAATGCTTACATATCCATTGTCATTCCTTGGTCAATTTTTATTATCTGCAAAAGGGCATATCTCAGCCTTCGCAAAAAGATTACAGAATTTATGAAACGTGATTATAATTGATTACCTTGAAAACTTTGGTAACTACAAAACATAAAACAGATGAGAAGACCATGTGAAGCAGAGTCAACCCGAGAGGATATGGAAAGTTTATTTCCTTCGAAGATAGTACCCACTGCAATATTTCATGAACTGAGTTATTATGAATCAGACATAACATGTAACCAAATGCTGTTCTGTTGTGACTTTATTGTTTGTCCATCCACTTTCTATTTTTCTGCAGCCTCCCAAAATCATTTGAACCAAATGAATGCTTGGAATCCAAAACATTAAAGCTTGAAAGCATCTTATACCTAATCAGAGTATTTAAACCCATATCATCTCAAACAAAATCAAGGAACTTGATGATCACCAAAAAAGTCTCATTAAGAGTATTAATGCCCCAAACCGAGCAATATAACCATAGTTCCCCTAACAAGTTCTCAAGCAAACTTAACCGCTACAACGAAGCTTGGCATCAAATTGAGTTTCATCTTAGCAACATATCACCAATTAATCGTTTTGCAATGCCAATTCCAAAAAGAAAAAAAGAAATGCTAAAAGAAAAGGAAAAACAAACATTCCCAAGAAAAAGACAAAAAGTCATGTTTTCTTTCAACCAACAGCTGAACATGACCTCCAAGAGCAAGCTGACACTAGGCAACTCCATTGTAACAAGCAAAACTATCTTTACCTTTGTCTGTACTGCACATCGAACTATATTGCCCAATTCTTCATCACATTTAAAGGGAAAGAATCGAATTCAACATAAAGATATGAAGCTAAACAAACACACACAAACAAAAACACTGACATTACTACGCAGAAGCTAACAGCAACAACATAACTAGAAAACAAATACAGTGTCCCCCAATCTTCTGGTGCATCCGTACGCTAACATTTCATGAAGTCACTAAAAGCATTTACGCCCAAGAGCTCGACAATCGCCAATTAGACACAAATCCGATCATAAATAAATCTAAAACAAAAAACAAACCTTGTTAAAAAAGATCTGACCACTTGAGAGCGCGATGTAGATAAGTATGTAGGCGTACGTCAGAAACCCTTCGCTCAACAACTTTCTACCCCCATCCGCCATAGCTGTGGATACTGAAGAGTGATCTCGTGGTCTCTGTAGTGGAATATTTTTTGCATTATTCGGAGAAATCTTTATCCAAATATTAATTAGAAAACTTCCGATTTAGCCAAATGGCTTGGCTCGACTTCTACTCATAATATTTGTTTATTATTTTTCCTTTTCGATTTTAAAAGTAAATAACTACCAAATTTTAATCCATGCATGTATTTTTTAATTTTTTTTTTTCCTTTTTTTGCCATATCCCCAAATGCCTCACCACATATGTCATGGTAATCCCATTGTTAAATATGAATTGAATTTGAACCTTTCTGCTTCCAAATGAACTAATTTTCGTGGCCTTAGCGTACTGTTAAGTCCAAATAGACGACGATCTCAAGGAGTTAAAGACGAATTGAACTCATAACATCCTAATAAAGAGTCATGTGGTCGATCAGTTGACATATCCTTTGGATACATAGTGTATGTATCCATATTTTTGTCAGTATGTATTCTCACACAATGCAATCATAGTCACAACATTCCGATTTAGTTAAGTATAAAGCAAATTTGAACCTCACTATCAGATATGAGACAATCTGATCCAAATTGTCGATTTGACCTGCCCAAGCCATACAAACATCGACAGTCATAAAGTTTTGAACCTGTGACACAAGGAGATTTAACAACTCTCTCCAACCATTAGACCAACACGTGGGAGACATATGTCCATAATTCAAAATTCAATTTTGATCAATGTATTATAAGTTTGATGAAAACGTAAATACTTTTTTGAAAATCAGTTAAATTTTATACTAAAAATATCTAATCAACTTTAATTAATTTGGTAGATCAATTAAGTTTAAATTATAACTTTTCATATTAAAAAATTAAATTCCTTAAAATATAAAATAATATTATATATTAAGGCAATATTTTAGAAAGTGTTTAAAATATTAGAATATTAATTTAGAGACTCCTTCTATTGTAATAACTTGAAAATTGTCATATTCGTTTTACATTTAAAAAACTGAAAATATGACGTTGTGTCTTGAACAGTCCACCCTCGTGACTCTTCACCACTTTAAGCGATCACTACGTATTGTATGCATACAGACAAACTTCGGAAATAAAAAAAAAAAAAAAAAAGGGGGAAAAACCAAATCAAATAAGACGGTGACATGTCACAGCAGTCACTGAAATAGCTCTGTATGTAAGGAAAAGATGAAGCTGAAGAAAAAATATTGGGAAGTTTTTTGAATCGATTCTCTTGTGGCAGAGGTCGTCTCCTCATCGGATGTGGTTTGAAATCACAGCCTTCAAATACTAATCCTCAAATTTGTGCTTCGTTTCGCTGCGAGCCCCACTTCGCTTGTCTTCATGCTATCATTCTTCCATTTTTATTATTTATTTTTTCTGTTTATTGCAGATATATACGACGATAATATGTAATTTTTCCTGGTTCTCTTTCTCTGTCGACTTTATCTTCTAGCCGTCTACCCCTCTATACTTAGTTTTGCACTGCATGCACTCTTTCCATTAGTTCTTGCAAACTCAAAGGTCTGCTCTCTCTCTCTCTCTCAAGTTTACACCTTTGTCTTCTGTCTGAAGCTGAATAGTTGTCTTGAGAACTGGGGTGTTGTGACTGTGTCTCAAAGGTTTGATATTTTTATGTGTTGATTTTGTTTCAAGGAAGAAGATAAGGTTGGGTTGAGTTGTTTGTTCTTTGGTAAGAACTGATGAGGCTTTTGTGTTAAAGTTGATAGCTTTGTTCTGTTTTTCTATGTTAGCATGAATCATGATTAAGCCCACAGGTTTTTCAATCTTCTGCTGCTATTACTCAAAGTTTATTTCTTAATCAATTTTGAGTTTTGAAGCATTGGGTAAGAGCTGATAATGTTTATCTCTTAATCAAAGTTGGTCTTTTTATTGGGTTTTTTTCTAGATTAGCAGGGATTTTGATTAATCCCAAGAAAGCAATCTTCAATCTTCTGCTGTTTGTTAGTATATTCTGCTAACTCTGCAATAGAAAAGTGTCATTAATACAGTTGATTCTTGATTGACTTGTGTAATTTATAAGGTAAGAACTGACAAAGGTTTTTCTTCATCAAAGTTCCTATTTTTATTCTATTTCCTAGACTATCATGGATTTTGATTTAAGCCCAGAAAAAAAATAAAAAATCAACCTTCAGCTGTTAAGTAATATACTTTATTGCTATCATTGCAATAGATATTGTGAAGAAGAAGAAGAAAAACAATGGCGGAAGTTACCAACGTGACTGAGTATCAAGCAATTGCTAAGGAGAAGCTGCCGAAGATGGTGTACGACTACTATGCATCTGGTGCAGAAGACCAGTGGACCCTCGCCGAGAACAGAAATGCATTCTCGAGAATCTTGTAATGATTCTCCAATGCCTGGCGCATAGTTTTTTTTTCGGTTTTCTTACATATTCTTTCTCTACGAAATGGTTGATACCCTATTTATCCGTGCATCGTACGCAGATTTAGGCCTCGGATTCTGATCGACGTGAGCAAGATCGACATGACCACGACTGTGCTGGGATTCAAGATTTCCATGCCCATCATGATTGCTCCAAGTGCTATGCAGAAAATGGCTCACCCCGATGGTAAGAATAATAATAATCTTGAACTTCGAATCACCTTTCGGTTATTACATGCTATAACATCCCTATCAGCTACGATTTGAACAGACAGAGATTATACCATATTCGAATATGTCGCGATTGAACGACTCTATATCGTCCTACCAAACAATTGGCAGTCGAAGTTAGTTATGTTTAAGGTTATTACATTGTGAATTATCTTTTTATGCAGGAGAATATGCTACAGCTAGGGCTGCCTCAGCTGCTGGAACTATCATGGTTTATCATTATCACCATCTACGAAATTTCGCTGCAATTTTTTTTAAATTATTATTTTCGTTTCTGAGGATACGTTTCGCTCGTGTTTTGTTTCAGACTTTGTCGTCGTGGTCCACTTCCAGCGTCGAGGAAGTCGCATCGACTGGGCCTGGGATTCGATTCTTCCAGCTTTATGTAAGAACTTAAAATTTCAAGATTATCTCGTCCAACCTCGATTTTGTTGATAATTTGTGAGAAAAAATTTATCTTTTCTTGTTTATCAAAAGGTGTACAAGGACAGGAAAGTGGTGGAGCAGCTCGTGAGGAGGGCAGAAAAGGCGGGCTTCAAAGCCATCGCACTGACCGTGGACACCCCGAGATTGGGACGGAGGGAGGCAGATATCAAGAATAGGTACGAACATCATTTCACCTCAAAAAAACAACATCAGAAAGGTGTAATAATCGAAGGAAGAAAGAAAAAAAAATTACACGACGGCCCTTTTTCGCAGGTTTGTTCTGCCGCCTGGCCTGAACTTGAAGAACTTCGAGGGCCTCGACCTCGGCAAGATGGACGAGGTGAGTAGCAAATCCTTCATATATATTCTCTTCGGCTAGCTCATAAACAAAAGTTTGCCCGTGTTCTCGTAGGCTGCTGACTCGGGATTAGCTTCGTATGTTGCTGGTCAGATCGACCGCACCCTTAGCTGGAAGGTAAGCATGGCTTTCATTTCACTTGCCCGTATATTCGGACACAATGTGGTTGGTTGCCTAAGTTGTTTGTCCGAAAACATTCGCAGGATGTTAAGTGGCTCCAAACTATCACTTCACTTCCAATCCTTGTCAAGGGAGTGATCACTGCTGAAGACAGTAAGAGATTTATTTCACTTCGATCTTCTTGGAAATCGAACGAACCATATTGCGATTTATTTATTTATTTATTTTTTATTATGGCAGCGAGAATTGCCGTTCAAAACGGAGCGGCTGGTATTATCGTTTCGAACCACGGCGCTCGCCAGCTCGATTACGTCCCCGCCACCATAATGGCTCTCGAAGAAGTACGATCCATTTCCCTTTTCATGCATAATATTTACCTTCACCACATAATATATGGTTGGAATTAAAAATACATAAAATTAAAATATGATACGCTCCGTTTAAGTTTACGCTTTTTAGGTAGAGTAATCATTTAAGCTTAAGCTTTTAGGCCGAGTGGTCGTTCGTTCATCATATTTACGTATTATCTTAATGGTGTTTTTTCCCCCCCTATAATTTCAGGTCGTGAAAGCAGCCCAGGGCCGTGTGCCAGTGTTCTTGGACGGAGGCGTCAGGCGTGGAACTGATGTGTTCAAGGCGCTAGCTCTCGGGGCAGCCGGCATATTCGTAAGTTAACCTCCAAAAACCAAATTTGAATAATAACTCATCCCAATATATGATATAGCTGCCGTCTATTAAATTTCGAAATAAAATCTCTCGAATTTTAGAATTTACGTTCGTGTTTGTTATATTACATTAGATTGGACGCCCCGTGGTTTTCTCATTGGCCGCCGAGGGAGAGGCCGGCGTGAGAAATGTACTCAAAATGTTGCGCGACGAGTTCGAGCTTACCATGGCTTTGAGCGGTTGTACCTCGCTTAGCGATATCACCCGCGACCACGTCGTCACTGAATGGGACGCACCCAAGGCTCTTCCCGCGGCGCGGTTATAAATGAAGAGAAGGGAAGAAATATGTGCGGAAAATACACGGTGGGCTCGACGAAGAAAAAAATGTTCGAAATATTTCGTTAAATAAAAAAAAATTTAATGTTTTAATTTTTATTTGGTAGAGCCCAACAAGTTATTTTTCGTGAAGGAATTATTGTGTTGGAATGCAGATTTTTAACATATGCTTTGTTGTATCATCTAAAGAACATGGAAACGATCTTTGTTTAAACGATGTTGGGATTATGGTTTGTATAATGATGTTTTTGAGTATATATAATTATTTCAATTGGATAAAAGTATTGTTATGAAAAATGGGATAGAAAATAGAAAATATTAGTGTCTAGCTTTGATTCATTAAAAAAAAGTTTAAAAAAAATTAATAACATAATGTGTATAAATATGAGTATAATGATTATAGAAATATAAATTGTATTTAAAAAGAAAAAATGGTCTTACAAGCAAATTGCAATATGAAAACTAACCTTTAATAAATTATTATAATTCAATTTTACACATAAATGCGTGGGAGAATACCTAAATTAGTCCACAATGTTTACCCGTCCCTAATATTTTGCGTGGGCCAATTTAGTCCCCGATTTTGTCAAAAATAAATCAAATTGGTAGTTCTGTCACTATAGCCGTTAATTTAGACGGAAAGTGACACGTGCCAACACACGATGAAAGCAATACAAAATACAAAATCGACACATGTTGACATTATTTTCCGTCTAAATTAACGACTAAATTGACGAAATGACCAACCTGATTCATTTTCAATAATATCGGTGACTAAATTGGTCCATAAAAAATATTAAGGAGTAAATTGGTTATAAGGTAAACATCGAGATCAATTTAAGTTTTCTTCTTAAATGCGTTATGAAGTAATTAAGGGCTGAATTTGTAAATTCACACGTAAGAACATAAAAACGACTGCTCAAGCTTATGAGATCGAAAAATTCAGCTGGCAAAACCCTAAAAATTCGTTTAAAAAAAAAAAAAGAGGAATAGAGTTGTTGTGGTTCTAGATTTTATTTTATTTTTTTCACTGATACGTTGCATTGTTGCGGGACGATAGCGGGCGAGATGCACATTTTGTGCGTATTTCCTTACAATTATATTAGTTGATGTTTGTTATAATTAATAATGAAAATTATATTATGGTTTGATGGTTGATATCTATTCTTCTATTTCATTCTATTAAGGATTAATGCCTCATAAAAACTGTCATCCATACCAATTGATTTGGTTTGTCAATTGATCAATTATATTTTATCTACAGTTAATAATTATAAAAAAATAAAAAATTAATAACCCAATAATCCAAAAACTGACACACTGAGAAAACCACCCGCTAAATTTCATTTCTTATCAGTTCTATTATAATAAGGCTCGAGGCCTCGTAAAAACTGTTATCCACAGAAATTAATTTGGTATGTCAATTGACCAAGCATACTTTATCTACAACTAATAATTATTTAAAAAAAAAATCTTAATAACCCAATAATTCAAAAACTGACAAAAACCACCAACTAAATTTCTATTTTATTTATTCTATTATATTAATACTTAAAACTGATATAATTTTGGTGTGTCAATTTGAATATAAATTTAGAATTTAACCATTCATTGTATTGTTTATTTCATCTTGATAAATTATTATTTTTATATAATATGCCATTAAATTAAAATCTAATTCCATATATATTACATTAAATTAAAAATAAATCGTACACTATAAAATAATACATATTTATATATTAGTACATACATATTGAATTAGATAGGGGTGGCATTTTAAGGATTGAAATTTCTATATTTATAGGACTAAAATTGCTTTAATTTCTATACTTAAATGACTAAAATTATCACCCTTAACTTAAATGTTCTTAAATTGCTTTAATTTTAATACTTATAGTACTAAAATTATCATCTATAACTTAAGTGTTCTTAAAACGCTATCCGTCCAAAGTTACGGGACTAAAAATATATTTAACCCAATTAGATTTTAGATTTTTAAATTTTTAACAAAATAAAAATAATGTTAAAATACAATACATTAATTGAGTTGGGCCATTATAAGTGTAATATTTAAATATTTTATTTAAAATTTTTATTTGAGCCCAACAAAGCCCATTATATTCATTTCTTCTCCGGCGTCCTCTCTTCATCAATGGCACTCTGAAGTCATTGGAATGAAGCTCGAAAATCCGATTTTTCGGCCGCTAAACCGATAAATCATCCGCTCCGCTCTGACCCAGCCGAGATATCTCCTCGACCCCGATTAATCGCCCGCGACAGAACCGAAACCGCACCAACCCGTATCTCCAGCGCGGTGTCTGGCCGATCCCGCTCCGGTACGGCTGCGACGGCGAGCCATGTTTAATTTGATTTTTTTTAATTTAATTTTCACTGATCTGTGTCTTTTCAGGCAAAATTTGAGTTGCTAATGGGAAAGAGGAATAGGGTTGCTGTGGTGGTGCTTGGTGACATCGGCCGCAGCCCACGGATGCAGTATCATGCACTCTCCCTTGCTCGTCAGGCAAATTGTCTAATTTTATGATAATATTTGCTAATTTTTTTTGCAGCCAGTTATATGTGAATTGTGACGTGATAACATTGTTTATTTGTGTTTGGTGCAATGGATTCTACTCTTGATATTGTGTTGTAGGGTTTATGTCTGAATAGGCTCTGCATTTGGGTTTTGTGTTAACTTCAGCGAATTAATCAATTGAATCGACAAATATTAATCTGTTTCTGGTAGTATAAAGGAAGTTCGTTCAGAAGTAAAGTTAGAGAATTTACTTGAATGTTTGGTTGATCGGAGAAATCAAGTAAAATATAAACACTTTGTGAATGCTCACTTATATCAGTGGCAAATATATTTCTTCAGTCATCTCGATGCGACTGTTTTAGGCTCATCACTCTGATGATGGTTTTTTGTTTCTTTGCAGTTTCTAATAGATGTTGATATCGTCGCATACGGAGGTGTGCTTGTGCCCTATGATTTCCGTTTGTAGAAGAAAGGATTGTAATTTATGAGTAAATGCCACATTTTCTGTAATGGAAATTAAAATTTCATCACTTTGCAGGTTCAGAGCCGCACATTTCTGTGTTAGAGAACCAATCTATTCATATCCACAAAATGGTATGGTAAACTATGCTTAACTTAGACTTAATGCATTGAAGCTAGCTATATGAGGATATTTATCAAATCTTTGAGTTTTTTTCTTCACAGCCCCAATGGCCTGCGATTCCTCAAAGTCTCCCAAAGATGCTTCATCCTTTAATTCTTGTTCTCAAGCCTATAATTCAGTTTCTTGTGCTTCTTTGGTATCTTTGTGTGAAGATACCGGCTCCAGATGCTTTCTTAGTTCAGGTGAACTTATCTTCATTTAACTTGTTCAAATGTCTGAGGATTTCAAGATTTAATTTTAGATTATATACATTTTTTCCCTGCAGAATCCACCGTCCGTTCCCACTCTAGTAGTCGTAAAGTGGGCCAGCTATATGAGACGTTCAGCATTCATAATCGATTGGCACAACTTTGGATATACACTGCTCGCATTGTCCCTTGGAAGGAATAGTCTGTTTGTAGCAATATATCGTTGGTAGTTTAGATTTATGATTAAATATTTTAATGACTGATTTTTCCTTAAAATAGTAGCTAACACTTCTACCAACATATGACTAGGATTGAGAAACGTTTTGGAAAGATGGCTAATGGTTCCTTGTGCGTGACCAAGGCGATGCAGCACGAATTGGCTCAGAACTGGGGAATCAAGTCTGGGCAGCATTCATTAATTTTGATTTTTTTTTCCCCATACATGAAATAAACCCACTGTGTTTGTATTTATCCTTATTCATTAATGTAGGGCCACTGTTTTATACGATCAACCCCCTGAATTTTTCCGGCCTGCTTCGCTCGAAGAGAAGCATAACGTGAGATCATTTACAATGGAGCATTATCTTTTAACTGTTGTGCAGTTTAACAAGCCATTAACATCCTGTATGATGTAGTTATTTTGCAGGATTAGTGAAAGTCTTAACCAACCTTATGGCCTGCAAGATTGCATAATCAACGGTAATAGATTGGAAAACTGTTGTTTATTATATTACACTAGTTTGATTTTGAACTGTGTACTTACACTATTTGTTAAATCATATAATTTCATATCTCAGGATTTACAGGATCATATATCAATAATCCCAGTTCGACTCCATTTACAAATCGGGTAGAGGCTGATATATTATATAAGCAAAACAGACCAGCGCTTATTGTTAGTAGTACGAGCTGGTAAGAAAACTTCGATGAAACCAAGTAAAGGAAAATAAATAACTAGCAAGTTGTGTTTATATTACATGGATGAATGTTAAAAAAAATATATATTATAGGACTCCAGATGAAGATTTCGGTATACTTCTTGAAGCTGCCCTTATGTACGATAGACGTGTTGCGGCACAATTAGGTGAGGATGACTCGACTAGTGATGAAGCCATCTGGGAGAAAATTCATGAAGGGAATCAATTCTCTTTCCCGAGGTTGCTGTTCATTATTACTGGTAATGATTATTCTACTGAAAAGCTTGTAATTCTTTTGATCTACATCAATTGAATTGTTTCCCCGATAACCTAATACTGTATAATATAACAAACTAAAGGTAAAGGACCTGAAAAGGAAAAGTATGAGCAGAAAATAAGGAAACTCCGTCTAAAACGTGTAGCTTTCCGTACCATGTGGCTCTCAGCTGAAGATTATCCCTTGCTTCTAGGTAAGTAGCACTTTTATTTTGTCTATCTTCCTTTCTGAAAACCCTTAGTTATGCTTTACTCTTACGGTTTTCTTATTTATTTTATTTATTGAACAGGCTCTGCAGATTTAGGGGTCTGTCTCCATACTTCATCATCAGGGTTGGACCTACCCATGAAGGTCAAGTGAATCATATTTCTTTACAGTAGAATATTTATACTTTGTACAGTCATATTTTTTACATTGTATGCTTTCTCCTGTTTGGTCGAAAATGTCCTGATGCTTTTGAATGTTTTCGATAGGTCGTAGATATGTTTGGATGTGGCTTGCCTGTGTGTGCAGTATCATATTCATGGTAAGAATTGACTGATATCTATTTTTGTCTCCTCATTGATTTTTATTGTAAGAAATCTCAATTTGCATTTCAGTATCAAGGAGCTTGTAGACGTAGATAAGAACGGGCTCCTTTTCTCTTCATCTTCGGAGCTAGCTGACGAACTCATGGTAATAATCTGCTAAAAAACCTCTCCGTTTTCATGTCTTAAAGAATACGTGAATGGGATTTTGCGTTGTTCCTCAAACATGTTAATGTTATTTGCCAAGGATCAAACAAGTTTTTCATAAATTCCTGTAGATGTTGTTCGAGGGATTTCCCGAAAGATGCGAAGCTTTGAAGTCGATGAGATCGAGCTTGATGGATAGAATATCGTCGGTGAGGTGGGCGACAGAATGGGAACAAAACGCCCAGCATTTGATCTCTAAGGTCAGAATTAATGATGTAAATGTACTGATTTGATGCAGTGAGCTCATATATCCAATCTTCACTCTGTTTTATAACAGGTCATTTCTGAGAACTCCAGCTGAAATGTTATGACAGAGGCTTTGAATATATTTTGGCAGGCTAAGCTGATCATATATTATTGCTATACTGTACAATGAATTAATCATAGAGTTAAAAGAAAATTCATAATCTTTATGATAAAGAATCATATTACATGCATTGTAGATTTTATTAAAATAAAATAATATATATTAAATGCATGTCCAGGAAAAACCTATGAACCTTATCAAGGATATATTATTGTTTTTTTTCCACTAGTAATGTGGGTTAAGGACTTAAGCACATTCTTGGTGATATATTTACTTGTATATTAAAGATCTGAATGAATATTATATATTTATAGATAGACATATTAATCGTAAATAATTTTAATCTATAAGTAAACTTTAACCTCTTTTTTTTTTCAAAAGTAGAAATCTTGAAATTTTACCCTAATTAAAATCAATCAGTCAATATATTGGGGAATATTGGTAACTATAAAGGAAATTTTGGCAGAAAAAAAAAGTAGAAGCTTTTTTAGAAGCATTGAAAGGCTATGACAAAGTCAAAAGAAAGTATAATAATTTAAACTACGGTAAGAATTTATAACCCCAAACGGAGATATTCGTTTAACCTCACATTTAAGCATAAGGAACATATATATAATTCTGAGAATTAAAAAAATTGAAAACTGCTTTGGAATAATTCCTATCCAATATAAAAAAATATTCTACTCTACCCACCTTTTAATATTCTTTCTTCCAACTAATAAAATATAATTAGAATAAATATAGACATCCACTTGCATAATAGTGGGATGGGATTAATAAGAAAAAAGTCGTTAATAAATGCAACTAACTGCAAACAACACGTTTACGATTGTAAGATAAGTTACATTTAGAAACCACCGAAAGATTCCATAAAAAGAAAGCAATTCTTTTTTAGAACGTCAAATTTCTTGATATTCACCCATATCTTTTTTAATCCAACCATTAACCGTCGATCTAAATCCATCGTACGACTGATACTGACCTTGACAAGACAAACCACGACCGCCCTGTCGTTTTATCATTTACTTTTCAGGATACACGGAACCAAGACACAAAATGCGAAATTAAAAAAATAAAGTAAAATTATAAAATATAGTGAGCTTTCATATTCATGCAAACTTGACTATGTTCGAGCTGCTCTGCTAATGTTTGACAAAAGAAGCTGTTTTTCAACATTTGAATCGAAAGATTGACCTGCCTACGATGACTGTTATCAACCATCACTGAAATCTTTGGTGAGAATTCGTTGGTTTTCTCCATTTATACGTTCTGTTTCAGAGCTTCCATGTTCATGTTTGATTTAACATTTTGCTTTTTTGTTATGGGTTTTGGGCTGTTTCCCCTTCTTGGATCTGATTTAGTGTGGAAGAAAAAATCAATTTTTTTTTTCTGATTTTTTTTTAATGGAGTATTTTAGGCACAATGGTTTGTTGATTGGATTGTTTGTCATCGATTGTTATATGATAGGGTTTTTGGGTCTTCGTTGATCTTACAGAACTCCGTTATTACAACGGTTGTATCATAGAACAGAGGAGGAGTTGGAGCAATATCTCATACACCATGGATTGTCCTTGCTTCGATCCGCCTTGGACCGATGAGTTGTTGATGAAATATCAGTACATATCTGATTTCTTCATTGCATTGGCTTACTTCTCAATCCCTTTGGAGTTGATATACTTTGTCAAAAAATCCGCCGTATTCCCTTACCGCTGGGTTCTAGTACAGTTCGGTGCATTCATTGTTCTGTGTGGAGCAACACATCTCATAAGTTTATGGACGTTTGCGTCTCACACGAGGACGGTAGCTATTGTAATGACGACGTCGAAAATCCTAACCGCCGTTGTTTCTTGTGCAACGGCTCTAATGCTAGTGCATATCATCCCTGACCTATTAAGCGTGAAAACTCGAGAATTGTTCCTGAAAAACAAGGCTGCTGAGTTGGATAGGGAAATGGGCTTGATTCGTACGCAAGAAGAAACAGGCAGGCATGTTAGAATGTTAACTCATGAAATAAGAAGCACCCTTGACAGGCACACGATACTCAAGACGACCCTCGTCGAGCTCGGGAGAATGTTGGGATTAGAGGAGTGTGCTCTTTGGATGCCTTCTCGCACGGGGCTCGAGCTTCAGCTTTCTTACACGCTCCGGCATCAAAACCCCGTGGTATTTACCGTGCCCGTACAGCTCCCTGTGATAAATCAGGTCTTCAACACAAGGCATGCCGTGAAGATATCTCCTAACTCGCGCGTGGCTCGGTTGAGGCCCGCCGGGAAGTATATGCCGGGCGAGGTCGTCGCTGTGCGGGTCCCGCTGTTGGATTTGAACAACTTTCAGATCCACGATTGGCCCGAGCTTTCTACCAAGCGTTATGCTTTGATGGTCTTGATGCTTCCTTTGGGAAGTGCAAGGCAGTGGCATGGCCACGAGTTGGAGCTTGTTGAGGTTGTTGCAGATCAGGTGTGTGCTTTGTGTGTGTGTGTTCAATTGCAATTTTTTTTTGTCGTAAATTTCGTAGTTCCCACTTTATTACACTGTTTCTATTCAATTAAGGTTGCAGTAGCTCTTTCACACGCTGCAATTCTAGAGGAATCGATGAGGGCAAGGGATCTTCTGATGGAACAAAACATCGCGCTCGATCTTGCAAGAAGAGAAGCCGAGACAGCTGTTCGAGCTCGCAATGATTTCTTGGCTGTAATGAATCACGAGATGAGAACACCAATGCATGCTGTCATCTCCTTATCTTCTTTACTGCAAGAAACTGAGTTATCCCCCGAGCAGCGTCTTATGGTCGAAACGATCCTCAAAAGCAGTAACCTTTTAGCCACACTCATCAACGATGTCTTGGATATCTCAAGGCTTGAAGATGGTAGCCTTCAGCTTGAGATAGGGACATTCAGCCTCCATTCACTGTTTAAGGATGTAAGGAAGCAACTTTCTTCTTTCCACCTCCCCCACTTCTCTTATATCCTCGTATCTACATAGTTTTCGGTAATGATCGATTATAATTCCTGTTTAGGCACTTAACTTGCTAATGCCCATAGCATCGGTGAAGAAGCTGCATATTACACTGGGCTTGTCCCCTGATTTACCAGAATATGCTGTCGGCGATGAAAAGAGGCTAATGCAAGTTCTCTTAAACGTGGTCGGGAATGCCGTCAAGTTCACAAAAGACGGCGGTGTCTCTGTATACGCTTTCATTGCAAGATCAAATTCACTTGGAGAATATCAAACACATGACTTTGTCCCTATTCCTAGTGACAATCACTTCTATTTACGTGTAGAGGTAAGCTCTCCCTCTACATTCTCCTTAAATAGGCACTACAATTTTCTGTTATTACATTTCCTGGTTTTCGTCTAGGTGAAAGACACGGGCAAGGGGATCAACCCGCAAGATATCCCTAATCTTTTCATGAAGTTCGTGCAAAGGCAGCCGTTGAATGCCAATAATTCTAGTGGCATTGGGCTTGGACTTGCAATATCTAAGAGGTAATAATACTAATGCCTTAAAATCGAAATAGCTACAGATTAAAAGTTCAAATTCTGTGTATGACTAGGTTTGTACACATCATGGAGGGACACATTTGGATTGATAGTGAGGGACTTGGAAAGGGCTCTACAGCTACATTTATCGTTAAGCTCGGATTTGCTGGACGCTCGAGCGAGCCAAATCTCGATTCTTTGCCCAAAGGAAACCAACTAAAGCCTAACTTTTCTGGGCTCAAAGTTGTCGTGATGGACAACAATAGGTGAGTCACTCAATGACCCTCTTTGAAGTTTGATTCAGCGAGAAAAATACTTGAGTTGAAATTTTGTTCGCTTTTGCCTTTTCTTTTCTCCCCCGAATCATTTAGTGCCGGTCGTAATGCAACGAAGGGGCTCTTTCTCCACTTGGGATGCGACGTAACGACCGTTTCTTCTGGCGACGAGTGTGTAAGAACTGTGACCCAGGAACACAAGTTTGTCTTTCTTGATCTAAGCGTTCAAGGAATCGATTGTTGTGAAGTTGCGATTTGTTTGCATGAAAAGTTCGCCGAGCGTCGTGATGGGCCACTCATCGTGGCACTCACGGGGAATAGTGATCGACAGACGAAGGATAACTGCATTGAGGCCGGTATGAATGGAGTTGTACTAAAACCTCTGTCCTTGGATAGGTTGATAAGTGTGCTGTCTGATGCATTAGAGCGTGGTTATGTTTCTGAATCATAGTAAATCAAAGACAAATGTAATGTGTGTTCTTATTTTAAAGTGTAATAAGTTCTCTGTCTATATATATATATATATATATTCCAAGGTATTGTACATCAATAGTATATAGGATGAGAAAATAAAGGTACAACATTTGACTGTGTAAAATGTATTCCGTATGGTTATGAAAGTATTGTAGACATTATAGTATATAGCATGGAGAAAAGTTGCATTTGGCTTTCTCTTTCTTAAAACAGCAACTACAGAAGGCAAAAGAAAGGGTTGAGAAAAGCCAAAGCAAAAGGCCACATGTTGGTTCCTCCAATAAACCACTTGTGATCAATTTTTATTTCAACATAAAAATAACTAATAATACAACCGCTTGAAGAAATCTTACATCTTTATATCCATCATCACAACACTGTGTCTTTATTCCCTCTCCTCTCCCTCTGATTTCATCCATTTTCTCGAATTTGTTAATGGGCCTCTTTTATCAATCTGCTCCCACTTTCCTTATATTGATCGTATGATTGCCTAAACATTAAAGCTATGCCGTTAGGATTAGAGATCGCTGAAATCTGAAGGCATATTACAAAACCCCTTCTTCAGTTGTCTCTATAAATAAGTGGAGATACAAAAGATTGGGTTTTTTTTTTTTGTTAATCATCTCTCAGTCTCCTTTTTTCTTTTTCTCTCCCCTTTTCATTTGTGGGGTTCTTTTCTTGACTTCATGGCAGCTGGTGCAGAGGTTTCTGTTGAGTCTCCGCCGATCAAAACTGAGTCCCATGTTGATGTCGGCGAGACTCTATCACCACTGAAACTCACCAGTGAAAAAATGACTGAGAAAATTGGAGAAGTTGTGAAGGAGTTTGAGGAAGGTGGTGTTAAGGACTCTGATTCAAAACTGCAGATGAAGCTTGCTCATATGATGAAGGAGCTCAAGTTGAATCCCTTGGCTAAGGAGTTTGTTCCTTCATCGTACTATCATGGACCTATGGGAGCTAACAATTTCGTGCTCTTCGGTGCCAATGCGGCGAACGATGGTTTTCCGAATCATGGAAGGGTAAAAAAAATCAGTTTTTCTCTATTACATTTCTTCAATTTTGTCGTTTCGTTTAATCGTTTTCGGTTTTTGAATGCTTTGTGTTGTCCTGTTATTGATGTTTATGGATTGATTATATGATGGATTTAAGCATTTCTTGTCTGTTATTCATCTTCCATTCGTTCCGTTTTGAGGTTGCGATAACATCATTAGTCTGTGTTTGTTTGAGCTTTTGGATGTTATGATGTTCAGATATGTTGATCTTTCAATATGGTCAGAAGGATTCGATAATTACTGCCTCCCTCCTTTGTTGATCTTTAGGATGGATAGGGATGAAAAAAAAATTATGTGTTAGAATTATGTTCATCGAGTCAAATATGTTATTACAATAAATTTTTTCCTAGTCAACGGAACGAAATAATTGATATCTATCCTATTATGAATTTCTTCTGGTCAATATTGATGATATCATTATTTTTTTTGACAAATACGTTGCTTTAATTTTACGCGTTATAATTATTAGTCAATATTGATGAAATGAGATTGATTTTTCGAGTAACACGTGGCTTTTGACAGTATGAGTGATTTTTCAATCTTGGTTTAACTGCATTTTAGATATTGAGATTTGGATGACAATCTTATTCGATCCGTTTTAATCATAGTATCTTCCGTTAGTTCATTTCGTTGTCCTATAATTTATTACATCCGCTTTTGTACATCGGGAAAATGTAACATCTATTGCCTTTACATTATCTTATTTGAACCTCCTTACATGAACCTCGACGAAGAGCTAGAAATCTTGTACTCCCCTGACTTCTTGCTTATCTTACCTAAATCATCCATCAATGTATTACCACATATTAATACACAATGTCATATGTATGTGTGTTTGACTGTTTTGTATATTTTCAGAGGAGGAATCACTACAGTAACGGTAGGAAGAGGACGAATGGTAGAGTTTTGGGAGCTCGGAGAGAAGATTGTGTTCGAAGAACTGTCTATGTATCTGATATTGATCACAATGTAAGCAAAAATTATTATCTTACACTGTTTTTAATGCAATTTTATAGAACTTAAAAACTGATCTATGATATTTACCTCTTATACAAGATCACTGAAGAGATGCTGGCTACATTATTTAGCAGATATGGACAGGTAATTTTATTATTATTATTATTTCTTATTAGATGTAACATCTCATATGTTTTCTTTTTTATTTAAATTTTACTTAAACTTCGCAGGTTGTTGATTGCCGTGTTTGTGGTGATCCACATTCCCGCCTTCGCTTTGCGTTTGTGGAATTTTCTGATGAGCGTACGTTAAACACATTTATCTGAATTTTAATATCTTTTTGCAAGAATTGTATAACACACATTTTGTCTAATCTCTTACCTTTTTCCTCATTACCTACACAGACTCTGCTCGACTTGCTCTTAGCCTCTCTGGAATGGTAATTGGCTTTTCTCCACTGAAGGTCTTGCCTTCGAAAACTGCCATTCTTCCTGTGAACCCTACTTACCTTCCGAGGGTAAGAGTTGACTTGAATGTTTTATTTTTTCTTGCATGATTTATGGTTATATATATTTTCGTTGAAGTAATAAAATAATCTGCAGTTTAACTAGTTTTACTATGAGTCACAGTATATATTATTATTCTTTTATATGCAGTCGGAGGATGAGCGTGAGAAGTGTGCGAGGACAGTGTACTGTACTAATATCGATAAGAAGGTATGGCTCACAGTATTACATGATATCATATTCATTTTATCCGTTCTTTTGCTAACCTATGAGTTTACACACACACACACACTGTATTCGATCAGGTCTCTCGTGAAGACTTGATAGCTTTCTTTGAGACAAGATGTGGTGAGGTATGCTTATATTTTCGACATATCATTTGGGATTATATTCGCTTATTTTTACAGTTATCATTCAGTGATTGAATCTATGCCTCTAATTTAGGTTTCCCAGCTGAAGCTTTTGGGCGATCACATGCACTTCACTAGAATCGCCTTTGTCGAATTTGTAATGGTACGTGCTCCTCCCTGCTTATTACAACAACATAAGCTAGAACTAATGGCTTTTTGTCTGTATGATGCTAAGTTTCTTGCCATAGTAGCATCTTAGGATTTCTTTCCTTTGCTCTCTAATTTGTTGGTTGTATGAATCTGATTAATTTTTGCAGGCTGAGAGTGCCATTCTTGCTCTTAACTGTTGTGGTCAGCATCTCGGGTCACAGCGCATAAGGTAAAATAAATCTCACTTAAGGCTGATGATTATATCACTAGTTTCTGCAATAGACGGCGTTAATGTAGGTGACTACTCCCGTTTTTTCGATCCTTTTTTTAATTAGGGTGAGCCCTTCGAAGACACCTGTGAGGCCTGGGATTGCCCGCCCCGGGATGATGCAGTAGATCTTGACGAGCTCGATAATCATCTTACATCTCGCTGTAAGGATGCAAAGTTGCTGTTTTTGTTATTACTTTTCATGAACTTCTCTTGGCACAGAGTGCTTCGACGTGTGTGAACGACCACACACACCTTTGAGTACTTTCATTTCGGCACACACATCACTCTGTTGGAGTTTTCAAGTTTTTCGTCTGAATTTCGAATGTTTATGCTGTCGATGATTTTCCGATCATCGAACTCTTTATAATCTATATATCTTCTGAGATACTATGATGGTATTTTACTTGCTTTGAATTTGTGTTTTGGCTGCGACTGAAACCATCGCTCGAGCTCGATAGCAGACAGTTGCGACGTTCTTACCAGAAAAAACTACCAGTGGCATCATAGCTAAACAAAAAAAAAAACATCCGAAAAACTTAGGATTTACAAGAACCTTAGTTCAGGCAAGAAGCTGGCTTCACCCGGCCCTTTGAACTACCGTAGACGTTCGAGCACGAAGCTGACGTCAGCCCGCTGGGACCCACCAGGTTGATGTCCTCCAGCTCGATGTCCCGACAAGGGTTGCTCTTACTACACCGTAGCTTCACTGCCTCTGCCGTCGCGCACGTCCCCCATATGTTCCTGAACGTGACGTTGCTTATCTTGATCTTCGACGATCCCTGCGAAAGGAAATCATGGCCGTTAAAATCTTTTTAGGGTTCCGCCCGAGATGAACGGATCAGATCGAAAGTACCCCGGGATTGCAGAGGTTGTAAGGACAATACTCCTGGTTGATGAATATAGGATTCCTCACGTCCCTCATCAGTATATTCTCGTACAAGAAACCCGAGGCAGACCCGCCGGCCGCCGTGGGCTCGGGCCACGTCTTGATCTGGACCCCGTTGGTGGTCCCGCGGAAGGTGCAGTTCAGCACCCTCACGGACCCGACCCGTTCCCGCTGGTCCACGGACCGGCCCATGCTACCGACGCTGATCCCATGGCCGGGCCCGCACGAGACGTTCGTGATGAGGACGTCGTGGCTCCCCGTGCTGATCGAGACGCAGTCGTCGCCCGTGGCTATGTCCGTCGAGTCGATGGCTATGTGCCCCGACGAGCCGAGGTGGATCCCGTCCGTGTTGGGGCTGTCCGATGGGGCCAAGATGGTTAGGTGGGTTAGGGTTAGCCGAAAGCATGAGAATAGGTTGATGTGGAAGTTCTTGCTGTTGATTGAGGTTAGGTTTGTGATGGATGAGTCGTTCACAAAATCCAACCTAAGAGACTAACAAACAAAATATAAAATAAAATTAATGGCATTATAGTACTTAGAAACATTAGAAAACATTTTAAAATATTTATATATATATATATATATATATACATATATATTGCAAGAAAAAAGAATTTCTTTCTTACAACGGGGAGAGGCTTGCAAGAGCCAGTCTTGCAGGTGTTGAGGCCAAGCATAAGCTCCTTGACCATCCAACGTACCTCCGCCGTAGATCTTCAACCTATTTACGTGTCGGAAAGTGATCCAATGGTCGGTAAAGATCAATCGGGCCGGGCCCGTCGGAGCCCTCAAGGTTCCTCTGACGACGAACTCCTTGGTGCCGTTACTACACGGGCCTTTGAATATCACCGAGCGTATATAGTACCACCCTCTCAGTATCACGACCCTAACATTTCCGTCGTAGCGGCACGCATCCCTCCAAGCCTTCTTCACCACCTAAAATATTTCGAAAAGAAAATACATTCGTATTTAAAGGAAAAAATACTTCTTTTTTTTTTTTAGAAGTGAAAATTGAAAGACTGTTAAATTCTTCACCATAGTACTGTCTGTTGAGTTGTCTGCTACGGCATGGTATCGTCTTCTTACATTGAATACTTTAACATCTCCTTCTGCGAAGAAGAAGAAGGGAGATAATAAGATCGAAAGAAATAGTATTCTTAAATCCATAGTCTTGCAAAGGTTTCAGTTGGCAACTGTTATACATATATATATATATGTATATATGTATGTACATATATATATATATATGTATGTATATGAAGTCGTGGGAATTTCAACCGTTAACGAATAATGAATGTATTGAATTGGTTTAATAACGGTAATGAATGTAGTTTATCGGCCGTTCTTTGAAATGGAGGGTTTAACGGTTATGAACTCCCATGTATTAAATTGGACTGAAGACCATTTTCTATGAATTTTGGCGTTGCTAATTTAATGTTTATTAACGGTAGAGAGAGGTGCATTAGGGAGTGTAAGTTGGTCAGTCGTATAACGTCGTTGGTTAGTGCAATCTAGTATTTTACAACCTAACTAACACTCATCTTTTTCACTTTCTTTTTTTCTTTTGAAAACATCACGCAACGCAGCCGTAGTCCCCGACTAAATTCAGTATAAGTGGAATTTGAACCGTATTGTCGGCGATCTCGGATTCAGTGGGAGTAGACCTTCTGTTCTGTGTGTATCTTTCGAGGCCATCAACGAGTTTTTATTAAATTAAGGGATAAAATCAAAGATGATCCTCAATGTTTACCCTATGAATCAATTTAGTCCCCGATGTTGTCGATTTTGAACCAATTTGGTCATTCCGTCACGATAAACGTCAATTTTAACGAAAATCTCACACGTGGGCCATACTAAATCATGTATGGATCGAATTCTGGAATATTTACAGGATTTGGGGGGTTCGTACAGTTTTCTTCTACTGTCAATGAAGCTCGACGAAGCAGATGATCTACAGCTCATATTCAAATTTTTGAGGAGAATTTTTTTAGTTTCGTGCTCTAATTTCAATAACTATTTCAATTTTATCGATCCAGACATGATTTATTGTGAGTCGCGTGTGAGATTTTCGTTAAAATTGACGTTTATCGTGGCGGAATGACCCAATTGATCCAAAATCGACAACCTTAAGAACTAAATTGGTTCAGACGAAACATCAGAGATTAAATTGGTCCACAGTGTAAACATTGGAGATTATTTTGAGTTTTATTCCTTAAATTAATGGACTATGTTATGGACCCAATATACGCTACATAGGGCTCATTTGATTTGAAATTCTTAGTGGGCTGAGAAAGAAGGGTTTATATGTTATATATATGATTTGATAGGGGTGAGCAAAATTATCCAAAAACCGGATTCCGATCCGATATTCGATTTTCAAAATCCGAAAAATCGGATATCCGATCCGCTTTATTTTAAAATAAACCGGATCGGATCCGGATAGTGCTCGGCCTAAAATTCGGATATCCGATATCCGGTTTTATATTTTTTAAAAAATAAAAATACAATAAATTAAATAATGCACCCCCCCCCCCCCCCCCCCCCCCAAAGAAATAGTGGCACAAAAAAAAAAGAAAAAAGAAAAAAGATATGCAACATCTATTATTGAACTATGGGACAAAATATAATATATAGAATTTATATTATTCTTGCAAAACTTGATTAGATAATTGAAAAAAAAAACTAGAGGAAAGAAAGTGAAGAAAAGAGAATAACAGAAAACTACAGAACTATCATATGAATTTTTTAATAGAGTATTATCGTGTAATGCAATTGTTAAATCATATCTATACTATAATATTTATAAATTCTCAGCATTCTATGGTAATCACTTACCAAATATTTGGTATGTAATTTTTATTACAATTTTACTCTTTGTATTTTTAATTATTTCAATTATATTCTCACAAATCAGTTTTTCTTTTATTAATAAATATTTAAAATAAAAACTTTATATTAAAAGGCTTAAAATAACCCTTAAAATTAGAAAATAATTAGAGCACACGCATCAAATACATTTAAAATATTAGTATATTTTAACTGCGTTTATGTTTTGTATGAATTATTATCTGTAAGAAGATATATATATATATATATATATATATAGGGTAAGAAATAAGAATAATGAACAACTTAAAAACAAAATAAATATCAATTATAAAAAAGAAGTTCAATTTTAAATTTAAAAAGCGGATGCGGATATCCGTTTTAAATATCCGAATAAAGCGGATATCCGCATTTGCTCACCCCTATGATTTGATCCATTAAAAGAAAAAATACACAAAAAAAAAGGAAATTAAAAAAAAAAATCAAGATAGATCACAACGGTGAATTGTGAACATGGAATGGCCCCCATGCATACATTGCATTGCATTGCATTGCATGTAGTAGTTGAGATTACATTTAAATATAACACATGCACTTGTCTTTCTTTACAACACATATAAATTAAATTAAACTAAATCCCAACCTACTTTTTTGGATCTATACGAACGGTTTTTATTGTCACACCGCCACAATGGGACAAAGCCATTTGATACTAAACAATATTAAACTATAGACTACATCATTTGTGTTCTTTATTCCTTTCTTTTAATATTCGATATTGTTGACTTTCCATACAATAAATAATTATCGAGTAATCATTTGATTTTGGCTAGTCATAATCACAATATTCATTGAAACCTACCCATTTATTATTCAAAATTCATAAAAGCTCTCTCTCTCTCTCTCAACAATAAGTAACAACATATCAATTTAACGAATATTATAATTTATCATCAGATTCGATCTAATGCAAATCTTACAATATTTAAAGACCTTTGTTTCTCTTACTTCCAAATAAATGCTGTCATTTTATCCTTTTATTTATTATTACATATTCACACGCACGGCACACACTATACATCACACATCCCAATAGAGAAGCAGAAGAATCATCCTCAGCGTTAGTAAGTGGTGAGTGAGCTTCTCTGTCGTAATGCTTTCGCTTGACTTCAGTTATGGAAGCTAACTCAAGAAACAAAGAATTGTGTGATTAGTGTCTTTTGTTTCAGCTTAAAAGCTTTATTTTAGGGTTCTTTTCTCTTATTTCTTGGAAATATCTTGGGAAGAAAATTATATCTGATCAAAAACTTATAATCCCAGAATTTCACCTTCTTTCAGCTTCCTTTAGAGAAGAAGATCAGCGATGCCGAGACAAAGGTAACTAACTAACTATTCTTGATGCGCATTTATTTAGTTTTCTTTCACTGTGTGATGTGCTTGTGAGTTCTTCTTCTTACATAATAATATTGCAGGGCAACAGATCCATCTTCAAGGCTGAAAAGGCTAAGGTAGAACTCGAAGATGAGATGAGGAGACTCACAGTGCAAATGGAGCAGTGGAAGAAGGCAGCTAATGCTGCGGCCTCAGTGGTGATATCCGAGAGGTGTGGGTCGATTGATAAGCGTTACTATTCCGAGCCTTTCAATGGAGATTATGATTACGTCGTCGGGTCGCCTCATGAGATGATGGATGAAGGTTATGATGATGAGTATGGAAATGGGAAGAAGAAGGGCGGCTCGGGGATCAAAATGTTTGGTGAACTGTGGAAGAAGAAAGTTATGAAGTGATGAATAGAGACTGAGGATGGATGCTTATAGCCTGGAGACTGAGGAACTATGCAATATCATATCACTGTTTGGTTCCGTCGCACATCATCTCGTTGCCTTGAAGCTCTGCAGTGGATTACGACAACGTTTGATACATTATTAGAACTATGATAGGAAAAAGATAAGCATTCTGCATTAAACCTCAAAGAATCAGCAATTTTAGCCGTGGAACAGCGATTCGTCCATCGTACCTTAACCCTTTTCACTAGCTTCTTAGCATTCGGATCGTTGTTAAACCCCATTGTTAAAATAGCAATTATGACTTTTAATATGTTGCTGCTGCTGCTGTCGTTGAATTTAATAAGTGAAGTAAACATAGAAAAGTGATTACTGCCTTACTTTGCTATAACCTATTCGAATATGTACCAAATGGAGTCTTGAGTTTATGAATGTATCAAAGCTTACTTTTTTTGACTTTTTTTTTTCTTTTACATACATACAAATACCTTCTTATAGAAGAAGTCCCCACAACATTCGAAAGAATGTATTTCTATTGCGAGTCATTAGTGTTATGCATTTACCTGAAGTATGCGGTTTAGTGCTTTTGCTAGAGCAGGTTTAAGGTCCCCGGGATGCATGCAATTCACCACTTTCATAATCATTGGCTAATTCTTCGAAGCTCTTGAAGGTCCTGACGGAGAAAGACCAAAGTTCATCAATGAATAGCATAAAAAAAATTCTAATAATTATAATAAAAATAAGTTTAGGATTAAAATGATAATTTCTAAATGAAAGGGTGAAATTACAAATAAGTTTACATACTAAAATTGACCGTTTTTATCCCACTCTCCCACTTAATAAATAGTATAGATATGTTATAAAATATTAATTGTGATTAAATATTATATTAAGATTATTTTATTATAATTATACTTATATTACTACGATAGAGAGATAATAGAGAGATTAAATATTTCAATATTGTGGTGTGATTTATAATGAACTCTAATCACTTATTTATAATAATAATAATAAATCACTATTACAACTAATTACATTAAATACAATTATACACCTTACACTAAAATACAAACTCTTTAATTATACAATTCATATCTTATCATCATTTAATACAATACTTTCAAATCATCAATAATTTAACTAATATTATTATTTAGAACATCCACCTCTTAATAAATTTAATTATTTCATAATAAATAATATATTATCATAATCTTTCTTCTCGTCTCATCTCAGAACAAACAAACAAACAAATAAGAAAGCATAAATAAATACATACAATACAATATATACAATGAAGAACTCTACACTACTGTTGAGAATCAACCACAGATTCGAACGTGTTCTTAAAGCTTCATTTTTCCATGGTGAGTACGAAGCTTTGATCCGTTATGTCAATGGTGAGCGAAGGTGCATAAGTTAGGTGCTGAGCCTCCCAGCGAGGAAGCATTGTATTGTATGTGAAGGTCAACACTGCTGAGGATTTTACCTTCGATAGATGATTGAGAATATCTATCTATTTATCATGTCTTTATTCTTTCCCACACATTCATTCCCTAACTATCATCCAGCAATTGCAGTAAAAGGACGACTCATATGGAGTGAAAAAGGGTACAATCTTTTAGCAGGTTCTATAAGTATACCTTAACTTTCATTTTGTGGAAGAAATTCTGGATGGTTTGAACGTATTATTGATTCTTCCAGCTTTAATGGTGATTCAGATCAGAGGCTTATAAGTCGTCGCCTCTAGAGTAGAATTATTGGCTGCTATAGTGAAATTAAAGAATAATAATAAATAAAGTTGACAAACTGATGAGACATCAAGAAGAATATATCATTTCATAAAATCCAATTCTAAAAAAGAAAAACAAGAAGAATCTGATTCCTGCTAGCAGCAATAATAAATAATTGTTAAAAAATAAAATAAAATTACCATCCTTCCATGAAACCACCAGACTGTTTCTGTTGTGGCGGTGGCTGAGCGTACTGTGGGGGGTAGCCCTGCTGGGGTGGTGGGTTACTTGCGCTCAAGCTCCTGAAATTGTTCGCAATCAATCTCTGTATGTCACTGGAATCGTATTTCAAGGTAACCTTAATTTGTAATTGTTCATTCCCCATTTGGTGTTTTTGGTACTCTGCTATTTCTTTAGCAGATTCAACAATTGAGTCGGGACAACAATCCAATTGAATCCATCTGAGCGTCTGTATGTCTCCAAAATCTGGGGATATCTCCTTCAACCTATCCATATCATATAGTCTCAGCTCTTCCAGGCAAGGAAAATGGTTGGAATCTGCCGTAAAACATTCGAGATCACTGCATTGACTGAGCAGCAAGTATTTCAAACGAACAAACTGTCCTTCGACGTGATTCCACCCGCTTCCGCTGCAACCAAACATGGATAGTTCTTCGAGCAGTGGCAGTGAGCCAATCTTAGTCATTGTTACGTCGTCGTCCAAACAAAGGCCGCTAATATACAAGCACTTGAGTGAATGGGCCGGGAAAGTAATACTCGACAGCATTTCGTTTCGTCGTGCTACGGATCTCACCTTGGACAACCAGCAACTAAGCTTTTCAAGCTTTTCAAGACGAGCGATGTTGTTCAGAGCATACACCCCCTCACTGAACCCCTCGACTTTATCATCATATTCCACAACCAATCTCCTGACGTTGGGAATTCTTTTGACCAAATCTTCACTAAAACTCAAATTTAGTATACCTCTAACCAATTGAAGGTTCTTCAAGATATCAACGTCGCTGCTTTCAGTTGGAGGAGGATCCGAGAGAATGAATCTGTTGTATATGCAGATTTGTCTAAGTTGAGACATTTTCCAGATTTCTTTCGGTAATTCAGCCACTTCGCAACCTTCTATGTATAGAGACTGAAGATTCCAGATCGAAATAATTGATGAAGGAAAGATAACCAATACATTACGTTCAGATGATGAGAAGTGAAGGCAGCGCAAGTTAACATGTTGAGAAGCAACTTGTAGCATGTCATCTATACTACTACCGTCCAAATACCGAGTTGAAGCCAAAACTCTTAACGACTTATTATAAACTGAAGAAGAAGGTAATAATAATATATCGTCAAGTATCAAACTACGCAACACTGACGGTGATTTCTGGACAGCGGCGCCACGAACATCATAGTAAACGGAAGAAGAAGGTAATAATAATATATCAGACTTTCATATATATTGTAGTCCTTGGATATCGTAGCCCAACCACGAACTTTATAGTAGTCCCTAATACATTTATGGTCATAAACCTTACCAGCAAGCGTTGTCTTACCTATTCCCCCCATACCTGTTATTGAGACAATCTTACGGCCGGACCCGCGATGATGAGGCAGTGTGAGCTTGTCCACGATTTCGATTGTTAGGTCTTCCATACCGACCACCGTATTGTTGTTCCCACCATCAGAATTATTAGCAGCAGGTCGTCGTGTAGGTCGGTCGCTGCCTTGACTACTTTTCTTCTTCTCAGTATTCCAATTCATCTCCCTCACTTCTTCTCGATGAGATCCATGCCTTGTATCGCCTTTTGAAGACTTCCATTGAAGTCCTCTTCATCGAAAATTCCATCCGCTATGTGAGCATCGATGATGTCTTCCGCAGCATATGCTGCATCAGCCATTCGAAGCTCCAAGTCGAGGTCGACGGAGGTGTGGTGATCTTCGAGGAACTTTTGAAAGAAAGAGATCTTCGAATTGAGAGAGTCGACGAGTTCCTCGTTGAGCTTGATGGGAGAGTAAGGATGTTCGTTGAGATCTGATATGAGATGCATGAGAGAAGTAAAAGCTGCATAAGATGTCGCCATTAATTCGAAGAAATGAAAGGCTTCTTCGATCGGTATTATAATGCAGCAGCACTTTGTTTGTATCAACTGATCTTTGGAGTGAGCAATGACAGAGCAAGAAAATAAGTTCAATGGGGATGGGATATTATAATATGTAATAACAACGAACGGCCTTCCTTGACTTTGAGGTCGAATCGAAAGTTGCTTTTAGCTTAATGACAACTGTGTTGTGTTCATCAAGTTGCGTTCTTATTTCAGCAAAATGAAGGAATTAATTAAACATTATTTTTTGGACAGACTTATTTAGACGAAGTCTTTGTTTATTCGTTAATTATTACCTAGCTAGCACGATGCTGAATTTTCAGTACAGTCTGGAAATGTTGGAAATGATACAATAAAAATTTGGTAGAATTTATAAACCTCGTCCTCTTATAAAAATATTAATTGTGATTAATTATATTAAGATTGTTTTATTATAATTATACTTATATTAAGATTATAATGATAATATAGCTTATAATAATAAAGAGAGAGATTAGAGAGTGATTAAGTATTTCAATACTTGGTGTATTTTATAATGAACTCTAATCACCTATTTATACTACTAATAATTCACTATTACAACTAATCACATTAATTACAATTATACACCTCACACTAAAATACAAACTCTTCAATTAAACACATCATTATCATCATATCATCAACATTTAATACAATACTTCCAAATCATCAATCATTTAACTAATATTATTATTTAAAACATCCACATTATTAATACAATACTTTCAAATCTTTTCAAAGAATATGTCTCGTTAAAACCTTATTAGGAAAAATCCAATGGAATAAAAACCTAATGAAGGAAAAATATTACATGATTCTTTTATATACCATTTCGATTGTTGCCTCATTAAAAACCTTACTGGGAAAACCACATGGGAAAAACCTCAGTGAAGGGAAAAAGAGTGCAACGCGTATTTACTCCCCCGATAATAACATCATTCCAAATCTCGAAGTCTTCGAACTCCAATTGAATATACCAATCTTTTGAAAATTATTGGAGGAAGTGCTTTCGTGAATAAATCTGCAAGATTTTCACTTGATCGCACTTGTTGTACATCAATATCACCATTTTTCTCTAAATCATGTGTAAATTTTTTTTTTGGTGAAATATGCTTTGTTCTATCTCCCTTAATATATCATTCCTTTAATTGGGCAATACATGCATCATTATCTTCATATAAAATTATAGGAAGTAACTTTTCGATAATAACCCACTAGTTTGTTGTATATGCTCAATTATCGATCGCAACCAAAAACACATTCCCGGCTAGCTTCATGAATAGCTAGAATTTCCGCATGATTAGATGAATTAGCCGTTAAACTTTGTTTAACTGACCGCCATGAAATAGCGGTTCCGCCATGCGTAAATAAATAACCCGTTTGCGATCGAGCATTATATGGGTCAGATAGAAAACCAGCATCTGCATACCCAATCAAATCTGCTTTTGATTCATTTGGATAGAACAATCCCATATCAGTTGTTCCTTGAAGGTATCGAAATATCCGTTTAACTCCACTACAATGTCTACGAGTCGGTGATGAACTATATCTTGCCAATAGATTCACAGCGAACGCTATATCAGGTCGCGTATGACTCGTTAAATACATTAGGGCTCCAATAGCACTGAGATATGTTACTTCAGGACCAAGTAGTTCTTCATCGTTTTCGCAAGGTCTAAACGAATCTTTATTCACATCTAAAGATCGAACAATCATTGGGGTATCCAATGGATGAGCTTTATCCATATAAAATCTTTTCAATATCGTTTTCGTATAAGTCTCTTGATGTACGAATATCCCATTCTTTAAATATTCAATTTGCAGTCCAAGACAAAATTTTGTTTTACCGAGATCTTTCATTTCAAACTCCTTTTTCAAACAATTAACAGCTTTTGATAACTCTTCAGGAATTCCAATTATGTTAATATCATCAACATAAACTGAAATGATGACAAATTCATTTTCAGATATTTTCATAAATATGCACGGGCAAGTTTGATTATTTTTATACCCCTCTTTCGATAAATATTCACTTAGGCGATTATACCACATACGCCCAGATTGCTTTAATGCATAAAGTGATTTATTTAGCTTGATTGAGTATTCATTTTGGGACCCTGAATTTTCAGGCAATCGAAATCCCTCGGGAAGTTTCATATATATGTCACTATCAAGTGATCCATATAAATAAGCGGTAACAACATCCATTAGACGCATATCGAGTCCTTCGCGTATTGCCAGACTAATTAAATAATGAAAAGTAGTTGCATCCACCACAGGAGAATACGTCTCCTCATAATCAATACCGGGTCGTTGTGAAAAGCCTTGTGCAACAAGCCGTGCTTTGTCTCTCACAATTTCACCGTTTTCATTTCTCTTTCTGATGAAAACCCACGTATATCCAACCGGCTTTACATTTTCTGGTATGCGGACTACATGTCCGAAAACTTTTCGTTTCTCAAGTGATTTTAATTCTGCCTCGATTGCATTTTTCCATTTTGGCCAATCATTTCTTTGTCTGCATTCTTTTACAGACCTTGGTTATGATCCCATTCTCATTTATCTCATTCATTTCATGTAGCGCTACGTTAAATGAGAATTTATCGTCAACGTTGACTTTTTCTCGATTCCATCTAATTCCATTTTGGGCATAGTTTATCGAGATCTCTTCATTATCATTATTTTCATAAATTTCAGGTACCTGATTTTTATTCTCATAATCATTAATGCACATTGACTCTTCTAGAGTCGATAAATCCTCGACTGGACCATTCTTATTATTTGCTCCTTTTCTTTTTCGAGGATTTTTATCTTTGGAACCCGAGGGCCTACCACGTTTCAATTGTGGCATTAGGCTCGATCCTTATATGTTCTCCAGAACATCAATTTTTGCAGGAGCATTAACAGCTGGTATATGTGACTTAGTCACTCTTTTAAGATCAGTAAAATTATCTGGCAGTTGATTAGATAATCCTTGTAAATGAATTATCTTTTGAACTTCTAGTTCACATTCTTTCGTTCGAGGATCATAATGATTTAGCGATAATTCATTCCAACTAATACTCATTTCCAGCTGTTTCTTTTCTCCCCCTAATGTCGGAAAATCCGACATATATTCCCAACCTCCTTTGAGGTCCATCTTAGTGCGTTGTGGTGGAGCAATTGGAACATATACCGCACATCCAAAAATTCTCAGATGGGAAATATTTGGTTCCTGACTATAAACCATTTGTATCGGGTAGATATCGTTATAACTTGTTGGCCTGATGCGGATTAGTGCTGCTGCATGTAATATAGCATGTCCCCAACAAGATGAATGAAGTTTCGACTTCATTAATAATGGTCTTGCAATTAATTGCAGCCTTTTAATCAATGATTCTGCAAGACCGTTTTGCGTATGTACATGTGGCACGGGGTGCTCAACATCAATTTCAATAGACATGCAATATTCATTAAATACCTTGGAAGTAAATTCACCAGCATTATCAAGGCGTATTTTCTTTATTGGATAATCCGGAAAATGTGCTCTTAATCGAATCAACTGAGCAAGCAATCTCGCAAAAGCTACATTCCGTGTTGATAACAAACACACATGAGACTATCTAGTTGATGCATCAATCAATACCATGAAATATCTAAATGGCTCACACGATGGATGTATCAGTCCACAAATATCACCTTGTATACGCTCCAAAAACCTTATGGATTCATTCTTTATTTTTACTGGTGATGGACGAATAATCAACTTCCCTTTAGAGCAAGCAGCACATGATAATTCATTAGATTGAAGAATCTTCTGGTTCTTCATTAAATGTCCACGTGAATTTTGAATTATTCTCCGCATCATAATTGAACCGGGATGACCCAACCGGTCATGCTTCTGGTTTACGATAGCATGTGATTCAATTGTTTTAACATACGTGTAATACAATTCAGAGTCAAACGAATGTAATATTTCAACAACTCTTTTATCATTCGAAACCACTTTTGTAATGTGCAAATATTCAATATTTTTCTTTTCTGCAGTCTCAATATGATATCCACTATGTCGAATATCTTTAAAGCTCAATAATTTTCTTTGAGACTTAGGAGAATATAAGGCATTTTCAATTATCAGCCTTGTCCCTCTCGGCAGTATAACATTAGCTCTTCCGGAACCCTCAATTATATTTGTACTACCCGATATAGTGATAACACTTGTTTCTTTCATTTCAAGATGGGAGAAATATTTCTTATTTCTTAGAATCGTATTAGTCGTTGCACAATCTGCAAGACATAACTCCCCATTGCACATGTTTGTATCCATTGTATTGATAAATATATAATAACTAGAATTATTAAATAAATAAGCGTCAAAATAAAATTATATATATAAAGATAAAATAATAAATAAATAATGCTTAAACAAAATTTATAACGATGTATCAGTTTTCTTTATTTGGATCTTTAACAAAAACCAAAATATTCAAATGAGCATAGGATATAGCACCAATTTTCTGAAATATCGTAATCTTGAGCAAAATTTAATTTCATCGACACTTCACTTTTAATTGCTCTTTATAAAGATCAACAGGATCTTTGGGTGCGAATAATAACCAACTATAATATATAATAATCTTTATATTGCTCAATTCATCTTTCTCAATCATATACTAGTTGTCCACTTCGGGGGAAATATTAATAATAACCACGGTAAATATAATGTTCACGAGCACTTTTATTGTTTGCGCATACATTCACTTCAGGGAATGCAACATAATCATTTAGTCGGACTTATGCTTTTCATTCATCCATCATAATATTTTCTGATCATTTTCTCACGATATTTATTCGTATTATATCCGATGGACTGAACGTGGTGAATGCTTTATAATACACCGAAGTAACTGTGTAAATCAGTAGCAAGTATAAAATCGAGATTGATAAATCAAAGTTTTGCAAGATTCAATTTATTGATATCATGAAAATAAAATCATCATTAAAATATTAAAAGTAAAAATTATAGTTAATCTTCTTTTATATCTTCTTTTGTAAAAGTTCTAATGAAAAACGATATCCACATCCAAATAACTGTCGCCGTAATAATAATCATAAGTAATAGATCAAACATCGGACAAAGCGTCATCCTTCAAAATAAAATATATTTCAGTAATTATAATATTAAAGAAAAATTATAATTAATAATTATATTTTAAAAACATTGGTAAAAACACTATCCACATAGCCGTAAGGATCACCGTAAATAAAGTAAGCAACAGAAGATCCATCTTTGTATAAAACGACATGATTCTATAACATAAAAAAGAACATAATAATCAGATACCATATAAATCAATGATATAATATATGAATTGTTTCATAAAACCCGTTCTTTATTATTTCATAGTTGTTGTCCAATCTCCGATAAGATTACGGTAATAAAATTTGTTCATTGTCCAAAACTATTCAGTCCAATAATTACTTCAAGATTGGTCAATCAAAAAACTCAATAATATGCTGCTACTGAGGTGGGGATAACCACAAGACCTCGTGGGCTTTTAGTGTTGTGTACGTGCATAAAAAAAACTTGAATCGTAAATCACATAAAAAAATCCACACGCCACTATAGGGAATCGAAATCTGGACCTCCCATCAATTTTAATGATGGTATTCCCCGAAACCACCCGAGCTATGGCGTTTAGTTATAAAACTTTCAAATGATACTTTTATAATATATATTTTTAAATTAATCACAATTAATATATGATTAGTATAAATTAAAAATTAAATTACCGTACATCGACTAAACTCGTACGAGATATTCGACGGAGGTTGATCTTGACGACGGAGAGTGGTCGTGCTGATAACGTGTTATAAAAATATTAATTGTGATTAATATTATATTAAGATTATTTTATTATAATTATACTTATATTAAGATTATAATGATAATATAGCTTATAATAAAGAGAGAGAGAGAGATTAGAAAGAGATTAAGTATTTCGATACTTGGTGTATTTTACAATGAACTCTAATCACCTATTTATACTACTAATAATTTACTGTTACAACTAATCACATTAATTACAATTATACATCTCACACTAAAATACAAACTCTTCAATTAAACACCTCATCTTATCATCTTATCATCTCATCAACATTAATACAATACTTCCAAATCATCAATCATTTAACTAATATTATTATTTAAAACATCCACATTATTAATTATTTCATAATACAGACCAAATAACTAAAAGAAATACATAATAAATCTGTACATATATCCAATAGAATTAAACCGATCCGTATATTTGGTCGAATTTATAAACCTCAGACCAAACTTTTTGCAGCTTTATATTATTCTAACTTTAATTTGTTGCTAATTCTAATGTTTGTATTCTGTAGCTATTTTTTTGTCAATATAAAATACTTATTCTAAAATAGAAACTGTGCAAATATAAACAAATATTGTCTCAAAGATACAATGTATTAGATTACTCAACATTGCCAATGACTTGATCTCCCACAGCCAAATGAGAACCTTGCTTGATGATATTGTTGCTATCACACCGTCTCAACAATATCCCGAAATATATCTTTCCCTGTTTTGTTAGATATAATAATTTTTGTTAGATATATATTTGAAATTTTGTTGGTTAAAAGCATAATAGATCGAACCTTTACTCTTATGTAGGATGTCAAAGTAGTCAATGGCTCATTCGATCTCCTTACAGTTCGATTTGGAAACGGTTACCCATACCTGTTTGGATAATAAACGCCAATGCCAAAGTATTTAGCTTTTATTTTTATTTTTAATTATAAATTTCATATGTTCTATTGAAGATCATACTTCATTTTAATTTCAACATAAAACTAGTATAATTTCAAAGTCATGGTTATAAATTTTTATTTTTTATTTTAAAAAGAGAGATAATTTTAGGTATATTTTATGTACGTTTTTAGGAATTATATTTAATTTCATTGGTTTAAAGATTGATGGATAAACCTAAACTATGCAAGTTCTTGAATTATACGGCAACTTTCGAGAAAACCCTAAAAAAATATATGACAAACAAGACAAATAAAACAGAAATTCAAAGTTTGAAAAGAAAGAAAAGAATATTACAAATCGAGAGAATATAAAAAATAATGTTATTTTTAACATCTAATTCCAAAACTAATTAACATTCTACAACAATTACAAAACTAATCAAGTTTTTTATTTTTTAATTTTAACTAATATTACTTTTCTCTCACCACAAAACTATTTCAAATTACAATTTTTTAATCTCATTATTTCAAATAAGCAAATAATGTTGATTAGTGATCTCATTATTTAATTATTTAATCAAATTACACCACATGAGTCTCCTTTGCCCAGCGATTTGAAGTTGAATAAATACAATTGCACAAAATTCCCAACATATTTATGCACAAAATTGCACTTTGAGGATGGCATGGCATATGTCTGTTGTCACAAAGCCCACGCCGGTATTTAAAGGCTAGCCTATAGCCAGGTCGAGTGGGGATACCTCGAGACAAAAAAAAAAGGATGGCATGGCATGGCATGCATTGTAACAATTACTCATGTATGTATATTTTGTTGTCATAACAGAGGAAGGTGCTTTATTTCCAAAATAGATAGCAAAACAAAAATTCACGTTGTGTATGCAAAGCCAACTTCAGGACTGCGAATTAGTATTGAGCATTGTGAAGATAGATAACTCACAAGACGGTACATCTCTTCAATCCAAGATTGTCGAAAAATCTTCTCCCAGCAGGCCAAAGTCTAGACCATAAGCTTGTACGAGGTGGTGCGATGTTAAGGGTGTCCTGAACCAAACGTTCCCTAACGCCATCATCGTCATCTTCTGCAATTTCTTGATCATCCGAAGAAGTAGCATGGCTTTTATCCTCCGCTATTTCTCCAGGATTTTTGTCAAACAAGCCCTTGAATTGCTCGCGTGCCTTTCGGTGGATTTCCTGTTCGAAAGCAAACGACGAGCAGTTAGGTTGGTGCTTTTTGGGTTTCAGACAAAAGGCTTGAGAAGATAAATTCGACGATGTTTTGGTAATATCGATGAATACTGATTATAGGGCCTTACGAAACAATCTACTACCAAAATGTATACTGGGAATATAGCCAACACTTAGTAAAAAATAATCTACTAACTAACCTGCTCCTCCGTTTTAAGTTTAAGGAGAGCTGTTTTTACGGTTGCCTCGGAGGATTTATCAACAGATAGCATCTAAGAAGATGGGAATGTGCTTTAGAAGGGAGTATTTAACGAAGTAACCAAAAGAAAGCATTTGCTATAGCGAACTTTACTTTGTTGAAATCGTCTCTAGCTCGTTCAAAATCACCACATTCCGTGTATGCCATCCCACGTCGGTAAAGGGCTTTGACATGAGCTGGATTTGTGTCCAAGACCTATATAGTTTAAAAAAAAAAAAAACCTTTACATTGCATTCAAATCTTCAAAAAGCGGAAGGTAGAATTCAGTGATGTAATAAGATTATAGCAGCCATGATCAATGACATGACCGAGGCGGACTTAGCTGTAAGCGGAATAAGAAAGAAATATCTCTGTCATAAGATGGTTACCTTGTTGCAAGCTTCGATTGATTTTCTTGGTTCTCCCAACTTTAGAAGGCACGCAGCAACATTCAAATGCAGCAAATTCTTGGGCCATTTTGAATCAGAAAGAGAAAAATTTAGCACAAATAGAGAAAAATATTTCGCGAATTAATAGAACGTACGCATGCTGTCCAATGCTTACTCTTGTGTCGGAAAATTCTTTTCCTTCCTCATCAGTTTGAGGATTCACGTGATTAAACTCTCGAAGCACCTGCAATGGAGATTGCCAAAATGATAGACGAAAAGAAAAGTTGAATACAGAACATTTTAGGGTCTGGAATAATACATGCTCATATTTCGCCTTAGCAAGTTCGAATTTGTCTTCCTTGAACAACCTATTACCCTAAGAAATAAGATAAAAGGCAAATTCGTTAATCTGGTCTATCACAGCCCATCACTTAACATTTTGTACAATCTATTAAAAAAATACAAAGAAGATTACAGTAATGAACTATCACATACCGTGCCTTTGATCTTCTCAACATCATCCATTATCTCTCTAAAGTTGAAACCTGTCCAGTCCTGCATACATACACTATCTTGATCACAAATGTAATAAAAATATGAAGCAGTATTCTTAACTAACAGGACCGAAAAGGCCACAGATTATTCAAGTATTGGAATGCTCACATTGTTTTCAACGAGCTTGACAGTAGCATAAAGTATCACAGTAAATATAAAATTTTGTATGATGTTAAATCTATAATTACCCACTTTCACAACTAAGAGTTTGTTTAAACACTTGAGCTTTCCTTTCGTGTATTATATAATACCTTTTGCCTCTCATAATCAAGGAGCTCGATTTCCCACTGGACATATGCACCTTCAGGAACTTCAGCTGGCCTGGTAATTATAACCAAGTCATATTAAGAATATAAAATAAAAAAATAATATTGATGCGAATGGGTAAATATTACTGTTAAAAGAGACTAGAAGTTAACCGTGGAAACTTGTCGTAAGCATAATCAGGAGGGCATGTGACCAGAGATACCTCGCCGGGCAACATCAATCTGGTGCACATTTCAAACCCTTCAGGCACCTATGAAGCCAGGCCACATAGATAATAAGAAAATCAACAGTTTCAAACAGTATACTTGCAATAACACATAGAATGGTAAGTGACTTTACAAGTCCTTCCCCTGATCTGAACTCCAAAGGTTGACCATTGTTATTAAGTTGTGTATCGTAGAAAACAGTCTTTTCTTCGTTCATAAGCATCCCCTTATAGTGAACATGCAAGAGACTATCATGAAGAGGGCAATCCATCGGAAATTCACCTAAATGTCCATGAATATGGAAGGAACAATAAGCACTATTGTTTTTAATCATATTATCCAACGAACACATAGAAAAAAGATTGAGCGATACCTCTTCCATCACGCAGTCGACGTTTTATCAAGCGTCCATCTCCAAGCACGTCTCGCACCTGTAGATCCGAACTAGGTTGTCCCAGTCATTTAAAGGAGTATATGCATACATCATTTTTTAGTAAGATTTAGCAACAAATGATAAATAGGAACTGTTCTGAGACTGAGATTATGGTATGAATGATCTCTGACAAATATCTTGTGAGTACCTGAACGAAGTGAATCAAATGCACTTCAAAGTGGATTTCAGCAAAACCTTTAATTGTTGGAACCAATGGGCTTTCTGTTAAATAATCACTCTTGACATAGATTACAGCTTTTTCTCCCCGTGTCATTGTCCCAATGCCCATCTCAAGACCTTTAGGTATCTGATTCAAGAACAAATGCGAAGGGAATAAGTTAACATGCACATACTGGTGCATTAACATGTTCAGACCTCCCTGATTTTGTTTGTTTAAGTTTCATTCAGATTCATCAGAGTAAATTTGTAATAAAAATAGACCTAAAAAGCGAAAAACAGCGATGTTCAAGAGTTAGGGCCATACCTCAGATTTTCCATAAGTGAAGAAAAGTGGCTCTCCCTCTGTATGAGAAAAGATCAATTTTCCGTCCCCGGCTCTCCCCGAAATCCTGTAAATATCAGGAATACAAACTTCTCTTTTTTAACTTCAACCCGAAATAAAATTCAGAGTCAGATTAGTACACATATATGATAAGAACAAAAGAATCCCGATGCATAGTAAGGAAGCTAATGACCAGGAACAGATAATGAACTACGACAAATATTTGCTTCATATTTTATCGATGCAATGAAAATTACAGGTAGAACTCAGACAAATATATATTTAATACCAGGCTTTAACTTCATAGGGCTCACGAGGTTGTTCCCAACCTTGTCCATCTTCCTTTACCTATGAACAAAATTTCAGAAGAAATCAAATGGTGGCCCAGTTTTTATTCATATTTTGAACTATTCTTTTAAACAACACTCTGATTTTGCTACACTTTTTTTTTTTTTTCATTGTATTTGCTGAAGGAGAGCATTATATACCTTCTTTAAAACACCCAGATCATCGGTGATTACCTGTAATTGTGAAATGCAAACATCCAGATCAATGCATCGGATATAGCATAACTAAGACATTGATTAGATTAATGAAATTTATAACAATCTGGTAAAGTGGACAATACTCTTGCCTTGATATTAGAAAAATCTATCAACTCAATCTCAAAATGAAGTTCATCATCCTTAGGAAAGCCATCAGAAACTGGAATAGGGCAATCCTCCTCACCATAATGCAACTCGGGTTTGATCTTAAACTTCAAAAACAAATCAAAGATATACACGAAAATGTGAGGCTTTCCACAACCAAGAACGTCCAAGAATTGAATGCCAAGTCCAAAGTATTCTTCCGCAACAATCATGTGAAATCAGTAATATTTCCTTTAATGCTGATCTAAAGAAAGTTTCGAAACTTACCATAGCAACTTCCCCAAGCAACATCGTAGGTATCCCCTCAAGCAATCCCAGTATCAAGTCGCTCTTACCCAAAACCCGCCTATGTGGGATCCCATTACCTACATAATAACACAGTAAACATGACAAATCGATGATACGTATGTTTGACATGTAAGCGTAAACAAATCCAATTAACTTATCAAGAAAAGTAAGAGAAATGGAAATACTGCTGCATTTTACTTATTAGTTCTTAACAAGCATAAAAAATCTTAAGCACCAAGCTTCAGAATATTCACCTCCGAGTTCTGATCGTGTCGATTCCACCACAACACCATCAAGTGTACGGACTGTGCAGTGATATATAACCTGCGCCAATTAGTGCAATTCTAAAGCCATTACACAAATCACTTCTTCCCACCTTCACAGTACAGAGTTATCATCAAGAAAACTCATCAAAAGCATGATCAAAACCTGATCACCATTACTGGGAGTCTTCTCACCAGCGCCAGGCCTTATCAAAGCTTTCATCAAACCACCAGGTTTCATTTTCTTCCTTCTACATAAAATTTGAAAGAAATTCAAAGGCAATCACAAAGTTAAACCGCTAAGACAGGACAGTAAGTGGAAAAGAAGGGCGGCCCTCATCACCCACCTTTTCTCATCCTTAGGATTTGACTTCGTCTTCTGGGCCTTGTAGTCCTCCTCTGTATCTTCAACTACAGCCATATCCCAGCTGAAATTAAACCAAAAATTCGCCGCGAGAGCTAAAAATCTTGGCTTTAAGGCTTCGAGCAGATTGATATGGAAGAACGATGATTCCAAGGCTGTCAGCAATAATGCAACTCCGACCGGCAATCGACCATTAAAAGATTAGGTGGAAAGACGTTAAACCACTTTTTTTTTTCCAGTCTTTCAGCTATTATTGGGCCTAGAAATCGCAGGCCCACTAACGTTTGGGCCTAGTCCATGATTATTCTTTATATAATAAAAAATAAATAAACTCAAAAAGGCTTATATGAAAAAGTAATAATGTGGAAATCGACTTCCTCTTCAAACAATTTTAATTCAAGTGAAGCAAAGCTAAGACTTGTCTACTTAGCAGGGTTAGTCTTTTACAATAATGCCCCTCTTCAAAGTCCTTTGATTCTCTCTGCCATTTGTACATTTTCTTCCTTCAGAGCTCTGTTTTTGGCCACCTGATGAAGATGAAGCAGAGGCAAACTAAGAACAAAAAGCTTCCATGAAGAAAGATTAAGACATCCTATTCCTACATAAGACATACTAAAGGTTCAATTCCATTACTCTGATTCACTTACAACAACGCTGTGCAAAATCTCACAGAAACCTCAATAGTCTCAACTGAAGAATTTCCTAGCAAAACAAATGCATCGCCATTCCTGCGATTCATCACCCCTTCATCGCAATCATTTCATCGACGTGGCATTTTCTTATTCGGACGATCGTTTCTTCGGCGGGGGACGACGACACTTCGCAACACTGCCGCCGTAGCGTCTTTACCTAACGACAATGATGCAATGAAAACACCTCATATATTATTATTATTCTTTTGTATGTAGTCGGAGGATGAGCGTGAGAAGTGTGCGAGGACAGTGTACTGTACTAATATCGATAAGAAGGTACGGTTCACAGCATTACATGATATCGTATTCATTTTATCCGTTCTTTTGCTAACCTATGAGTTTACACACAAGATGTGGTGAGGTATGCTTATATTTTTGACGTATCATTTGGGATTATATTCGCTTAGTTTTACAATTATCATTCAATGATTGAATCTATGCCTCTAATTTAGGTTTCCCAGCTGAAGCTTTTGGGCGATCACATGCACTTCACTAGAATCGCCTTTGTCGAATTTGTAATGGTACGTGCTCGTGCCTGCTTATTATTACATTACAACAACATAAGCTAGAACTAATGGCTTTTGTTTGTATGATGCTGAGTTTCTTGCCATGGTAGGATCTTAGGATTTCTTTCCGCTGCCTCTAATTTGTTGGTTGTATGAATCTGATTAATTTTTGCAGGCTGAGAGTGCCATTCTTGCTCTTAACTGTTGTGGTCAGCATCTCGGGTCACAGCGCATAAGGTAAAATAAATCTCACTTAAGGCTGATGATTATATCACTAGTTTCTGCAATAGACGGCGTTAATGTAGGTGACTATTTTCTTTTTTTTCGATCCTTTCTTTAATTAGGGTGAGCCCTTCGAAGACACCTGTGAGGCCTGGGATTGCCCGCCCCGGGATGATGCAGTAGATCTTGACGAGCTCGATAATCATCTTACATCTCACTGTAAGGATGCAAAGTTGCTGTTTGTTATTACTTTTCATGAACTTCTCTTGGCACAGAGTGCTTCGACGTGTGTGGTGTGAACGATCACATCCACACACACCTTTGAGTACTTTCATTTCGGCACACACATCACTCTGTTGGAGTTTTCAAGTTTTTCGTCTGAATTTCGAATGTTTATGCTGTCGATGATTTTCCGATCATCGAACTCTTTATAATCTATGTATCTTTTGAGATACTATGATGGTATTTTACTTGCTTTGAATTTGTGTTTTGGCTGCGACTGAAACCATCGCTCGAGCTCGATAGCAGACAGTTGCGACGTTCTTACCAGAAAAAACTACCAGTGGCATCATAGCTAAACAAAAAAAAAAACATCCGAAAAACTTAGGATTTACAAGAACCTTAGTTCAGGCAAGAAGCTGGCTTCACCCGGCCCTTTGAACTACCGTAGACGTTCGAGCACGAAGCTGACGTCAGCCCGCTGGGACCCACCAGGTTGATGTCCTCCAGCTCGATGTCCCGACAAGGGTTGCTCTTACTACACCGTAGCTTCACTGCCTCTGCCGTCGCGCACGTCCCCCATATGTTCCTGAACGTGACGTTGCTTATCTTGATCTTCGACGATCCCTGCGAAAGGAAATCATGGCCGTTAAAATCTTTTTAGGGTTCTGCCCGAGATGAACGGATCAGATCGAAAGTACCCCGGGATTGCAGAGGTTGTAAGGACAATACTCCTGGTTGATGAATATAGGATTCCTCACGTCCCTCATCAGTATATTCTCGTACAAGAAACCCGAGGCAGACCCGCCGGCCGCCGTGGGCTCGGGCCACGTCTTGATCTGGACCCCGTTGGTGGTCCCGCGGAAGGTGCAGTTCAGCACCCTCACGGACCCGACCCGTTCCCGCTGGTCCACGGACCGGCCCATGCTACCGACGCTGATCCCATGGCCGGGCCCGCACGAGACGTTCGTGATGAGGACGTCGTGGCTCCCCGTGCTGATCGAGACGCAGTCGTCGCCCGTGGCTATGTCCGTCGAGTCGATGGCTATGTGCCCTGACGAGCCGAGGTGGATACCGTCCGTGTTCGGGCTGTCCGATGGGGCCACGATGGTTAGGTGGGTTAGGGTTAGCCGAAAGCATGAGAATAGGTTGATCTGGAAGTTCTTGCTGTTGATTGAGGTTAGTGAAGGCGTAGACCCCAGTGAGTGGTATGGACACAAGAGAATTTTGCTGAAAAACTGTTAAAACAGAAATGTTGGCTCTAATGTTGAGACAACATTCGAGACCTCAAAGTTTTCGCACAGCGGATTAAAATAAAGTTCAGAGTAAAAACGATTGAGACACAGTTTTAAAATCTGCAGCAAGTTGTAAAACTTGCTGCGAGCCTTCAGGGCAAAATTCCACTCACTTGAAATGGATTACAAAAAGAACATCTATCGAAGATAGAAAACCAGCCTAGAAAAGATCCTACGAAAAGGACTATAAACCTACAAACTATGCAGGGGTAAAACGCTAGGCAAAACTACGAAACATAATAAACGTAAAGGTGAGAGCTCTCTCTTTCTTTTCTTTCTTCCTCGTTTCGTCTGTCTCTCGTTTTGAGTCTTCTCTTTTAAATACTCGAACTCGTCGATCTTGGTCTTCTCCATAATCTCCATACTGCCCATGATCTCCTCCTTAAGCTCAAGGAACGTTGCAGGTTGTTAATATAAAGACCAATTCTATTCTTAGCAAAGCCAAGAATAGCAAATACTATTTTTAGTAAAGGCCTTTCTATATTTAGCTCCACTTCCTTTGAATAGATCCAAGCTCGAAACTAAGTCCTGCACATATTAAAATAACGCCAAGATTATAGGAATAATGGTTTTTGGGTTTGAAAGACAAAACCGATGGTTGACTAAGTCTGAGTCAACTCGTGTTGAGTCGGTCGTCGTCCCAACATTGTCAATGTCGACATAGTCAACATTAACAATCTCCCCCTTTTTGTCTTTCTTCCCAAAACCCGTGCAGTGACTAAGTCTAAGCAAAAACCCCCCCTGAAAGCAAACACATCAACTAGTAAGCCATATCAGCCAGTTAACATCTGCAGGCAAACAAGTCAGCACACAAGACCATACACCAACTCATTTACATCTGCAGGCACAAACGTCAGCACATAGTCGGCACACAAAATCACACCCAAAACCACAAAATCAAGGATTAAGTAAAATTATAATCCTCTTCATTCTCAGCTTCATCCTCGCCTACTCCTTCAGCTCCCCCTTGATCTGCTTCGCCATCAGTAGCTTGACCCGAACTCCCTGCCACATCTGCACCACCTTCTCCCCCTTTTTGGGAAGAAATGACCTTTCTGAGTGTTTCCCTTTGTTCAACAAGGGAATCAATCGTCGCATCAAGGAAGTTGAGTTGCTGCTCCAGATGGAAGAGGTTTCTTGGGTCTGATGTTGACCCAACATCCTGTTCAACATTTTCTGCCGATCGCCAGGGCAGATCCACCACCTTGTGCTTTCCCAGCAGCAGGTTCCCATTAACAGCATAGGGAAGTCCCTTGGCCTTCATCACATCAGTTTCAGATGGTTCGAACCCTGCTCGACGCAGCACATTCCAGATGATAGAGGGAAAAGGGAGGATGCCGGTTCCTTCTCGTTCGGCTTGCAGGTGATTTGATTCAAGATGTATTCTCCCCAATTGATGGGAAGATTCTGGCCTAAGGCGTTTAGACCTCCACCGGTGATGAACGAGACAGCATCATCAAGATCCGCATTTGGAAATTGATCGACCTCCGGGGTTCCAAGAAGCTCATTTATAGAACGGGATGAAAAATCGTAAAGAGCTCCTCGTAAATAAACCTTCCCGAATTTCTTGGAGTTAGGTTCATTTACCTTGGGAGAAAGGTTTGAATATACCTCTTTGATGACGAGGTCCGAATACTCTCCCAAGATGCCGCTGGATTTTTCGAGGTTGCGGGTTCTGAGGAACTCTAGCACACCATACTTGCGGAAGCTGAGTTTGTCAACCACCCTCTCTACTCGCGGTTTCCTATTCTTGAAAGATTCCCAGAGCTTCTTGTGCATCGGCGAGTAGAATGTGGAAGCATCCGCAGGAATCTTCCAATCAACATCTTCCTCTGGCTGAGTTTCTTCTGGAGATGCTGGATTTGAATCTGCCCCAACATCGTACTCAACATCATCATCTCGTACAAACGAACTTCCACTTCCACCAATATTCTCAGACTCTCTTGCCTTCTTTGAGGGGCGAGAGTCAGAATCCTCAACAGGCCTCTTCCCTTTCTTCTTTCTTACCCTGCGAATAAAATCTCTAAGAAGAACATCATCTGAGAGCTCACCTTCTTCTTCGGCATTGGGCTCGGGAATCTCCTGTGAAGTGGGTTGTGCAGCCTTGTCTCCCCCTGAACCCATGATTATCTCGTCGAAGTAGTCGTCCGAAAAGAGATGGTCGTACGTGTGTTCGTTCACCACATCATCTGACGATGAGCTGGAGACTGGTTTGGAACTCGGCGGAATCGGAGCTTCTTGTGGTTCACCAGTTTCATGGACCTCCATCTCAGCATCAGTTTGCACCGGAACTTCTCCAACATTGGAAGGCGAGCTAGCTTTGGACGGCTGAGGGACTTCGCCGGCAATATCTCTTGGAGGTTCTTCAGAAACAGGTTCCCCTGCTCTCAGAGCTGCAGCGGCTCTGATTAACTCTTGTAAGGGACCATCGGTGGGTAAGGAATGATTTCACCGTCGATCATCATCGCCGTTGGCCTGGGAAAACTATCATCAGCGCCAGATGTTGCGCCAACATTCTGTGACTTAGGGTTAGACGAAGATGTCATTCCAGAAATTCAAGAAATGAATTAGGTTAGCAACAAATGGGGTTTTTGAAAGCTTTAGGAGAATCTTGAATTAACAGAGAGTGTGAGAAAAATAAACTTGAGATTATAAAATTGATTTGAGGGTTATAAATAAAACGGCCAAGAAAAGCAAATCACCTCTCAACGGTTATAAACAGGAAGTGACATGCAGTAAGTGTGCAGTTATAACATAATGGGTGATTAAAATAACCGTTACTCACATAATGTATTTAAGAAGTGTTCAGATCATAAACGGCACATAAAAGAATCGTGGAGTAAAATCATGCACTAGTGGAGATAACCTGCAAAACTTAAGAGATAACTCACAGAAACCAAGTCAAGAATCAGAAATACTAACCGTTAAGTGACTTGGACGATTTACGCGAGCAAAGTGGAGAGGACAGTTCTTCAACAATCGCTAAAATGAGAACTATAGACACTAGACATAAAATGATAGAGATATGTATAGACATTACCTAAGAATCAGTCAAACACATACAGATTTTAGCGCAATCAAGCTGACTAGTCACACATGTTGTTCCAACATTTGACTCAACATTCCCAGAACGACTCCCTTCATTTTCTGTTCAACACCCTAGATCTCGGCTTTCTTTCATTTTCTGCCTACCCTCACATTAATTTAGCTCGCATAGAGTACATCGTCACAGCGAATGCCGTGTACCTAAGGAGTTTCAATAGCTCGACATGCTCTATATTGATATCTCTTTCTTCAAAGTTCAGCTCTTTATTCACGCATAGAATACATCGTCAAAGCGAATGCCGTGTATCTAAGGAGTTTCAATCGCTTGACCCTGTTTCTAGAGTAATTTTGATGAGAGCAAAGTCATATGCACGTGAGAAGGTCATTTCAGAAAACGGTCTAGGTGAGTAAATCATTTCAGGAAATCACACAGAAAACTTAGAATCAAATTTCAGAACAGTAACAATCAGGCTTAACTTATGCTAATGTGTTGGACCAACAATTACTGACACATGCACAGACCAATAGACTTTTTGAGGCTCGAAAACCTCTCAAAGTCGAAGGCTTTAGTAAAAATGTCCGCTAATTGATTCTTAGTATCTATATGCTCTATTCTAACCAACTCTTTTTCTACCATGTCTCTCAAAAAATGGTGCCTAATATCTATATGCTTGGTCCTAGAGTGCTGGATGGGATTTTTCGAAATATTGATGGCACTCAAGTTATCACAGTACATAAGTATAGTCTCACTTTCTAACCCGTAATCACTCAACATACTATTTAACCAAACGAGTTGTGTACAGCAGCTTCCTGCCGCCACATACTCAGATTCGGCCGTAGAAAGTGACACACAATTTTGCTTTTTACTGTACCAAGACACAAGATTGTTACCTAAGAAGAAACAGCCGCCACTCGTGCTCTTGCGATCGTCTTCGTCACCTGCCCAATCAGCATCACTATACCCAACAAGGTTAGTGTTAGTATCTTTTGAAAACCAAAGACCTAGACTACTAGTTCCGCTCACATATCTCAAAATTCGTTTCACAGCATGCAAATGTGACACTTTAGGCTCAGACTGAAATCTTGCACAAACACACACAGAGTACATGATGTCAGGTCTACTAGCAGAGAGGTATAGAAGACTGCCTATCATAGAACGATACAATGTTGGGTCAACATGTTCCCCAACATTGTCCTTACTCACCTTCTGCGTGGAGCCCATCGGTGTTTTCATTACCTTGGCAGTATCCAGTCCAAATTTCTTGACAGTATTCTTGGCATACTTCTCCTGAGACAGAAAAATTCCATTTTTGCTTTGCTTAACCTGCAGGCCTAAGAAAAATGTTAGTTCGCCGATCATGCTCATTTCAAACGTAGAATTCATAGCTTGGACAAACTCATCCGACATAAGTCGTGAAGTTGATCCAAAGACTATGTCATCAACGTAGATTTGAGCAATCAAAACACCAGAACCAACTCTTTTTACAAAGAGAGTTCGGTCGGCTTCTCCTCTATTAAAACCAAAATCTAACAAAAATGACGTAAGTCTGCCGTACCAAGCTCGTGGAGCTTGCTTTAGACCGTAAAGAGCTTTTTGTAGTTTGAACACATGATCAGGATAGTGAGGATCCTCAAAACCTTTCGGTTGCTCAACGTAGATTTCTTTGTCAATATAACCATTTAAAAATGCACATTTCACATCCATCTGGTGGAGAGTAATGTTGAGCCAACATGCGATACCAAGAAGTAGCCGAATTGATTCTAACCTTGCTACTGGAGCGAAGGTTTCATTAAAGTCTATTCCCTCGACTTGGGTATAGCCTTGGGCGACTAAACGAGCTTTATTTCTAACAACATTGCCATACTCGTCAGATTTGTTCTTAAAGATCCACTTCGTCCCAATGACATTGAAGTCATTCGGCCGAGGGACTAATGACCAAACATGAGCTTTATCAAACTGTAAAAGTTCTTCTTGCATCGCATTGATCCAAAAATTGTCCTTGAGAGCTTCAACGACATTTTTTGGTTCAACCGCCGAAACAAAACAATTAAATCTAACCTCACTATATAAGGACGTCATGCAAACATTCTTCACCATCGAGCGGTAGTCTTTGCGCGGTTTGTCTCGTGTTCTGCGGCCTTCATTCATATTTCCAATAATTTGGTCAGCTGGGTGATCTTTCTGGATTCTAGCAGGTGGATCACGTCGAACATTCATGTTCTCGTCATCAGTATCTTGGTCATGTGCAGATGTTGACGCAGTTGCTGGCTCAACATCTGATTCAACATTGTCGTCTGTATGTACTGGAGCTGGAACCTCTTCTGTTATTTCAACCTGAGGAGTACTCGTACTAACATCATCATCAAACACGATGTTCACTGATTCCTGAATAGTTTTCAACCTCAAATTGTAAACTCGATAAGCACGACTATTGGTAGAATATCCTAAGAAAATACATTTATCACTCTTCGAGTCAAACTTAGTCAAATACTCACGGTCATTTAACATATAGCAAATAGAACCAAAGACGTGAAAATACTTGACCGTAGGTTTCGTACCCTTCAAGAGCTCATACGAAGTTTTCTTCGTGCCATGACGAAGGTAAACTCGATTTGAGATATGACAAGCGGTGTTCAATGCTTCAGCCCAGAACCTTTTAGAAAGATTCTTGGAGTGTAGCATGACACGTGCCATCTCTTGAAGGGTGCGATTCTTCCTTTCGGCGACCCCATTTTGTTGAGGCGTCTTAGGAGAAGAATACTCATGGATTATACCCTTCGTATCACATAATTCTTGAAAAAACTGATTTTCGAATTTTCTACCATGGTCAGACCTAATACGAAAAATCGGTGCACAGAAATTGTTTTTGACCATAGCACAAAAAGTTTTAAAAAAATCGAAAGTTTCAGATTTTTCTTTGAGAAAAAATATCCATGAAAATCTCGAAAAGTCATCAACCAAAACATAAGCATATTTCCTACCAGCTACGCTCTCAACTTCCATAGGACCCATAAGATCCATATGGATAAGCTGAAAACAATGAGCAGTTCTGAAATGTTGAGCAGAATGTTGGTCAACATTATGCCCAGCATGCATTTGCTTGCCTTTCAGGCACTGTTCACACACGATCTTACCGAACTCCTTTAGCTTGGGGATCCCTCTGATTGCATCGTGACGAACAAGTTGCTCCAAGGTCCGATAATTCACATGGCCCAACTTCTTGTGCCACAAAATGACCTCGTCCGATGGCCTCGACAGTTGGCATAGTTCTTCGTTTCCACCTTTGTCTCCAACTTGGTAACAATTATCGTTAGAGCGCTTACCTGCCATGACACACACTTTCTGATCGTTAAAAACCTCGCAACTTTCCTTGTTAAATCTTACCTCAAGTTCATCGTCGCAAAGTTGACTTATACTGATCAGATTTGCCACAAGTCCTTCCACATGGAGGACGTTCTTCAATGCAGGAAAACCGGGAACGTTGAGCTTGCCTCGTCCGAGAATTCGACCTTTAGCGCCGCCACCGAAAGTTACTGTTCCACTACTCAAAGGCATATAATCTAGCAAATAATCTTTGGTACCCGTCATGTGGCGTGAACAACCGCTATCAAAGTACCAAGACCCTGAAACGTTAGCCTTAAAAGAAGTGTATACGACATTACAGCAAAGAGATGATTTTTCACCCAAATCTTTCTTCTGATTTTTGGGAACCCAGACAGACTTGTAATGAGCTGAATTAGAGCTAGAAGCTTCAGAAAGTTCTCCAGACATTCTGTTAGACACTGATCTCTCAATGTTGGGCAGAATGTTGGACGACTTTCCAGCCAACATTTTCTTCCTGACAAAATCATCTTTCATTTTCCAGCAAAACGGTTTTATATGACCAGGCTTAAGACAATAATGACATCTAAAACTCCTTTTTCGGGACTTACGAACAGAACGTTTAGGTTTTTCAACCAAATCAGATGGAGGTACAAAAACAGTTTTAGGTTCAAAAGCATTTTGAGAATGATATCCAAGACCATGCTTAGAAGAACCACCTAAAGAAAGTACCTCATCAAGAGTAGACTTACCTTTGTTCAGCTTTGTGAACGATCATCGGCATGATCAACGTATTTCTTGATTCTGTCTAACTCCAGGTCCTTTTTGGTCAACAAAGCTTCCATTCGGCTCAGTCCTTCCCGCAAGTCATCAACGAGCTTTTCCCTCTGTTCCTTTTCTTCGTTTAGAGAACGGATGGTCTTAATGAGTTTTTCGTTCAGCTTTCTTTCCTTTGACAATTCAAGAGAGAGAAGTCTGTACGATTCATCCGTGGTATTGTCAGCATCATGTACTTCTACTGCTGTACTTCATCATCATAAATCACATCAAAACAGTTTGAATCATCATAGTCAAAATAAACAAGTTGTTCAGATGTTGACTCCGATGTTGGATCAACATCCGATACAACATTTAGACCTATATGATGTTCCTCTTCTTCTTCAACGTCAGAGAACGATTGATTGTTACATCGCGTCAACTGGGCCATCTCTTCTGGGTCTTCTACTGGATTATCTTCTTCATCGTCCGAAAGACTCACCCAATAGTTCTTTCCGTACCTGCGAAGAGTGTTAGCACATTCATTTGCAAAGTGCCCCCAACCTTTACATGCATGGCATTGAATCTCGTCCCACTTTATCTTGTCAGCTTTCAGTTTGTCTGCGGAGTTTCTCTTGAACACGGGGCGTTTAGGCGCGGAAGAAGTTTCCTTTTGATTTAGAACAGTCTTGAATGTTGGGCCAACATTCAATTCTCGTTTGTTTTTCAGAAACTTCCGGTAGTTCCTTACCAGCAAAGCCGTTGCCTCATCCTCGCTAGTGTCGTACTTTGGTTCAGGTTCCGAAGACTGAGCTGCAAACGCCAGGCCTTTTCCCTTTGACGCGTTTTTCTGAGCATCAAGATTGATCTCATTGTTCTTGAAGATGTTCATGAGGACATTAAAGTCGAGAGTCGCCAAGTTGTAGGATTCCTCAACCACTGAAACTTTGTTGTTGAACTTTGGGGACAAAGAACGAATAGCTTTCGAGTTTAAGGCTTTGTTTGAAATCGGTTCTCCTAAACTTTGACACTCACTCGAAATGTTTAAAAGCTTCCCAAAATAAGAAGAAATATCCTCATCCTCACTCATCCTAAGACTCTCGAGTTGACTGTGAAGAAGACGAAGTTTCGTTTCTTTTACGCTCGCATCTCCCTCACAATACCTTTGAAGAATGTCCCACGCAGATTGAGCTGTGGTACAGTTTTGAATGATTTTGAACATGAAAATATCGACAGTAGAGAAAATCGCATTAAGAGCTTTTTCATTAAAATCAGCATCCAATCGCTCTTGTTGCGTCCATTCAGCGACGGGTTTATCAACGACTTCCCCATCTGCGTCTGGATTAGTTTTTGGCGTAACATAGCCAGTAAGAACAGAGTTCCATGCCCGGACATCAATTGACTTGATGGACTGACGCATCCGAACCTTCCAATAGGCATAGTTCGAACCATCCAAAACGGGAATTTTTCCAAAAGTGTTTGGGCTAAAAATATCCATATCAAAAAGATCAGAACGCTTAGTATATCAAGCGGAAGCTCTGATACCACTTTGAAGGCGTAGGCCCCAGTGAGTGGTATGGACACAAGAGAATTTTGCTGAAAAACTGTTAAAACAGAAATGTTGGCTCTAATGTTGAGACAACATTCGAGACCTCAAAGTTTTCGCACAGCGGATTAAAATAAAGTTCAGAGTAAAAACGATTGAGACACAGTTTTAAAATATGCAGCAAGTTGTAAAACTTGCTGCGAGCCTTCAGGGCAAAATTCCACTCACTTGAAATGGATTACAAAAAGAACATCTATCGAAGATAGAAAACCAGCCTAGAAAAGATCCTACGAAAAGGACGATAAACCTACAAATTATGCAGGGGTAAAACGCTAGGCAAAACTACGAAACATAATAAACGTAAAGGTGAGAGCTCTCTCTTTCTTTTCTTTCTTCCTTGTTTCGTCTGTCTCTCGTTTTGAGTCTTCTCTTTTAAATACTCGAACTCGTCGATCTTGGTCTTCTCCATAATCTCCATACTGCCCATGATCTCCTCCTTAAGCTCAAGGAACGTTGCAGGTTGTTAATATAAAGACCAATTCTATTCTTAGCAAAGCCAAGAATAGCAAATACTATTTTTAGTAAAGGCCTTTCTATATTTAGCTCCACTTCCTTTGAATAAATCCAAGCTCGAAACTAAGTCCTGCACATATTAAAATAACGCCAAGATTATAGGAATAATGGTTTTTGGGTTTGAAAGACAAAACCGAGGGTTGACTAAGTCTGAGTCAACTCGTGTTGAGTCGGTCGTCGTCCCAACATTGTCAATGTCGACATAGTCAACATTAACAGTTAGGTTTGTGATGGATGAGTCGTTCACAAAATCCAACCTAAGAGACTAACAAACAAAATATAAAATAAAATTAATGGCATTATAGTACTTAGAAACATTAGAAAACATTTTAAAATATTTATATATATATACATATATATTGCAAGAAAAAATAATTTCTTTCTTACAACGGGGAGAGGCTTGCAAGAGCCAGTCTTGCAGGTGTTGTGAGGCCAAGCATAAGCTCCTTGACCATCCAAGGTACCTCCACCGTAGATCTTCAACCTATTTACGTATCGGAAAGTGATCCAATGGTCGGTAAAGATCAATCGGGCCGGGCCCGTCGGAGCCCTCAAGGTTCCTCTGACGACGAACTCCTTGGTGCCGTTACTACACGGGCCTTTGAATATCACCGAGCGTATATAGTACCACCCTCTCGGAAATATCACTAATGATCTTTTTTTTTTTCTCGAAAATATCACAGAACGCAGTCGTAGTCCCCGACTAAATTCAGTATGAGTGGAATTTGAACCGTATTGTCGGCGATCTCGAATTTCAGTGGAAATAAACCTTCTGTTCTGTGTGTATCTTCCGAGGCCATATAGACTATGATAATCAACGAGTTTTTATTAAATTAAGGGATAAAACCAAAGATGGTCCCCGATGTTTATCCTGTGGACTAATTCAGTCCCGATGTTTTGTCTGAATGAATTTAGTCCCTAATGTTGTCAATTTTGGATCAATTTGATCATTCTGTCACGATAAACGTCAATTTTAACGAAAATCCCACACGTGGCCCCATAGTAAATCATGTATGTGTCGAATTTTGGAATTATTACATGATTTGAGGGGTTCGTACTGTTTTCTTCTACTATCAATGAAGCTCGACGAAACAGATGATCTACAACTCATATTCGAATTTTAGAGGAGAATTTTTTTAGTTTTGTGCTCTAATTTCAGTACTATTTTAATTTTATCGATCCATGCATGATTTATTGTGAGTCACGTGTGAGATCTCCGTTAAAATTGACGTTTATCGTGACGGAATGATCAAATTGGTCCAAAAACGACAACCTTGAGGACCAAATTGGTTCAGACGAAACATCGAGAATCAAATTGGTCCATAAGGTAAACATTGAGGATCATTTTGGCTTTTATCCATTAAATTATTGGACTATATGTGAACCCAATATATGCTACATAGGGGTCATTTAATTTGAAATTCTTAGTGGGCTGAGAAAGAAGGGTTTATATATTATATATATGATTTGATCCATTAAAAGAAAAAATACACAAAAGAAAATTAAAAAAAAAAAAATCAAGATAGATCACAGCGGTGAATTGTGAACATGGAATGGCCCCCATCCCATGCATGCATTGCATTCCATTGCATTGCATGTAGTAATTGGGATTACATTTAAATATAACACATGCACTTGTCTTTCTTTACAACACATATAAATTAAATTAAACTAAATCCCAACCTACTTTTTTGGATCTATACGAACGATTTTTATTGTCACACCGCCACAATGGGACAAAGCCATTTGATACTAAACAATATTAAACTGTAGACTACATCATTTGTGTTCTTAATTCCTTTCTTTTAATATTCGATATTGTTGACTTTCCATACAATAAATAATTATCGAGTAATCATTTGATTTTGGCTAGTCATAATCACAATATTCATTGAAACCTACCCATTTATTATTCAAAATTCATAAAAGCTCTCTCTCTATCTCTCAACAATAAGTAACAACATATCAATTTAACGAATATTATAATTATCAATTTAACGAATATTATAATTTATCATCAGATTCGATCTAATGCAAATCTTACAATATTTAAAGACCTTTGTTTCTCTTACTTCCAAATAAATGCTGTCCTTTTAACCTTTTATTTATTATTACATATTCACACGCACGGCACACACTATACATCACACATCCCAATAGAGAAGCAGAAGAATCATCCTCAGCGTCAGTAAGTGGTGAGTGAGCTTCTCTGTCGTAATGCTTTCGCTTGACTTCAGTTATGGAAGCTAACTCAAGAAACAAAGAATTGTGTGATTAGTGTCTTTTGTTTCAGCTTAAAAGCTTTATTTTAGGGTTCTTTTCTCTTATTTCTTGGAAATATCTTGGGAAGAAATTTATATCTGATCAAAAACTTATAATCCCAGAATTTCACCTTCTTTCAGCTTCCTTTAGAGAAGAAGATCAGCGATGCCGAGACAAAGGTAACTAACTAACTATTCTTGATGCGCATTTATTTAGTTTTCTTTCACTGTGTGATGTGCTTGTGAGTTCTTCTTCTTACATAATAATATTGCAGGGCAACAGATCCATCTTCAAGGCTGTCCCAGCGGGACCCGCCCAACGTCAGGACGTCGAACGCCGACTCGGATCCTTCCTTGCACCATCATTCGAGGGCAGACGAAAGCAGCCCGAGGCTGTCCGAGGGTCGATCGCCCAGCGGCGTTCAGTCCCGTCCGTCGGATAAAAAGAAGCTGGGGACCCGCATTGCCGACCTGGAATCCCAGCTCGGCCTCGCCCAGGAGGAGCTCAGAGACCTCAAGGATCAGATAACAAAGACCGTCCACGAGAAGAAGCCAAAGAGGCAGGACAAGGCGGACGAAGAAGATGACGACGGGACAGAGCCTGACATCGATGTTCATACAGAGACCGATGTTTTCGAGGTTCCATTTGAGCGAGAAATCCTGACAGAGACAGAGAAAGTCTTATCTGATGACAGCCCGAAAAGGGATGTCGAGATTGATGCCCTTAAGTCGAATTTCGACGAGCGGGGGAAGCAATTAGAAGCTCTTCGAGAAGAAAACGAGGGCTTAAAAGCGCAGCTCGAAGAGAAGTCTTCGAACTTATCATCCGCTGAATCTGAGATATACGAGCTGAAGTCGAAGCTGAGCAAGATGGATGAAGAGCTTGCAGCAAGGGAGAACAGTTTAGTTCAGATGAGTGAGAAGTTAGAAGCTACTGAAAAGGCTAAGGTAGAACTCGAAGATGAGATGAGGAGACTCACAGTGCAAATGGAGCAGTGGAAGAAGGCAGCTAACGCTGCGGCCTCAGTGGTGATATCCGAGAGGTGTGGGTCGATCGATAAGCGTTACTATTCCGAGCCTTTCAATGGAGATTATGATTACGTCGGGTCGCCTCATGAGATGATGGATGAAGGTTATGACGATGAGTATGGAAATGGGAAGAAGAAGGGCGGCTCCGGGATCAAAATGTTTGGTGAACTGTGGAAGAAGAAAGTTATGAAGTGATGAATAGAGACTGAGGATGGATGCTTATAGTCTGGACACTGTTTTGTGTTTTCAATTCTTTCTTGTGCAATTAATAGCGTAAAAAAAATTCTAATAATTATAATAAAAATAAGTTTAGGATTAAAATGATAATTTCTAAATGAAAGGGTGAAATTACAAATAAGTCCGTTTTTATCCCACTCTCCCACTTAATAAATAGTATAGATTTGTTATAAAATATTAATTGTGATTAAATATTATATTAAGATTATTTTATTATAATTATACTTATATTACGATAGAGAGATTAAATATTTCAATATTGTGGTGTGATTTACAATGAATTCTAGTCACTTATTTATACTAATAATAAATCACTATTACAACTAATTACATTAAATACAATTATACAACTCACACTAAAATACAAACTCTTTAATTATACAATTCCTATCTTATCATCGTTTAATACAATACTTTCAAATCATCAATAATTTAACTAATATTATTATTTAGAACATCCACATCTTAATAAATGTAATTATTTCATAATAAATAATATATTATCATAATCTTTCTTCTCGTCTCATCTCAGAACAAACAAATAAGAAAGCATAAATAAATACATACAATACAATACAATACAATACAATGAAGAACTCTACACTACTGTACTGCTGCAGCTGCACTGCAGTGTTAGACAGAAGAAGAGAAATACATACAAATATCATATGAAATGGAAATCATTCGACAATAAAGTTACTTGCGCTCAAGCTCTCTGCAGAAAGACTGGAATGGTCAACCAATCTAACCTTAATTTGTAATTGTTCATTCCCCATTTCGTGTTTTTGGTAGTCTGCCATTTCTTTAGCAGATTCAACAATTGAGTCGGGACAATAATCCAATTGGATGAATCTGAGCGTCTGTATGTCTCCAACATCTGGGGATATCTCCTCCAAGCTATCCATATCGATTAGTATCAGCTGTTCGAGGCAAGGAAAATGGTTGGAATCTGCCGTAAAACATTCGAGATCATTACACCCCAATATCACCAAGTATTTTAGAAGAACAAATTGTCCTTCGACGTGATTCCACTCGCTTCCGCTGCACCTCCACAGACTTAGATCTTCTAGCAGTGGCAGTGAGCCAATCTTAGTCATTGTTACGTCGTCGTCCAAACAAAGGCCGCTAATATACAAGCACTTGAGTGAATGGGCCGGGAAAGTAATACTCGACAGCATTTCGTTTCGTCGTGCTACGGATCTCACCTTGGACAACCGGCACCTAAGCTTTTCAAGCTTTTCAAGACGAGCGATGTTGTTCAGAGCATACACCCCCTCATTGAACCCCTCGACTTTATCATCATATTCCACACTCAATCTCCTGACGTTGGGAATTCTTTTGACCAAATCTTCACTAAAACTCAAATTTCGTATATCTCTAACCGATTGAAGGTTCTTCAAGATATCAACGTCGCTGCTTTCAGTTGGAGAAGGATCCGAGAGAATGAATCTGTTGTATATGCAGATTTGTCTAAGTTGAGACATTTTCCAGATTTCTTTCGGTAATTCAGCCATATCGCAACCTTCTATGTATAGAGACTGGAGATTCCAGATAGAAATAATTGATGAAGGAAAGGTAACCAATTTGAACCAATTAGATGCTGAGAAGTGAAGGCAGCGCAAGTTAACATGTTGAGAAGCAACTTGTACCATGTCATCTATACTAATGTCCAAAGACCGAGTTGAAGCCAAAACTCTTAACGACTTATTATAAACTGAAGAAGAAGGTAATAATAATATATCGTCAAGTATCAAACTACGCAACGATTTCTGGACGGTGGCGTCGTAGGAATAGCAATGGTCTGAACTTGGATAAAGGACTATTCGTCTTTGCTTGTTTGAAACTTCTAGATCATGCTGCTTCCGCACGATGCAAAGAAACTTCTTCTCTATAGCTTCTTTTAAGCTTAAATCCCTCAAAAGATCGTGGACCTTGAATTCGAATACTTCTCCCATATGAGACCCGTCAGAAGAAACTAAAATGAGATTCCTACCGACGAGGTCACGTATATATTCTCGTGCAGCCTCTTCTAGGCTTTTGCCACAAATTGGTTTTAGAAACCCTTCGGCCACCCATAGCCTGACCAGACTATCGACATAAATCGCTTCATCTTCGGGAAAAATTCCCATGTAAAGGAAACAAGGCTTCAAGTGCACGGGTAAATGGACATAGCTTAATGATAATATCTTCGCGCAAATTGCATCGTCAACTGAACTCACGGTGGAACTTAAATTTTCTGCTACATATTTCCAATATTTTTGCGTTCGGGGTGACCTTGCTAGATGGCCTCCAATCACGACAACCGAAAGAGGAAGTCCTCTACAGTTGTTCGATATCTCCTTGCCAACATCCTCTAGCTCGCGGGGGCAGTCATCTTGTCCGAATATGGTTTTGCAAAGTAAATCCCAAGTTTTTCCCTCGTCTAACAAACCCACAGAAAAAGCATGCGAGCTAATCGAAGCGAATTTCGATTCTCTGGTGGTTATGACAATTCCACTACCGCGGCTATCCGGCAAGAACCTGCGCAAACTATCCCACGCCTCGACATCCCATATGTCGTCTACTATAAGTAAATAACTTTTGCCGAATAAATCCTTGTACAGTTTATCACCCAACTCCTGTTCTCCCTTTCCTCTCAAAGTTTCCTTACTCTGTGTCTTATCTAGACAATGAAGAAGTTCTATCAGACTTTCATATATATTGTAGTCCTTGGATATCGTAGCCCAACCACGAACTTCATAGTAGTCCCTAATACATTTATGGTCATAAACCTTACGAGCAAGCGTTGTCTTACCGATTCCGCCCATACCTGTTATTGAGACAATCTTACGGCCGGACCCGCGATGATGAGGCAGTGTGAGCTTGTCCACGATTTCGATTGTTAGGTCTTCCATACCGACCACCGTATTGTTGTTCCCACCATCAGAATTATTAGCAGCAGGTCGTCGTGTAGGTCGGTCGCTGCCTTGACTACTTCTCTTGTCAGCATTCCAATTCATCTCCGTCACTTCTTTCTTGATTAGATCCATGCCGTCTAACGCCTTTTGAAGACTTGTGTTGAAGTCAACTTGATCGAAAACTCCATCATCCGCTATGTGAGCATCGATGACGTCTTCCGCAGCGTAGGCTGCATCAGCCATTCGGAGCTCCAACTCGAGGTCGACGGAGGTGTGGTGACCTTCGAGGAACTTTTGAAAGAAAGAGATCTTCGATTTGAGAGAGTCGACGAGTTCCTCGTCTAGCTTAATGGGAGGGTGGGGATGTCCATGGAGATCTGATATGAGATGCATCAGAGAAGTAAAAGCTGCATAAGATGTCGCCATTAATTCGAAGAAATGAAAGGCTTCTTCGATCGGTATAATGCAGCAGCACTCTGTTTGTATCAATTGATCTTTGGAGTGAGCAATGACAGAGCAAGAAAATAAGTTTAATGGGGGATGGGATATTATAATATGTAATAACAACGAACGCCTTCTTTGACTTTGAGGTCGAATCGAAAGTTGTTTTTTAGTTTAATGACAGTTGTTCATCAAGTTGAGCATAATTTATTAATGTTACGTTCTTATTTCAGCTAAATGAAGGAATTAATTAAACATTATTTTTGGACAGACTTATTTAGATGAAGTCTTTGTTTATTCGTTAATTATTACCTAGCTAACACGATGCTGAAATTTTCAGTACAGTCTGGAAAGTTTGGTAATGATACAATAAAAATTTGGTCGATTTTATAAACCTCAGACCAAATAACTAAAAGAAATACATAATAAATCTATACATATATCCAATAGAATTAAACCGATCCGTATATTTGGTCGAATTGAATTTATAAACCTCAGACCAAACTTTTTGCAGCTTTATATTATTCTAACTTTAATTTCCTGCTAATTCTACTGTTTGTATTCTGTAACTATTTTTTTTTCCAATATAAAATACTTATTCTAAAATAGAAACTGTGCAAATATAAACAAATATTATCTCAAAGATACAATGTATTAGATTAATTAACATTGTCAATGACTTGGTCTCCCACAGCCAAATGAGAACCTTGCTTGATGATATTGTTGCTATCACACAGTCTCAACAATATCCCAAAATATATATTTTCATGTTTTGTTAGATATAATAATTTTTGTTGGATATATATATAAATATATTTGAAATTTTGTTGGTTAAAGCATAATAGATCGAACCTTTACTCTTATGTAGGATGCCAAAGTAGTCAATGGCTCGTTCGATCTCCTTACAGTTCCAACTTTAGGACTGATATTAATCATCTGGAAACGGTTACCCATACCTGTTTGGATAATAAACGCCAATGCCAAAGTATTTAGCTTTTATTTTTATTTTTAATTATAAATTTCATATGTTCTATTAAAGATCATACTTCATTTTAATTTCAACATAAAACTAGTATAATTTCAAAGTCATGGTTATAAATTTTTATTTTTTATTTTAAAAAGAGAGATAATTTTAGGTATATTTTATGTATGTTTTTAGGAATTATATTTAATTTCATTGGTTTAAAGATTGATGGATAAACCTAAACTATGCAAAAAAAAATTTCATAGGTTCTTGAATTATACGGCAACTTTTGAGAAAACCCTAAAAAAATATATGACAAACAAGACAAATAAAACAGAAATTCAAAGTTTAAAAAAAAAAAGATATTACAAATCGAGAGAATATAAAAAATAATGTTATTTTTAACATCTAATTACAAAACTAATCAACATTCTACAACAATTACAAAACTAATCAAACTTTTTTTTTTAAATTTTAACTATTCATTCTCACCACAAAACTGTTTCAAATTACAATTTTTTTTAATCTCATTATTTCAAATAAGCAAATAATGTTGATTAGTGATCTCATTATTTAATTATTTAATCAAATTACACCACATGAGTCTCCTTTGCCCAGCGATTTGAAGTTGAATAAATACAATTGCACAAAATTCCCAACATATTTATCACAAAATTGCACTTTGAGGATGGCATGGCATATGTCTGTTGGCACAAAGCTCACGCCGGTATTTAAAGGCTTAGCCAGGTCGAGTGGGGATACCTCGGGACAAAAAAAAAAGGATGGCATGGCATGGCATGCATTGTAACAATTACTCATGTATGTATATTTTGTTGTCATAACAGAGGAAGGTGCTTTCTTTCCAAAATAGATAGCAAAACAAAAATTCACTTTGTGTATGCATCTAAGAAGATGGGAATGTGCTTTAGAAGGGAGTATTTAACGAAGTAACCAAAAGAAAGCATTTGCTATAGCGAACTTTACTTTGTTGAAATCGTCTCTAGCTCGTTCAAAATCACCACATTCCGTGTATGCCATCCCACGTCGGTAAAGGGCTTTGACATGAGCTGGATTTGTGTCCAAGACCTATATAGTTTAAAAAAAAAAAAAACCTTTACATTGCATTCAAATCTTCAAAAAGCAGAAGGTAGAATTCAGTGATGTAATAAGATTATAGCAGCCATGATCAATGATATGACCGAGGCGGACTTAGCTGTAAGCGGAATAAGAAAGAAATATCTCTGTCATAAGATGGTTACCTTGTTGCAAGCTTCGATTGATTTTCTTGGTTCTCCCAACTTTAGAAGGCACGCAGCAACATTCAAATGCAGCAAATTCTTGGGCCATTTTGAATCAGAAAGAGAAAAATTTAGCACAAATAGAGAAAAATATTTCGCGAATTAATAGAACGTACGCATGCTGTCCAATGCTTACTCTTGTGTCGGAAAATTCTTTTCCTTCCTCATCAGTTTGAGGATTTACGTGATTAAACTCTCGAAGCACCTGCAATGGAGATTGCCAAAATGATAGACGAAAAGAAAAGTTGAATACAGAACATTTTAGGGTCTGGAATAATACATGCTCATATTTCGCCTTAGCAAGTTCGAATTTGCCTTCCTTGAACAACCTATTACCCTAAGAAATAAGATAAAAGGCAAATTCGTTAATCTGGTCTATCACAGCCCATCACTTACCATTTTGTACAATCTATTAAAAAAATACAAAGAAGATTACAGTAATGAACTATCACATACCGTGCCTTTGATCTTCTCAACATCATCCATTATCTCTCTAAAGTTGAAACCTGTCCAGTCCTGCATACATACACTATCTTGATCACAAATGTAATAAAAATATGAAGCAGTATCCTTAACTAACAGGACCGAAAAGGCCACAGATTATTCAAGATTGGAATGCTCACATTGTTTTCAACGAGCTTGACAGTAGCATAAAGTATCACAATTAATATACAATTTTGTATGTGTTAAATCGATAATTACCCACTTTCACAACTAAGAGTTTGTTTAAACACTTGAGCTTTCCTTTCGTGTATTATATAATACCTTTTGCCTCTCATAATCAAGGAGCTCGATTTCCCACTGGACATATGCACCTTCAGGAACTTCAGCTGGCCTGGTAATTATAACCAGTCATACTAAGAATATAAAATGATGCGAATGGGTAAATATTACTATTAAAAGAGACTAGAAGTTAACCGTGGAAACTTGTCGTAAGCATAATCAGGAGGGCATGTAACCAGAGATACCTCGCCAGGCAACATCAATCTGGTGCACATTTCAAACCCTTCAGGCACCTATGAAGCCAGACCACATAGATAATAAGAAAATCAACAGTTTCAAACAGTATACTTGCTGCAATGACACATCGAATGGTAAGTGACTTTACAAGTCCTTCCCCTGATCTGAACTCCAAAGGCTGACCATTGTTATTAAGTTGTGTATCGTAGAAAACAGTCTTTTCTTCGTTCATAAGCATCCCCTTATAGTGAACATGCAAGAGACTATCATGCAGAGGGCAATCCATCGGAAATTCACCTAATTGTTCATGAATATTTAAGGAACAATAAGCACTATTGTTTTTAATCATATTATCCAACGAACACATTGAAAAAAGATTGAGCGATACCTCTTCCATCACGCAGTCGACGTTTTACCAAGCGTCCATCTCCTAGCACGTCTCGCACCTGTAGATCCAAACAAGGTTGTCCCAATCTTTAAAGGAGTATATGCATACATCATTTTTAGTAAGATTTAGCAACAAATGATAAATAGGAACTGTTCTGAGACTGAGATTATGGTATGAATGATCTCTGACAAATATCTTGTGAGTACCTGAACGAAGTGAATCAAATGCACTTCAAAGTGGATTTCAGCAAAACCTTTAATTGTTGGAACCAATGGGCTTTCTGTTAAATAATCACTCTTGACATAGATTACAGCTTTTTCTCCCCGTGTCATTGTCCCAATGCCCATCTCAAGACCTTTAGGTATCTGATTCAAGAACAAATGCGAAGGGAATAAGTTAACATGCACATACTGGTGCATTAACATGTTCAGACCTCCCTGATTTTGTTTGTTTAAGTTTCATTCAGATTCATCAGAGTAAATTTGTAATAAAAATAGACCTAAAAAGCGAAAAACAGCGATGTTCAAGAGTTAGGGCCATACCTCAGATTTTCCATAAGTGAAGAAAAGTGGCTCTCCCTCTGTATGAGAAAAGATCAATTTTCCGTCCCCGGCTCTCCCCGAAATCCTGTAAATATCAGGAATACAAACTTCTCTTTTTTAACTTCAACCCGAAATAAAATTCAGAGTCAGATTAGTACACATATATGATAAGAACAAAAGAATCCCGATGCATAGTAAGGAAGCTAATGACCAGGAACAGATAATGAACTACGACAAATATTTGCTTCATATTTTATCGATGCAATGAAAATTACAGGTAGAACTCAGACAATATATATTTAATACCAGGCTTTAACTTCATAGGGCTCACGAGGTTGTTCCCAACCTTGTCCATCTTCCTTTACCTATGAACAAAATTTCAGAAGAAATCAAATGGTGACCCAGTTTTTATTCATATTTTGAACTATTCTTTTAAACAACACTCTGATTTTGCTACACTTTTTTTTTTTTTTCATTGTATTTGCTGAAGGAGAGCATTATATACCTTCTTTAAAACACCCAGATCATCGGTGATTACCTGTAATTGTGAAATGCAAACATCCAGATCAATGCATCGGATATAGCATAACTAAGACATTGATTAGATTAATGAAATTTATAACAATCTGGTAAAGTGGACAATACTCTTGCCTTGATATTAGAAAAATCTATCAACTCAATCTCAAAATGAAGTTCATCATCCTTAGGAAAGCCATCAGAAACTGGAATAGGGCAATCCTCCTCACCATAATGCAACTCGGGTTTGATCTTAAACTTCAAAAACAAATCAAAGATATACACGAAAATGTGAGGCTTTCCACAACCAAGAACGTCCAAGAATTGAATGCCAAGTCCAAAGTATTCTTCCGCAACAATCATGTGAAATCAGTAATATTTCCTTTAATGCTGATCTAAAGAAAGTTTCGAAACTTACCATAGCAACTTCCCCAAGCAACATCGTAGGTATCCCCTCAAGCAATCCCAGTATCAAGTCGCTCTTACCCAAAACCCGCCTATGTGGGATCCCATTACCTACATAATAACACAGTAAACATGACAAATCGATGATACGTATGTTTGACATGTAAGCGTAAACAAATCCAATTAACTTATCAAGAAAAGTAAGAGAAATGGAAATACTGCTGCATTTTACTTATTAGTTCTTAACAAGCATAAAAAATCTTAAGCACCAAGCTTCAGAATATTCACCTCCGAGTTCTGATCGTGTCGATTCCACCACAACACCATCAAGTGTACGGACTGTGCAGTGATATATAACCTGCGCCAATTAGTGCAATTCTAAAGCCATTACACAAATCACTTCTTCCCACCTTCACAGTACAGAGTTATCATCAAGAAAACTCATCAAAAGCATGATCAAAACCTGATCACCATTACTGGGAGTCTTCTCACCAGCGCCAGGCCTTATCAAAGCTTTCATCAAACCACCAGGTTTCATTTTCTTCCTTCTACATAAATTTGAAAGAAATTCAAAGGCAATCACAAAGTTAAACCGCTAAGACAGGACAGTAAGTGGAAAAGAAGGGCGGCCCTCATCACCCACCTTTTCTCATCCTTAGGATTTGACTTCGTCTTCTGGGCCTTGTAGTCCTCCTCTGTATCTTCAACTACAGCCATATCCCAGCTGAAATTAAACCAAAAATTCGCCGCGAGAGCTAAAAATCTTGGCTTTAAGGCTTCGAGCAGATTGATATGGAAGAACGATGATTCCAAGGCTGTCAGCAATAATGCAACTCCGACCGGCAATCGACCATTAAAAGATTAGGTGGAAAGACGTTAAACCACTTTTTTTTTTCCAGTCTTTCAGCTATTATTGGGCCTAGAAATCGCAGGCCCACTAACGTTTGGGCCTAGTCCATGATTATTCTTTATATAATAAAAAATAAATAAACTCAAAAAGGCTTATATGAAAAAGTAATAATGTGGAAATCGACTTCCTCTTCAAACAATTTTAATTCAAGTGAAGCAAAGCTAAGACTTGTCTACTTAGCAGGGTTAGTCTTTTACAATAATGCCCCTCTTCAAAGTCCTTTGATTCTCTCTGCCATTTGTACATTTTCTTCCTTCAGAGCTCTGTTTTTGGCCACCTGATGAAGATGAAGCAGAGGCAAACTAAGAACAAAAAGCTTCCATGAAGAAAGATTAAGACATCCTATTCCTACATAAGACATACTAAAGGTTCAATTCCATTACTCTGATTCACTTACAACAACGCTGTGCAAAATCTCACAGAAACCTCAATAGTCTCAACTGAAGAATTTCCTAGCAAAACAAATGCATCGCCATTCCTGCGATTCATCACCCCTTCATCGCAATCATTTCATCGACGTGGCATTTTCTTATTCGGACGATCGTTTCTTCGGCGGGGGACGACGACACTTCGCAACACTGCCGCCGTAGCGTCTTTACCTAACGACAATGATGCAATGAAAACACCTCATATATTATTATTATTCTTTTGTATGTAGTCGGAGGATGAGCGTGAGAAGTGTGCGAGGACAGTGTACTGTACTAATATCGATAAGAAGGTACGGTTCACAGCATTACATGATATCGTATTCATTTTATCCGTTCTTTTGCTAACCTATGAGTTTACACACAAGATGTGGTGAGGTATGCTTATATTTTTGACGTATCATTTGGGATTATATTCGCTTAGTTTTACAATTATCATTCAATGATTGAATCTATGCCTCTAATTTAGGTTTCCCAGCTGAAGCTTTTGGGCGATCACATGCACTTCACTAGAATCGCCTTTGTCGAATTTGTAATGGTACGTGCTCGTGCCTGCTTATTATTACATTACAACAACATAAGCTAGAACTAATGGCTTTTGTTTGTATGATGCTGAGTTTCTTGCCATGGTAGGATCTTAGGATTTCTTTCCGCTGCCTCTAATTTGTTGGTTGTATGAATCTGATTAATTTTTGCAGGCTGAGAGTGCCATTCTTGCTCTTAACTGTTGTGGTCAGCATCTCGGGTCACAGCGCATAAGGTAAAATAAATCTCACTTAAGGCTGATGATTATATCACTAGTTTCTGCAATAGACGGCGTTAATGTAGGTGACTATTTTCTTTTTTTTCGATCCTTTCTTTAATTAGGGTGAGCCCTTCGAAGACACCTGTGAGGCCTGGGATTGCCCGCCCCGGGATGATGCAGTAGATCTTGACGAGCTCGATAATCATCTTACATCTCACTGTAAGGATGCAAAGTTGCTGTTTGTTATTACTTTTCATGAACTTCTCTTGGCACAGAGTGCTTCGACGTGTGTGGTGTGAACGATCACATCCACACACACCTTTGAGTACTTTCATTTCGGCACACACATCACTCTGTTGGAGTTTTCAAGTTTTTCGTCTGAATTTCGAATGTTTATGCTGTCGATGATTTTCCGATCATCGAACTCTTTATAATCTATGTATCTTTTGAGATACTATGATGGTATTTTACTTGCTTTGAATTTGTGTTTTGGCTGCGACTGAAACCATCGCTCGAGCTCGATAGCAGACAGTTGCGACGTTCTTACCAGAAAAAACTACCAGTGGCATCATAGCTAAACAAAAAAAAAAACATCCGAAAAACTTAGGATTTACAAGAACCTTAGTTCAGGCAAGAAGCTGGCTTCACCCGGCCCTTTGAACTACCGTAGACGTTCGAGCACGAAGCTGACGTCAGCCCGCTGGGACCCACCAGGTTGATGTCCTCCAGCTCGATGTCCCGACAAGGGTTGCTCTTACTACACCGTAGCTTCACTGCCTCTGCCGTCGCGCACGTCCCCCATATGTTCCTGAACGTGACGTTGCTTATCTTGATCTTCGACGATCCCTGCGAAAGGAAATCATGGCCGTTAAAATCTTTTTAGGGTTCTGCCCGAGATGAACGGATCAGATCGAAAGTACCCCGGGATTGCAGAGGTTGTAAGGACAATACTCCTGGTTGATGAATATAGGATTCCTCACGTCCCTCATCAGTATATTCTCGTACAAGAAACCCGAGGCAGACCCGCCGGCCGCCGTGGGCTCGGGCCACGTCTTGATCTGGACCCCGTTGGTGGTCCCGCGGAAGGTGCAGTTCAGCACCCTCACGGACCCGACCCGTTCCCGCTGGTCCACGGACCGGCCCATGCTACCGACGCTGATCCCATGGCCGGGCCCGCACGAGACGTTCGTGATGAGGACGTCGTGGCTCCCCGTGCTGATCGAGACGCAGTCGTCGCCCGTGGCTATGTCCGTCGAGTCGATGGCTATGTGCCCTGACGAGCCGAGGTGGATACCGTCCGTGTTCGGGCTGTCCGATGGGGCCACGATGGTTAGGTGGGTTAGGGTTAGCCGAAAGCATGAGAATAGGTTGATCTGGAAGTTCTTGCTGTTGATTGAGGTTAGTGAAGGCGTAGACCCCAGTGAGTGGTATGGACACAAGAGAATTTTGCTGAAAAACTGTTAAAACAGAAATGTTGGCTCTAATGTTGAGACAACATTCGAGACCTCAAAGTTTTCGCACAGCGGATTAAAATAAAGTTCAGAGTAAAAACGATTGAGACACAGTTTTAAAATCTGCAGCAAGTTGTAAAACTTGCTGCGAGCCTTCAGGGCAAAATTCCACTCACTTGAAATGGATTACAAAAAGAACATCTATCGAAGATAGAAAACCAGCCTAGAAAAGATCCTACGAAAAGGACTATAAACCTACAAACTATGCAGGGGTAAAACGCTAGGCAAAACTACGAAACATAATAAACGTAAAGGTGAGAGCTCTCTCTTTCTTTTCTTTCTTCCTCGTTTCGTCTGTCTCTCGTTTTGAGTCTTCTCTTTTAAATACTCGAACTCGTCGATCTTGGTCTTCTCCATAATCTCCATACTGCCCATGATCTCCTCCTTAAGCTCAAGGAACGTTGCAGGTTGTTAATATAAAGACCAATTCTATTCTTAGCAAAGCCAAGAATAGCAAATACTATTTTTAGTAAAGGCCTTTCTATATTTAGCTCCACTTCCTTTGAATAGATCCAAGCTCGAAACTAAGTCCTGCACATATTAAAATAACGCCAAGATTATAGGAATAATGGTTTTTGGGTTTGAAAGACAAAACCGATGGTTGACTAAGTCTGAGTCAACTCGTGTTGAGTCGGTCGTCGTCCCAACATTGTCAATGTCGACATAGTCAACATTAACAATCTCCCCCTTTTTGTCTTTCTTCCCAAAACCCGTGCAGTGACTAAGTCTAAGCAAAAACCCCCCCTGAAAGCAAACACATCAACTAGTAAGCCATATCAGCCAGTTAACATCTGCAGGCAAACAAGTCAGCACACAAGACCATACACCAACTCATTTACATCTGCAGGCACAAACGTCAGCACATAGTCGGCACACAAAATCACACCCAAAACCACAAAATCAAGGATTAAGTAAAATTATAATCCTCTTCATTCTCAGCTTCATCCTCGCCTACTCCTTCAGCTCCCCCTTGATCTGCTTCGCCATCAGTAGCTTGACCCGAACTCCCTGCCATATCTGCACCACCTTCTCCCCCTTTTTGGGAAGAAATGACCTTTCTGAGTGTTTCCCTTTGTTCAACAAGGGAATCAATCGTCGCATCAAGGAAGTTGAGTTGCTGCTCCAGATGGAAGAGGTTTCTTGGGTCTGATGTTGACCCAACATCCTGTTCAACATTTTCTGCCGATCGCCAGGGCAGATCCACCACCTTGTGCTTTCCCAGCAGCAGGTTCCCATTAACAGCATAGGGAAGTCCCTTGGCCTTCATCACATCAGTTTCAGATGGTTCGAACCCTGCTCGACGCAGCACATTCCAGATGATAGAGGGAAAAGGGAGGATGCCGGTTCCTTCTCGTTCGGCTTGCAGGTGATTTGATTCAAGATGTATTCTCCCCAATTGATGGGAAGATTCTGGCCTAAGGCGTTTAGACCTCCACCGGTGATGAACGAGACAGCATCATCAAGATCCGCATTTGGAAATTGATCGACCTCCGGGGTTCCAAGAAGCTCATTTATAGAACGGGATGAAAAATCGTAAAGAGCTCCTCGTAAATAAACCTTCCCGAATTTCTTGGAGTTAGGTTCATTTACCTTGGGAGAAAGGTTTGAATATACCTCTTTGATGACGAGGTCCGAATACTCTCCCAAGATGCCGCTGGATTTTTCGAGGTTGCGGGTTCTGAGGAACTCTAGCACACCATACTTGCGGAAGCTGAGTTTGTCAACCACCCTCTCTACTCGCGGTTTCCTATTCTTGAAAGATTCCCAGAGCTTCTTGTGCATCGGCGAGTAGAATGTGGAAGCATCCGCAGGAATCTTCCAATCAACATCTTCCTCTGGCTGAGTTTCTTCTGGAGATGCTGGATTTGAATCTGCCCCAACATCGTACTCAACATCATCATCTCGTACAAACGAACTTCCACTTCCACCAATATTCTCAGACTCTCTTGCCTTCTTTGAGGGGCGAGAGTCAGAATCCTCAACAGGCCTCTTCCCTTTCTTCTTTCTTACCCTGCGAATAAAATCTCTAAGAAGAACATCATCTGAGAGCTCACCTTCTTCTTCGGCATTGGGCTCGGGAATCTCCTGTGAAGTGGGTTGTGCAGCCTTGTCTCCCCCTGAACCCATGATTATCTCGTCGAAGTAGTCGTCCGAAAAGAGATGGTCGTACGTGTGTTCGTTCACCACATCATCTGACGATGAGCTGGAGACTGGTTTGGAACTCGGCGGAATCGGAGCTTCTTGTGGTTCACCAGTTTCATGGACCTCCATCTCAGCATCAGTTTGCACCGGAACTTCTCCAACATTGGAAGGCGAGCTAGCTTTGGACGGCTGAGGGACTTCGCCGGCAATATCTCTTGGAGGTTCTTCAGAAACAGGTTCCCCTGCTCTCAGAGCTGCAGCGGCTCTGATTAACTCTTGTAAGGGACCATCGGTGGGTAACGGAATGATTTCACCGTCGATCATCATCGCCGTTGGCCTGGGAAAACTATCATCAGCGCCAGATGTTGCGCCAACATTCTGTGACTTAGGGTTAGACGAAGATGTCATTCCAGAAATTCAAGAAATGAATTAGGTTAGCAACAAATGGGGTTTTTGAAAGCTTTAGGAGAATCTTGAATTAACAGAGAGTGTGAGAAAAATAAACTTGAGATTATAAAATTGATTTGAGGGTTATAAATAAAACGGCCAAGAAAAGCAAATCACCTCTCAACGGTTATAAACAGGAAGTGACATGCAGTAAGTGTGCAGTTATAACATAATGGGTGATTAAAATAACCGTTACTCACATAATGTATTTAAGAAGTGTTCAGATCATAAACGGCACATAAAAGAATCGTGGAGTAAAATCATGCACTAGTGGAGATAACCTGCAAAACTTAAGAGATAACTCACAGAAACCAAGTCAAGAATCAGAAATACTAACCGTTAAGTGACTTGGACGATTTACGCGAGCAAAGTGGAGAGGACAGTTCTTCAACAATCGCTAAAATGAGAACTATAGACACTAGACATAAAATGATAGAGATATGTATAGACATTACCTAAGAATCAGTCAAACACATACAGATTTTAGCGCAATCAAGCTGACTAGTCACACATGTTGTTCCAACATTTGACTCAACATTCCCAGAACGACTCCCTTCATTTTCTGTTCAACACCCTAGATCTCGGCTTTCTTTCATTTTCTGCCTACCCTCACATTAATTTAGCTCGCATAGAGTACATCGTCACAGCGAATGCCGTGTACCTAAGGAGTTTCAATAGCTCGACATGCTCTATATTGATATCTCTTTCTTCAAAGTTCAGCTCTTTATTCACGCATAGAATACATCGTCAAAGCGAATGCCGTGTATCTAAGGAGTTTCAATCGCTTGACCCTGTTTCTAGAGTAATTTTGATGAGAGCAAAGTCATATGCACGTGAGAAGGTCATTTCAGAAAACGGTCTAGGTGAGCTAAATCATTTCAGGAAATCACACAGAAAACTTAGAATCAAATTTCAGAACAGTAACAATCAGGCTTAACTTATGCTAATGTGTTGGACCAACAATTACTGACACATGCACAGACCAATAGACTTTTTGAGGCTCGAAAACCTCTCAAAGTCGAAGGCTTTAGTAAAAATGTCCGCTAATTGATTCTTAGTATCTATATGCTCTATTCTAACCAACTCTTTTTCTACCATGTCTCTCAAAAAATGGTGCCTAATATCTATATGCTTGGTCCTAGAGTGCTGGATGGGATTTTTCGAAATATTGATGGCACTCAAGTTATCACAGTACATAAGTATAGTCTCACTTTCTAACCCGTAATCACTCAACATACTATTTAACCAAACGAGTTGTGTACAGCAGCTTCCTGCCGCCACATACTCAGATTCGGCCGTAGAAAGTGACACACAATTTTGCTTTTTACTGTACCAAGACACAAGATTGTTACCTAAGAAGAAACAGCCGCCACTCGTGCTCTTGCGATCGTCTTCGTCACCTGCCCAATCAGCATCACTATACCCAACAAGGTTAGTGTTAGTATCTTTTGAAAACCAAAGACCTAGACTACTAGTTCCGCTCACATATCTCAAAATTCGTTTCACAGCATGCAAATGTGACACTTTAGGCTCAGACTGAAATCTTGCACAAACACACACAGAGTACATGATGTCAGGTCTACTAGCAGAGAGGTATAGAAGACTGCCTATCATAGAACGATACAATGTTGGGTCAACATGTTCCCCAACATTGTCCTTACTCACCTTCTGCGTGGAGCCCATCGGTGTTTTCATTACCTTGGCAGTATCCAGTCCAAATTTCTTGACAGTATTCTTGGCATACTTCTCCTGAGACAGAAAAATTCCATTTTTGTTTTGCTTAACCTGCAGGCCTAAGAAAAATGTTAGTTCGCCGATCATGCTCATTTCAAACGTAGAATTCATAGCTTGGACAAACTCATCCGACATAAGTCGTGAAGTTGATCCAAAGACTATGTCATCAACGTAGATTTGAGCAATCAAAACACCAGAACCAACTCTTTTTACAAAGAGAGTTCGGTCGGCTTCTCCTCTATTAAAACCAAAATCTAACAAAAATGACGTAAGTCTGCCGTACCAAGCTCGTGGAGCTTGCTTTAGACCGTAAAGAGCTTTTTGTAGTTTGAACACATGATCAGGATAGTGAGGATCCTCAAAACCTTTCGGTTGCTCAACGTAGATTTCTTTGTCAATATAACCATTTAAAAATGCACATTTCACATCCATCTGGTGGAGAGTAATGTTGAGCCAACATGCGATACCAAGAAGTAGCCGAATTGATTCTAACCTTGCTACTGGAGCGAAGGTTTCATTAAAGTCTATTCCCTCGACTTGGGTATAGCCTTGGGCGACTAAACGAGCTTTATTTCTAACAACATTGCCATACTCGTCAGATTTGTTCTTAAAGATCCACTTCGTCCCAATGACATTGAAGTCATTCGGCCGAGGGACTAATGACCAAACATGAGCTTTATCAAACTGTAAAAGTTCTTCTTGCATCGCATTGATCCAAAAATTGTCCTTGAGAGCTTCAACGACATTTTTTGGTTCAACCGCCGAAACAAAACAATTAAATCTAACCTCACTATATAAGGACGTCATGCAAACATTCTTCACCATCGAGCGGTAGTCTTTGCGCGGTTTGTCTCGTGTTCTGCGGCCTTCATTCATATTTCCAATAATTTGGTCAGCTGGGTGATCTTTCTGGATTCTAGCAGGTGGATCACGTCGAACATTCATGTTCTCGTCATCAGTATCTTGGTCATGTGCAGATGTTGACGCAGTTGCTGGCTCAACATCTGATTCAACATTGTCGTCTGTATGTACTGGAGCTGGAACCTCTTCTGTTATTTCAACCTGAGGAGTACTCGTACTAACATCATCATCAAACACGATGTTCACTGATTCCTGAATAGTTTTCAACCTCAAATTGTAAACTCGATAAGCACGACTATTGGTAGAATATCCTAAGAAAATACATTTATCACTCTTCGAGTCAAACTTAGTCAAATACTCACGGTCATTTAACATATAGCAAATAGAACCAAAGACGTGAAAATACTTGACCGTAGGTTTCGTACCCTTCAAGAGCTCATACGAAGTTTTCTTCGTGCCATGACGAAGGTAAACTCGATTTGAGATATGACAAGCGGTGTTCAATGCTTCAGCCCAGAACCTTTTAGAAAGATTCTTGGAGTGTAGCATGACACGTGCCATCTCTTGAAGGGTGCGATTCTTCCTTTCGGCGACCCCATTTTGTTGAGGCGTCTTAGGAGAAGAATACTCATGGATTATACCCTTCGTATCACATAATTCTTGAAAAAACTGATTTTCGAATTCTCTACCATGGTCAGACCTAATACGAAAAATCGGTGCACAGAAATTATTTTTGATCATAGCACAAAAAGTTTTAAAAAAATCGAAAGTTTCAGATTTTTCTTTGAGAAAAAATATCCATGAAAATCTCGAAAAGTCATCAACCAAAACATAAGCATATTTCCTACCAGCTACGCTCTCAACTTCCATAGGACCCATAAGATCCATATGGATAAGCTGAAAACAATGAGCAGTTCTGAAATGTTGAGCAGAATGTTGGTCAACATTATGCCCAGCATGCATTTGCTTGCCTTTCAGGCACTGTTCACACACGATCTTACCGAACTCCTTTAGCTTGGGGATCCCTCTGATTGCATCGTGACGAACAAGTTGCTCCAAGGTCCGATAATTCACATGGCCCAACTTCTTGTGCCACAAAATGACCTCGTCCGATGGCCTCGACAGTTGGCATAGTTCGTCGTTTCCACATTTGTCTCCAACTTGGTAACAATTATCGTTAGAGCGCTTACCTGCCATAACACACACTTTCTGATCGTTAAAAACCTCGCAACTTTCCTTGTTAAATCTTACCTCAAGTTCATCGTCGCAAAGTTGACTTATACTGATCAGATTTGCCACAAGTCCTTCCACATGGAGGACGTTCTTCAATGCAGGAAAACCGGGAACGTTGAGCTTGCCTCGTCCGAGAATTCGACCTTTAGCGCCGCCACCGAAAGTTACTGTTCCACTACTCAAAGGCATATAATCTAGCAAATAATCTTTGGTACCCGTCATGTGGCGTGAACAACCGCTATCAAAGTACCAAGACCCTGAAACGTTAGCCTTAAAAGAACTGTATACGACATTACAGCAAAGAGATGATTTTTCACCCAAATCTTTCTTCTGATTTTTGGGAACCCAGACAGACTTGTAATGAGCTGAATTAGAGCTAGAAGCTTCAGAAAGTTCTCCAGACATTCTGTTAGACACTGATCTCTCAATGTTGGGCAGAATGTTGGACGACTTTCCAGCCAACATTTTCTTCCTGACAAAATCATCTTTCATTTTCCAGCAAAACGGTTTTATATGACCAGGCTTAAGACAATAATGACATCTAAAACTCCTTTTTCGGGACTTACGAACAGAACGTTTAGGTTTTTCAACCAAATCAGATGGAGGTACAAAAACAGTTTTAGGTTCAAAAGCATTTTGAGAATGATATCCAAGACCATGCTTAGAAGAACCACCTAAAGAAAGTACCTCATCAAGAGTAGACTTACCTTTGTTCAGCTTTGTGAACGAATCATCGGCATGATCAACGTATTTCTTGATTCTGTCTAACTCCAGGTCCTTTTTGGTCAACAAAGCTTCCATTCGGCTCAGTCCTTCCCGCAAGTCATCAACGAGCTTTTCCCTCTGTTCCTTTTCTTCGTTTAGAGAACGGATGGTCTTAATGAGTTTTTCGTTCAGCTTTCTTTCCTTTGACAATTCAAGAGAGAGAAGTCTGTACGATTCATCCGTGGTATTGTCAGCATCATGTACTTCTACTGCATGTACTTCATCATCATAAATCACATCAAAATAGTTTGAATCATCATAGTCAAAATAAACAAGTTGTTCAGATGTTGACTCCGATGTTGGATCAACATCCGATACAACATTTACACCTATATGATGTTCCTCTTCTTCTTCAACGTCAGAGAACGATTGATTGTTACATCGCGTCAACTGGGCCATCTCTTCTGGGTCTTCTACTGGATTATCTTCTTCATCGTCCGAAAGACTCACCCAATAGTTCTTTCCGTACCTGCGAAGAGTGTTAGCACATTCATTTGCAAAGTGCCCCCAACCTTAAGTCGAATTTCGACGAGCGGGGGAAGCAATTAGAAGCTCTTCGAGAAGAAAACGAGGGCTTAAAAGCGCAGCTCGAAGAGAAGTCTTCGAACTTATCATCCGCTGAATCTGAGATATACGAGCTGAAGTCGAAGCTGAGCAAGATGGATGAAGAGCTTGCGACAAGGGAGAACAGTTTAGTTCAGATGAGTGAGAAGTTAGAAGCTACTGAAAAAGGCTAAGGTAGAACTCGAAGATGAGATGAGGAGACTCACAGTGCAAATGGAGCAGTGGAAGAAGGCAGCTAACGCTGCGGCCTCAGTGGTGATATCCGAGAGGTGTGGGTCGATCGATAAGCGTTACTATTCCGAGCCTTTCAATGGAGATTATGATTACGTCGGGTCGCCTCATGAGATGATGGATGAAGGTTATGACGATGAGTGTGGAAATGGGAAGAAGAAGGGCGGCTCGGGGATAAAAATGTTTGGTGAACTGTGGAAGAAGAAAGTTATGAAGTGATGAATAGAGACTGAGGATGGATGCTTATAGTCTGGACACTGTTTTGTGTTTTCAATTCTTTCTTGTGTACTTTCTTGATGATGATGAGTTTGTTCAATGAAGAGAGATTAATCAGAGCTACTGAGTTCAACATAAACGGCGCAAACTCAGAATGTAACAATATCAAGCAATCAAAACACAACTTAAATAATATTATCTATGAAATTGTCAGGAAAGAAGAGAAACCTGAAGATAGATTTTGCTCTTCCAAGAATGAACTATGCAATATCATATCACTGTTTGGTTCCGTCGCACATCATCTTGTTACCTTGAAGCTCTGCAGTGGATTACGACAACGTTTGATACATTATTAGAACTATGATAGGAAAAAGATAAGCATTCTGCATTAAACCTCAAAGAATCAGCAATTTCAGCCGTGGAACAGCGATTCGTTCATCGTACCTTAACCCTTTTCACTAGCTTCTTAGCATTCGAATATGTACCAAATGGAGTATGATCAGTTTATGAATGTATCAAAGCTTACTTTTTTTGACTTTTTTTTTTTCTTTTACATACATACAAATACCTTCTTATAGAATAAAGTTACTTGCGCTCAAGCTCTCTGCAGAAAGACTGGAATCGATATCCAATCTAACCTTTACTCGTAATTGTTCATTCCCCATTTCGTGTTTTTGGTAGTCTGCCATTTCTTTAGCAGATTCAACAATTGAGTCCGGACATCTCCACAATTGGATGAATCTGAGCGTGTGTATGTCTCCAACATCTGGGGATATCTCCTTCAACCTATCCATAAGGCTTAGTTCCAGCTGTTCGAGGCAAGGAAAATGGTTGGAATCTGCCATAAAACATTCGAGATCACTACAATTCCATATCAGCAAGTATTTCAAACGAACAAACTGTCCTTCGACGTGATTCCACCCGCTTCCGCTGCAACTCCACAGACCTAGTTCTTCTAGCAGTGGCAGTGAGCCAATCTTAGTCATTGTTACGTCGTCATCATCCAAACAAAGGCCGCTAATATGCAAGCACTTGAGTGAATGGGCCGGGAAAGTAATACTCGACAGCATTTCGTTTCGTAGTGCTACGGATCTCACCGAGTAGAACCGGCAAGATAACTCTTCAAGCTTTTCAAGACGAGCGATGTTGTTCAGAGCATATGTCCCTTCGCTGAATCCCTCGACTTCGTCATCATATTCCACACTCAATCTCCTGACGTTGGGAATTCTTTTGAGGAGATCTTCACTAAAACTCAAATTTAGTATCTTCTCAGCCCACTGAAGGTTCTTCAAGATATCAACGTCGCTGCTTTCACTTGGAGGAGGATCCGAGAGAATGAATCTGTTGTATATGCAGATATGTCTAAGTTGAGACATTTTCCAGATTTCTTTCGGTAATTCAGCCCCTTTGGTACATTGTTAGGATCGGTTAAGGTGTTTAGAGGGGGGGGTGAATAAACACTGGCGTATTTTTGGTTTGTGCAGTTTCTGGTGTGACTGGTGGATGGTAACCGGTTTGTAAGTAACTATGTATTTGAGTGCGCGGAATTGTTTCTGGAAGTTCGGAGCAAAGTCTCCTACGTCTCCCCTTCTTCCCCTCAAGGAAAGTTATCACTAAAAACTGGTTTTACACGTTACAAGGAGCACTCAACTCACTAACAGTAACTTACCAAATCTAATGCTACACATGCAGTTGTATATATACAAAATCGTTCAAAAGTTGTATTGAGTCTTCACGCTCTTGGTATTTATACTTGTTCGGGATTGAGCCGTTGTGTGAAGACTCCGACCAGCTTCCAGACATTATTAAATGTCTTTTCCTGAAATAGGCTGGTTTCAGAACCTGGTTCAGGTTCTCTGCAGACTGCGCCTTTCACCAAAATGGGTATATGTCGGGCCAACGTCTCTTTGGTCGCAGTCTTGACTTAAATGCATTTGTACTGCATTGTTCTCCTTAATCGATGCATATTTGAATTTTGGCCTCTGGCTCCTGGTCAGAAATTGAGTTTCTGACTCTCAAGTGTAAGTCACCGGTTGCCACAGCCTTGAACATCGGGTTCCTGTCTTGAGGACTGGTTTCTCATTCCATAGGCGTTCAAAGTCAGGTGCTCTGCCAGTTCCTCAGATTATCGGGCGCTTGTTTTAAGTTTTGGTCACCGAAACCCCTTACGTTATGGGTTCTGGATTCCTTAACATACATCCATTTATGTATAGAGACTGAAGATTCCAGATCCAAATAATTGATGAAGGAAAGGTAACCAATGGATTTGGTTCAGACGATAAGAACTGAAGGCAGCGCAAGTTAACATGTTGAGAAGCAACTGGTACCATGTCATGTAAACTAATGCCCAAATACCGAGTTGAAGCCAAAACTCTTAACGACTTATTATAAACTGAAGAAAAAGGTAATAATAATATATCGTCAAGTATCAAACTACGCAATGATTTCTGGACGGTGGCGTCGTAGGAATAGCAATGGTCTGAACTTGGATAAAGGACTATTCGTCTTTCCTTGTTTGAAACTTCTAGATCATGCTGCTTCCGCACTATGCAAAGAAACTTCTTCTCTATAGCTTCTTTTAAGCTTAAATCCCTCAAAAGATCGTGGACCTTGAATTCCACTACTTCTCCTCTATGAGACGACCTATCAACTAAAATGAGATTCCTACCGACGAGGTCACCTATATATTCTCGTGCAGCCTCTTCTAGGCTCTTTCCACAAATTGGATTTAGAAACCCTTCTGCCACCCATAGTCTGACCAGTCTGTCGACATTAATCAATTTATCTTCGGGAAAAATTCCCATGTAAAGGAAACAAGGCTTCAAGTGCACGGGTAAATGGACATAGCTTAATGATAATATCTTCGCGCAAATTGCATCGTCAACTGAACTCACGGTGGAACTTAAATTTTCTGCTACATATTTCCAATATTCTTGCGTTCGGGTGACCTTGCTAGATGGCCTCCAATCACGACAACCGAAAGAGGAAGTCCTCTACAGTTGTTTGCTATCTCCTTGCCAACATCCTCTAGCTCGCGGGGGCAGTCATCTTGTCCGAATACGGTTTTGCAAAGTAAATCCCAAGTTTTTCCCTCGTCTAACAAACCCACAGAAAAAGCATGCGAGCTAATCGAAGCGAATTTCGATTCTCTGGTGGTTATGACAATTCCACTACCGCGGCTATCCGGCAAGAACCTGCGCAAACTATCCCACGCCTCGACATCCCATATGTCGTCTACTATAAGTAAATAACTTTTGCCGAATAAATCCTTGTACAGTTTATCACCCAACTCCTGTTCTCCCTTTCCTCTCAAAGTTTCCTTACTCTGTGTCTTATCTAGACATTGAAGAAGTTCAATCAGACTTTCATATATATTGTAGTCCTTGGATATCGTAGCCCAACCACGAACTTCATAGTAGTCCCTAATACATTTATGGTCATAAACCTTACCAGCAAGCGTTGTCTTACCGATTCCGCCCATACCTGTTATTGAGACAATCTTACGGCCGGACCCGCGATGATGAGGCAGTGTGAGAAGAAGATCCCACAATCTTACGGCCGGCCGGACCTGTTATTGAGAAATTTATATCTGATAAAAACTTATAATCCCACAATTTCACCTTCTTCCAGCTTCCTTTTAGAGAAGAAGATCAGCGATGCCGAGACAAAGGTAACTAACTAACTATTCTTGATGCGCATTTATTTAGTTTTCTTTCACTGTGTGATGTGCTTGTGAGTTCTTCTTCTTACATAATAATATTGCAGGGCAACAGATCCATCTTCAAGGCTGTCCCATCGTTCGAGGGCAGACAAAAGCAGCCCGAGGCTGTCCGAGGGTCGATCGCCCCGCGGCGTTCAGTCCCGTCCGTCGGATAAAAAGAAGCTGGGGACCCGCATTGCCGACCTGGAATCCCAGCTCGGCCTCGCCCAGGAGGAGCTCAGAGACCTCAAGGATCAGATAACAAAGACCGTCCACGAGAAGAAGCCAAAGAGGCAGGACAAGGCGGACGAAGAAGATGACGACGGGACAGAGCCTGACATCGATGTTCATACAGAGACCGATGTTTTCGAGGTTCCATTTGAGCGAGAAATCCCGACAGAGACAGAGAAAGTCTTATCTGATGACAGCCCGAAAAGGGATGTCGAGATTGATGCCCTTAAGTCGAATTTCGACGAGCGGGGGAAGCAATTAGAAGCTCTTCGAGAAGAAAACGAGGGCTTAAAAGCGCAGCTCGAAGAGAAGTCTTCGAACTTATCATCCGCTGAATCTGAGATATACGAGCTGAAGTCGAAGCTGAGCAAGATGGATGAAGAGCTTGCGACAAGGGAGAACAGTTTAGTTCAGATGAGTGAGAAGTTAGAAGCTACTGAAAAGGCTAAGGTAGAACTCGAAGATGAGATGAGGAGACTCACAGTGCAAATGGAGCAGTGGAAGAAGGCAGCTAACGCTGCGGCCTCAGTGGTGATATCCGAGAGGTGTGGGTCTATCGATAAGCGTTACTATTCCGAGCCTTTCAATGGAGATTATGATTACGTCGGGTCGCCTCATGAGATGATGGATGAAGGTTATGACGATGAGTGTGGAAATGGGAAGAAGAAGGGCGGCTCGGGGATAAAAATGTTTGGTGAACTGTGGAAGAAGAAAGTTATGAAGTGATGAATAGAGACTGAGGATGGATGCTTATAGTCTGGACACTGTTTTGTGTTTTCAATTCTTTCTTGTGTACTTTCTTGATGATGATGAGTTTGTTCAATGAAGAGAGATTAATCAGAGCTACTGAGTTCAACATAAACGGCGCAAACTCAGAATGTAACAATATCAAGTAATCAAAACACAACTTAAATAATATTATCTATGAAATTGTCAGGAAAGAAGAGAAACCTGAAGATAGATTTTGCTCTTCCAAGAATGAACTATGCAATATCATATCACTGTTTGGTTCCGTCGCACATCATCTTGTTACCTTGAAGCTCTGCAGTGGATTACGACAACGTTTGATACATTATTAGAACTATGATAGGAAAAAGATAAGCATTCTGCATTAAACCTCAAAGAATCAGCAATTTCAGCCGTGGAACAGCGATTCGTTCATCGTACCTTAACCCTTTTCACTAGCTTCTTAGCATTCGAATATGTACCAAATGGAGTATGATCAGTTTATGAATGTATCAAAGCTTACTTTTTTGACTTTTTTTTTTCTTTTACATACATACAAATACCTTCTTATAGAATAAAGTTACTTGCGCTCAAGCTCTCTGCAGAAAGACTGGAATCGATATCCAATCTAACCTTTACTCGTAATTGTTCATTCCCCATTTCGTGTTTTTGGTAGTCTGCCATTTCTTTAGCAGATTCAACAATTGAGTCCGGACATCTCCACAATTGGATGAATCTGAGCGTGTGTATGTCTCCAACATCTGGGGATATCTCCTTCAACCTATCCATAAGGCTTAGTTCCAGCTGTTCGAGGCAAGGAAAATGGTTGGAATCTGCCATAAAACATTCGAGATCACTACAATTCCATATCAGCAAGTATTTCAAACGAACAAACTGTCCTTCGACGTGATTCCACCCGCTTCCGCTGCAACTCCACAGACCTAGTTCTTCTAGCAGTGGCAGTGAGCCAATCTTAGTCATTGTTACGTCGTCATCATCCAAACAAAGGCCGCTAATATGCAAGCACTTGAGTGAATGGGCCGGGAAAGTAATACTCGACAGCATTTCGTTTCGTAGTGCTACGGATCTCACCGAGTAGAACCGGCAAGATAACTCTTCAAGCTTTTCAAGACGAGCGATGTTGTTCAGAGCATATGTCCCTTCGCTGAATCCCTCGACTTCGTCATCATATTCCACACTCAATCTCCTGACGTTGGGAATTCTTTTGAGGAGATCTTCACTAAAACTCAAATTTAGTATCTTCTCAGCCCACTGAAGGTTCTTCAAGATATCAACGTCGCTGCTTTCACTTGGAGGAGGATCCGAGAGAATGAATCTGTTGTATATGCAGATATGTCTAAGTTGAGACATTTTCCAGATTTCTTTCGGTAATTCAGCCCCTTTGGTACATTGTTAGGATCGGTTAAGGTGTTTAGAGGGGGGGGTGAATAAACACTGGCGTATTTTTGGTTTGTGCAGTTTCTGGTGTGACTGGTGGATGGTAACCGGTTTGTAAGTAACTATGTATTTGAGTGCGCGGAATTGTTTCTGGAAGTTCGGAGCAAAGTCTCCTACGTCTCCCCTTCTTCCCCTCAAGGAAAGTTATCACTAAAAACTGGTTTTACACGTTACAAGGAGCACTCAACTCACTAACAGTAACTTACCAAATCTAATGCTACACATGCAGTTGTATATAAACAATCCACCCAACACTTCAACAGCTTTTTACAGTCCGTTGAGTACAAATCTCTCAATCTTTCTAATCGCTCTTGATGAATAGTTGAGAGAGAACTTCTGAGTTTGATTTCTGTGAATGAGTTGTGTTGTTGATCGTTCAAAAGTTGTATTGAGTCTTCACGCTCTTGGTATTTATACTTGTTCGGGATTGAGCCGTTGTGTGAAGACTCCGACCAGCTTCCAGACATTATTAAATGTCTTTTCCTGAAATAGGCTGGTTTCAGAACCTGGTTCAGGTTCTCTGCAGACTGCGCCTTTCACCAAAATGGGTATATGTCGGGCCAACGTCTCTTTGGTCGCAGTCTTGACTTAAATGCATTTGTACTGCATTGTTCTCCTTAATCGATGCATATTTGAATTTTGGCCTCTGGCTCCTGGTCAGAAATTGAGTTTCTGACTCTCAAGTGTAAGTCACCGGTTGCCACAGCCTTGAACATCGGGTTCCTGTCTTGAGGACTGGTTTCTCATTCCATAGGCGTTCAAAGTCAGGTGCTCTGCCAGTTCCTCAGATTATCGGGCGCTTGTTTTAAGTTTTGGTCACCGAAACCCCTTACGTTATGGGTTCTGGATTCCTTAACATACATCCATTTATGTATAGAGACTGAAGATTCCAGATCCAAATAATTGATGAAGGAAAGGTAACCAATGGATTTGGTTCAGACGATAAGAACTGAAGGCAGCGCAAGTTAACATGTTGAGAAGCAACTGGTACCATGTCATGTAAACTAATGCCCAAATACCGAGTTGAAGCCAAAACTCTTAACGACTTATTATAAACTGAAGAAAAAGGTAATAATAATATATCGTCAAGTATCAAACTACGCAATGATTTCTGGACGGTGGCGTCGTAGGAATAGCAATGGTCTGAACTTGGATAAAGGACTATTCGTCTTTCCTTGTTTGAAACTTCTAGATCATGCTGCTTCCGCACTATGCAAAGAAACTTCTTCTCTATAGCTTCTTTTAAGCTTAAATCCCTCAAAAGATCGTGGACCTTGAATTCCACTACTTCTCCTCTATGAGACGACCTATCAACTAAAATGAGATTCCTACCGACGAGGTCACCTATATATTCTCGTGCAGCCTCTTCTAGGCTCTTTCCACAAATTGGATTTAGAAACCCTTCTGCCACCCATAGTCTGACCAGTCTGTCGACATTAATCAATTTATCTTCGGGAAAAATTCCCATGTAAAGGAAACAAGGCTTCAAGTGCACGGGTAAATGGACATAGCTTAATGATAATATCTTCGCGCAAATTGCATCGTCAACTGAACTCACGGTGGAACTTAAATTTTCTGCTACATATTTCCAATATTCTTGCGTTCGGGGTGACCTTGCTAGATGGCCTCCAATCACGACAACCGAAAGAGGAAGTCCTCTACAGTTGTTTGCTATCTCCTTGCCAACATCCTCTAGCTCGCGGGGGCAGTCATCTTGTCCGAATACGGTTTTGCAAAGTAAATCCCAAGTTTTTCCCTCGTCTAACAAACCCACAGAAAAAGCATGCGAGCTAATCGAAGCGAATTTCGATTCTCTGGTGGTTATGACAATTCCACTACCGCGGCTATCCGGCAAGAACCTGCGCAAACTATCCCACGCCTCGACATCCCATATGTCGTCTACTATAAGTAAATAACTTTTGCCGAATAAATCCTTGTACAGTTTATCACCCAACTCCTGTTCTCCCTTTCCTCTCAAGTTTCCTTACTCTGTGTCTTATCTAGACATTGAAGAAGTTCAATCAGACTTTCATATATATTGTAGTCCTTGGATATCGTAGCCCAACCACGAACTTCATAGTAGTCCCTAATACATTTATGGTCATAAACCTTACCAGCAAGCGTTGTCTTACCGATTCCGCCCATACCTGTTATTGAGACAATCTTACGGCCGGACCCGCGATGATGAGGCAGTGTGAGAAGAAGATCCCACAATCTTACGGCCGGCCGGACCTGTTATTGAGAAATTTATATCTGATAAAAACTTATAATCCCACAATTTCACCTTCTTCCAGCTTCCTTTTAGAGAAGAAGATCAGCGATGCCGAGACAAAGGTAACTAACTAACTATTCTTGATGCGCATTTATTTAGTTTTCTTTCACTGTGTGATGTGCTTGTGAGTTCTTCTTCTTACATAATAATATTGCAGGGCAACAGATCCATCTTCAAGGCTGTCCCATCGTTCGAGGGCAGACAAAAGCAGCCCGAGGCTGTCCGAGGGTCGATCGCCCCGCGGCGTTCAGTCCCGTCCGTCGGATAAAAAGAAGCTGGGGACCCGCATTGCCGACCTGGAATCCCAGCTCGGCCTCGCCCAGGAGGAGCTCAGAGACCTCAAGGATCAGATAACAAAGACCGTCCACGAGAAGAAGCCAAAGAGGCAGGACAAGGCGGACGAAGAAGATGACGACGGGACAGAGCCTGACATCGATGTTCATACAGAGACCGATGTTTTCGAGGTTCCATTTGAGCGAGAAATCCCGACAGAGACAGAGAAAGTCTTATCTGATGACAGCCCGAAAAGGGATGTCGAGATTGATGCCCTTAAGTCGAATTTCGACGAGCGGGGGAAGCAATTAGAAGCTCTTCGAGAAGAAAACGAGGGCTTAAAAGCGCAGCTCGAAGAGAAGTCTTCGAACTTATCATCCGCTGAATCTGAGATATACGAGCTGAAGTCGAAGCTGAGCAAGATGGATGAAGAGCTTGCGACAAGGGAGAACCGTTTAGTTCAGATGAGTGAGAAGTTAGAAGCTACTGAAAAGGCAAAGGTAGAACTCGAAGATGAGATGAGGAGACTCACAGTGCAAATGGAGCAGTGGAAGAAGGCAGCTAATGCTGCGGCCTCAGTGGTGATATCCGAGAGGTGTGGGTCGATTGATAAGCGTTACTATTCCGAGCCTTTCAATGGAGATTATGATTACGTTGGGTCGCCTCATGAGATTATGGATGAAGCTTATGACGATGAGTATGGAAATGGGAAGAAGAAGGGCGGCTCGGGGATCAAAATGTTTGGTGAACTGTGGAAGAAGAAAGTTATGAAGTGATGAATAGAGACTGAGGATGGATGCTTATAGCCTGGACACTGTTTTGTGTTTTTCAGTTCTTTCTTGTGTACTTTCTTGACGATGATGATGAGTTTGTTTAATGAAGAGAGATTAATCAGAGCTACTGAGTTCAACATAAATGGCGCAAACTCAGAACGTAACAATATCAAGTAATCAAAACACAACTTAAATAATATTATCTATGAAATTGTCAGGAAAGAAGAGAAACCTGCAGATAGATTTTGCTCTTCGAAGAATGAACTATGCAATATCATATCACTGTTTGGTTCCGCCGCACATCATCTTGTTACCTTGAAGCTCTGCAGTGGATTACGACAACGTTTGATACATTATTAGAACTATGATAGGAAAAAGATAAGCATTCTGCATTAAACCTCAAAGAATCAGCAATTTCAGCCGTGGAACAGCGATTCGTTCATCGTACATTAACACTTTTCACTAGCTTCTTAGCATTCGAATATGTACCAAATGGAGTCTGATCAGTTTATGAATGTATCAAAGCTTACTTTTTTTGACTTTTTTTTTTTCTTTTACATACATACAAATACCTTCTTATAGAATAAAGTTACTTGCGCTCAAGCTCTCTGCAGAAAGACTGGAATCGATATCCAATCTAACCTTTACTCGTAATTGTTCATTCCCCATTTCGTGTTTTTGGTACTCTGCTATTTCTTTAGCAGATTCAACAATTGAGTCCTCACACATCAACAATTGAATCCATCTGAGCGTCTGTATGTCTCCAACATCTGGGGATATCTCCTTCAACCTATCCATATACATTAGTTCCAGCTGTTCGAGGCAAGGAAAATGGTTGGAATCTGCCGTAAAACATTCGAGATCATTACACCCCGATATCTCCAAGTATTTCAAACGAACAAATTGTCCTTCGACGTGATTCCACTCGCTTCCGCTGCAACCAATCATGGTTAGTTCTTCGAGCAGTGGCAGTGAGCCAATCTTAGTCATTGTTACGTCGTCGTCCAAACAGCGGCGCCAGAATAGAAACGGTCCACCTCATATGAGCTTGGGTAAAGGACTATTCGTCTTTCCTTGTTTGAAACTTCTAGATCATGCTGCTTCCGCACGATGCAAAGAAACTTCTTCTCTATAGCTTCTTTTAAGCTTAAATCCCTCAAAAGATCGTGGACCTTGAATTCCAATACTTCTCCACTTTGAGACGACCTAGCAACTAAAATGAGATTCCTACCGACGAGGTCACGTATGTAGTCTCGTGCAGCCTCTTCTAGGTTCTTTCCACAAATTGGTTTTACAAACCCTTCTGCCACCCATAGCCGTATGAGTTTCTCAACATTAATCGCTTCATCTTCGGGAAAAATTCCCATGTAAAGGAAACAAGGCTTCAAATGCACGGGTAGATGAATATAGCTTAATGATAATATCTTCACGCAAATTGCGTCGTCTTCTGAACTCACGGTGGAACTTAAATTTTCTGCTACATATTTCCAATATTCTTGCGTTCGGGGTGACCTTGCTAGATGGCCTCCAATCACGACAACCGAAAGAGGAAGTCCTCTACAGTTGTTCGATATCTCCTTGCCAACATCCTTTAGCTCGTGGGGGCAGTCATCTTGTCCGAATACGGTTTTGCAAAGTAAATCCCAAGTTTTTCCGTCGTCTAACAAACCCACAGAACAAGCATGCGAGCTGATCGAAGCGAATTTCGATTCTCTGGTGGTTATGACAATTCCACTACCGCGGCTATCCGGCAAGAACTTGCTCAATCTATCCCACGCCTCGACATCCCATATGTCGTCTACTATAACTAGGTACCTTTTCCCGAATAAACCCTTGTGCAATCTTTCACTCAAAACATGCTCTTCCTCTCCTCTCAAACTTTCCTTGCTCTGTTTCTTATCTAGACAATGAACAAGTTCTATTAAACTTTCACGTATGTTGTAGTCCTTTGATATCGTAGCCCAAGCAAGAACATCATAGTAGTTGCCAACGTAAGGATGGTTATACACTTTGTTAGCAAGTGTTGTCTTACCTATTCCGCCCATACCTGTTATCGAGACAACATGACGGCCAGACCCGTGAGTGAGCTTGTCCACGATTTCGATTGTTAGGTCTTCCATACCAACCACCGTATTGTTGTTCCCACCATCAGAATTATTAGCAGCAGGTCGTCCTGTAGGTCGGTCGCTGCCTTGACTACTTCTCTTGTCAGCATTCCAATTCATCTCCGTCACTTCTTTCTTGATTAGATCCATGCCGTCTAACGCCTTTTGAAGACTTGTGTTGAAGTCAACTTGATCGAAAACTCCATCATCCGCTATGTGAGCATCGATGACGTCTTCCGCAGCGTAGGCTGCATCAGCCATTCGGAGCTCCAACTCGAGGTCGACGGAAGTGTGGTGATCTTCGAGGAACTTTTGAAAGAAAGAGATCTTCGATTTGAGAGAGTCGACGAGTTCCTCGTCTAGCTTAATGGGAGAGTAAGGATGTTCGTTGAGATCTGATATGAGATGCATCAGAGAAGTAAAAGCTGCATAAGATGTCGCCATTAATTCGAAGAAATGAAAGGCTTCTTCGATCGGTATTATAATGCAGCAGCACTTTGTTTGTTTGTATCAACTGATCTTTGGAGTGAGCAATGACAGAGCAAGAAAATAAGTTCAATGGGGATGGGATATTATAATATGTAATAACAACGAACGCCTTCCTTGACTTTGAGGTCGAATCGAAAGTTGCTTTTAGCTTAATGACAGCTGTGTTGTGTTCATCGCGTTCTTATTTCAGCTAAATTGAAGGAATTAATTAAACATTATTTTTGGACAGACTTATTTAGATGAAGTCTTTGTTTATTCGTTAATTATTACCTAGCTAGGACGATGCTGAAATTTTCAGTACAGTCTGGAAAGTTTGGTAATGATACAATAAAAATTTGGTCGATTTTATAACTAAAAGAAATACATAATAAATCTATACATATATCCAATAGAATTAAACCGATCCGTATATTTGGTCGAATTTATAAACCTCAGACCAAACTTTTTGCAGCTTTATATTATTCTAACTTTAATTTGCTGCTAATTCTACTGTTTGTATTCTGTAGATATTTTTTTTCCAATATAAAATACTTATTCTAAAATAGAAACTGTGCAAATATAAACAAATATTGTCTCAAAGATACAATGTATTAGATTACTCAACATTGCCAATGACTTGGTTTCCCACAGCCAAATGAGAACCTTGCTTGATGATATTGTTGCTATCACAGAGTCTCAACAATATCCCGAAATATATATTTCCCTGTTTTGTTAGATATAATAATTTTTGTTGGATATATATATAAATATATTTGAAATTTTGTTGGTTAAAATCATAATAGATCGAACCTTTACTCTTATGTAGGATGCCAAAGTAGCTAATGGCTCGTTCGATCTCCTTACGGTTCCAGCTTTAGGACTCATATTAATCATCTGGAAACGGTTACCCATACCTGTTTGGATAATAAACGCCAATGCCAAAGTATTTAGCTTTTATTTTTATTTTTAATTATAAATTTCATATGTTCTATTGAAGATCATACTTCATTTTAATTTCAACATAAAACTAGTATAATTTCAAAGTCATGGTTATAAATTTTTATTTTTTATTTTAAAAAGAGAGATAATTTTAGGTATATTTTATGTACGTTTTTAGGAATTATATTTAATTTCATTGGTTTAAAGATTGATGGATAAACCTAAACTATGCAAAAAAAAATTTCATAGGTTCTTGAATTATACGGCAACTTTCCAGAAAACCCTAAAAAAATATATGACAAACAAGACAAATAAAACAGAAATTCAAAATTTGAAAAAAAAAAAGATATTACAAATCGAGAGAATATAAAAAATAATGTTATTTAACATCTAATTTCGAAACTAATCAACATTCTACAACAATTACAAAACTAATCAAATTTTTTATTTTTTAATTTTAACTAATATTACTTTCATTCTCACCACAAAACTGTTTCAAATTACAATTTTTTTTAATCTCATTATTTCAAATAAATAAGCAAATAATGTTGATTAGTGATCTCATTATTTAATTATTTAATCAAGTTACACCAAGAGTCTCCTTTGCCAGCGATTTGAAGTTGAATAAATACAATTGCACAAAATTCCCAACATATTTATGCACAAAATTGCACTTTGAGGATGGCATGGCACAAAATTGCACTTCGAGGATGGCATGGCATATGTCTGTTGGCACAAAGCCCACGCCGGTATTTAAAGGCTAGCCCATAGCCAGGCCGAATGGGGATACCTCGGGACAAAAAAAAAAGGATGGCATGGCATGCATTGTACCAATTACTCATGTATGTATATTTTGTTGTCATAACAGAGGAAGGTGCTTTATTTCCAAAATAGCTAGCAAAACAAAAATTCACTTTGTGTATGCAAAGCCAACTTCAGGACTGCGTATTAGTATTGAGCATTGTGAAGATAGATAACTCACAAGACGGTACATCTCTTCAATCCAAGATTGTCGAAAAATCTTCTCCCAGCAGGCCAAAGTCTAGACCATAAGCTTGTACGAGGTGGTGCGATGTTAAGGGTGTCCTGAACCAAACGTTCCCTAACGCCATCATCGTCATCTTCTGCAATTTCTTGATCATCCGAAGAAGTAGCATGGCTTTTATCCTCCGCTATTTCTCCAGGTTTTTTGTCAAACAAGCCCTTGAATTGCTCGCGTGCCTTTCGGTGGATTTCCTGTTCGAAAGCAAACGACGAGCAGTTAGGTTGGTGCTTTTTGGGTTTCAGACAAAAGGTTTGAGAAGATAAATTCGATGATGTTTTGGTAATATCGATGAATACTGATTATAGGGCCTTACGAAACAATCTACTACCAAAATGTATACTGGGAATATAGCCAACACTTAGTAAAAAATAATCTACTAACTAACCTGCTCCTCCGTTTTAAGTTTAAGGAGAGCTGCTTTTACGGTTGCCTCGGAGGATTTATCAACAGACAGCATCTAAGAAGATGGGAATGTGCTTTAGAAGGGAGTATTTAACGAAGTAACCAAAAGAAAGCATTTGCTATAGCGAACTTTACTTTGTTGAAATCGTCTCTAGCTCGTTCAAAATCACCACATTCCGTGTATGCCATCCCACGTCGGTAAAGGGCTTTGACATGAGCTGGATTTGTGTCCAAGACCTATATAGTTTATAAAAAAAAAACCTTTACATTGCATTCAAATCTTCAAAAAGCGGAAGGTAGAATTCAGTGATGTAATAAGATTATAGCAGCCATGATCAATGACATGACCGAGGCGGACTTAGCTGTAAGCGGAATAAGAAAGAAATATCTGTCATAAGATGGTTACCTTGTTGCAAGCTTCGATTGATTTTCTTGGTTCTCCCAACTTTAGAAGGCACGCAGCAACATTCAAATGCAGCAAATTCTTGGGCCATTTTGAATCAGAAAGAGAAAAATTTAGCACAAATAGAGAAAAATATTTCGCGAATTAATAGAACGTACGCATGCTGTCCAATGTGACGGGGCGTGGTCCCTAAATGGATGTAAAACTACTGAGTTGTATACTGATGTTGGGTGAAATGTTAGGCTAACACTCACTCTCACACTCAAAGCGCACAGCGGAATAAATGATTAATTAGAGACGAAATGAAACGAACACGAGAAGTAAATTGAGCAGCAAGTATAAAAACTTGCTGCGTGCCTCAAGGCGCAAAATCCACTATAAAGATGGATTACAAACTATCAAAAAGGATAGTTAAATCAAGCCTAGCAAAACCTACGAATCAAATGATTCTGCAAACTACAAAGTCTCTCGACCTTTGGAAAACTAGGCTAAAAGGAAACTCTCGAGAAAAGTAGTAATCGCTCAAACTCGCTCTTCAAAACTCGTTTTTGTTTTCCGTCTCCTTCGTCTCACTTAAATGGTGAAGTCCTTTCGCTATTTATATGTCTTCGACTCCTTAAGGACTTCTCCAACGATTTGGTCCTTGTCCACAGTCTTCCTCAACGTCCACTAAGTGGATGTGACCGTTGGGAGTTAGTTGTATTGGCTCAACACAACTTGGTCTTAATCTTTTGCTCCAAGCTTCCTATATTTAGTAAGCTCTTTTCCAATTTTCACTCCAGCTGCTCCACACTCTTTCCACACGGTTTGATCCATTCCAACTCTTATCCAAATCCTGCATATCACTAGAAAAATGACACGTCATCAATAAAACACGTTTTGGGCATGAAAGATAAAACTAAGATAGGGAACATTCTCAGACAACAAATGTTGACTAGAATGTTACCCTAACATTGCCAATGTTGAAGGCTCAACATTAACAATCTCCCCCTTTTTATCTTTCTTCCCAAAACCAAAGCAGAAGTTAGTCGTGGTGAAACTCCCCCTGAAGGCCAGATCTACTCAACCACAAAACATTAAAACAAATGGTTAGAGCAGACGAAAACAGAATAGCACTACAGCTATTCAAAGTACTACTAATTAGTACAAGCCATAAGAGGTCCTGAGAAATATCTGCAAAAGAAAATGACATGGTCCATCAAATTAAAACAGAAGCAAAGCAGCATGCAAACACAAGCAAAAAGCGCATGCACAAAAGTTCGAAGTCTAAATGTTTAGACTCTCGATCGAATCCTCTGCTTCTTTTTCACCATGATCTTGAACTGCCCCATCTCCCCCTTGCTGCTCGGTTTGTTCAGCCTGTTCGAAACCGCCTCTGCCATTTCCACTCGTTCCAGCTCGATCTTCTTGCTCCGCAACTTCTGCCTCTTCTCCCCCTTTTTGGGAAGAATGTAGATCCTTCAGGATAGATAGCTGGGAAGTCAGAAATACAATAGTTTCTTCTAGGCACTGAATATAGCGATCGAGGCTGGATGGCTGGGCAGATGTTGAGGCAACATTTGGCTCAGCATTCTGTGTTGAAGGTTGCCACGGAAGATCCACTACTTTGTTCGACCCGGCCAGGTGCATGTGAGACACAGCATATGGGATCTTGATAGTGACCACTTGGTCCTTGCGTGCTGGCCTGAATCCTCCGCGAACCAACATTCCATAAATCAAAGAGGGGAATGGGAGAATTCCAGATGCCTTTTTCTCGGCCTCCTTGGCAAGCTGTTCCAGCACTAATTCACCCAAGTTTAAGGGCAAGTTCCGCCCAAGAGCATATAGAATATGAGCCATATTCTCAGCAACGCGGGTCTCATTTGCCGTTGGCCACCAGTTAAATCTCCCCACTTTGAACAACACTGAGTACAGTGAAGTCAAGAAACTAACCGAAAAATTCCCGTCCCATTCTCTCACTCTACCCCCGGTCAAGAAACTCACCACCTCATCATTGTCGTAAGTCTGCCTCATTTCCACATTCGGGGTCCCCAAATACTCGTTAATGTCCCTAGCAGAAAAATTATATAACCTCCCCCTACAAAACACCTTTCCATACTTCTTAGAACTAGGATCATTAATACAAGGGAAGAGATTAGAAAATACCTCCCGGACCACTGTATCACAGTAGGTTCCAAATATGGTGACTGTTTTGTCAAAGCGGTGAGATTCCAAGAACTGCATCACCCCAAACCTCCGAAAACTCACCACATCCACCGTTCTCTCAATACGCAGCACCCTCTGGCTAAAGTATGGCCACAACTCCTCATTCAGAGATGCATAAAATCTCCCCTTCGGCAAAGGAGTTTCCCAGTCGGAGTCAGATGTTGAGTCAACATCCGACTCAACATCTTCACTGCTTGAGGGGGCTGGCAAGACAACTCGGCTGCTCGCTGCTGGCTGTGAGGACTCCGCTGATCGTGGGCGCTTCGAAGGTCTGTCCTCTGAACTCATTGGCCTCTTTCCAGCTTTCTTCTTCAATTTGTTCTTCCAGGTGGCCAGGGTTTCAGTTGGACCAAACTCATCATCGCCTTCGTTCTCAGTGGCAGGGGAAGTGGACTTCGAAGATGGTGTGGCTACCTCTGGAGTCTCTATCTCCTCATCCAGCTGATCATAGGTGGTGTTATCGATAAGCTCCTCTGTGGAAGCCTTCAACGGAGATGACGGCTGAACTGGGGCTTGTTCTTGGTTGGGACATGGCGCTTGTGCTGTGGCAGCACTCGTCTCCCCCTGAACAGGGACTTCGGCGGTGACTGGAGCAGGATCGTCCTCTGAGGTGGTTGTCGTGGTGTCAGATGAAGAACTTGAGATGAGGATGGGCTTGTCTGCAGTTGATTTCGACCCCTTTGAGACCTGAGACTGTCGGATTCTATTGCTGCGTCGTTTCTTTGAGACTGGACCCTTAACCTCAGTCGGTGGTCGGGATCGAGGCTTCTTGACGGTGCTCTGCTATTTTGCCGGCACGTCTGGTGGTAACATTGGTGATTCGGTGGCCGGAAAGAGAATGCTGAGAGGAATGTGATCGATATCCTCGATTGGCGTCGGGATTGTCTGAAGTAGGAGAGCATCATACACGATTTTGTCCAATGTTGGGTCAACATTCTGCGGTTCTTCATGATTTGGTGAGTTCGACATTGTAAAATCAAGAAGGAGAATCACAGAATTTGAACTGAAGAACACAGATAGCAGAGTGAATTTGCAGAGAGAGAGAGAAAGGGAGACTCGATTTAAACACTTAGGGTTTGTGAATAATGACCATTGATTAACCAAGTCACACCTAATAAGAAGGGTTTCAACGGTTACTAAAAAAAACATAGTCCATTCAGTAAGTTTCGCATGTAGTGGTGTAAATGTGACTGAAAAGTAACCGTTAGACCCATTAGAAAATCTCGTCAATTTAACAAATAAAATCAACTTAGTTCAAACCTTGCCTAAACATGGAGCTAATTATAGTAAATGAGGGAATCAGTCATGAGCGAATTTAGGAGCACACCAGATCATGATTCACCCAAAAATACCAAGTCAAAAATCATAGTAAACGTTAGCGAGACTAACCGTTTGAGCGACGATGATGATTACTTGAGACAAATGTAACAAGCTGTTCTTCGAGAGTTCTAATGCAATTCTGAGAGATATCTAAATTAGACACACGTGACTACAAAATGCAGTACAAAAAACAAATACTAATAAAACGAAAGCACATAAATATAGCAATATCAAACTGACAGTCACACATGTTGCCCCAACATTTCACTCAACATTCTAACTCTGGATTCTTAGACTTTTCTGCTTGACTCCCTCAACTCAATTTTTCTTTCATTTTCTGCCCTTTCACCTTAGATATTGATTCTGAATTATTGTGCACTGCCCTTATTACCTAAACATCAATGTTTGGCTTTTTGTCACCAAGAATACATCGTCACCGCGAATGCCGTGTACCTAGGGATACTTATTACCAAAACCTATCTTGAAAAAGGTTTATGAGCCTGCTTTTTGCATGGGATCGGGTCATTTCAGAAAATGGTTAAGGTGGGTCGAGTCATTTCACAGAATAACAGAGAGAAAACATTAAATCAAATATCAAAGCAGTAACAATCAAATTTGACATATGCTATGTTGATCCAAATGTTGGACCAACATTCAGACTGACATGTGCAAACCTATGGATTTCTTCAGGTCCGAAAACCTTTCAGAATCCAATTCTTTCGTGAATATGTCTGCTAACTGATGCTTTGTGTCTATATGCTCAATGCGCACTAACTCTTTCTCTACCATATCTCTCAGAAAATGATGTCTTATATCTATATGCTTCGTGCGTGAATGTTGGATGGGATTCTTAGATATGTTGATGGCACTAAGGTTATCACAATACATGAGGACAGATTCGCACTCTAAACCATAGTCACACAACATGCTATTCAACCACATTAATTGCGTACAGCAACTACCCGCCGCAACATACTCAGACTCAGCAGTAGATAAAGACACACAATTCTGCTTCTTACTATACCATGCAACTAGATTGTTACCTAAGAAGAAGCAGCCGCCACTTGTGCTCTTGCGATCATCCTCGTCACCTGCCCAATCAGCATCGTTATAGCCTACAAGACTCATATTAGTATCTTTAGAGAACCACAATCCTAGACTACATGATCCACTCACATAACGAAGAATACGCTTAACAGCATTAAGATGGGAAACCTTAGGTTCAGATTAATATCTAGCACATACACATACGCTATACATAATGTCAGGTCTACTAGCGGAAAGATATAACAAACTGCCTATCATAGATCGATACAATGTTGGGTCAACATTCTGCCCAACATCGTCCTTACTTACCTTTTGCGTAGATCCCATAGGCATTTTCATTACCTTTGCCGTGTCCAACCCGAACTTCTTGACTGTGTTCCTAGCGTACTTCTCTTGGGACATAAAGATCCCGTCACTACTTTGCTTGATCTGCAAGCCTAAAAAGTAAGTTAGTTCCCCAATCATGCTCATCTCAAAGGTGGTGTTCATCGCCTGCACAAACTGATCTAGCATAGACTGTGAGCTTGAGCCGAAAACAATATCATCAACATAAATTTGGGCCAACAAAATATCAGAACGGACCCTTTTTACAAAAAGAGTGCGGTCTGCCTCACCTCGTACGAACCCAAATTCAAGTAAAAATGTGGCTAACCTTGCGTACCAAGCTCGAGGTGCTTGCTTCAATCCATACAAAGCTTTCTGCAGCTTAAAGACATGGTTAGGATAATGCGGGTCTTCGAAACCCTTAGGTTGTTCGACATAGATTTCTTTATCAATGTACCCATTTAAAAAAGCACCCTTAACATCCATTTGATGTAAAGTGATGTTAAGCCAACATGCAATTGCAACCAACAACCTAATCAATTCTAACCTAGCCACAGGAGCAAACGTCTCATCAAAATCTATGCCTTCTACTTGGGTATAACCCTGAGCTACTAAACAAGCTTTGTTTCTAACAACTTTACCAAGTTCATCAGATTTGTTCTTAAAGATCCACTTAGTGCCTATGACATTAATGTCCTTCGGCCGTGGAACCAAGGTCCATACTTGGTTTTTCTCGAACTGCAAGAGTTCCTCTTGCATTGCATTAATCCAGAAGTTATCCTTGAGAGCTTCAAGGACATTCTTAGGTTCTATCTCAGAAACAAAACAATTAAAACGTACCTCAGCGTATACCGTATTCATGCATACGTTCCTTACCATAGACTTGTAGTCCTTGCGCGGCTTGTCTCTAGTCTTTCTGCCTTCATTCACGTCTCCAATTATTAAGTCTGTAGGATGATCCTTTTGAATCTTAGCTGGGGGATCTCTTCGAACTTCGCTCGGTTCGATCTCATCATTCTGCTCATACGGTGATGTTGGGTCAGATGTTGGCCCAACATCGTCCTCTCCAGTCTCCTCTGTTTCATCAACAGCTTGGACAACATCTGAAATATCGACTTGTGGAGGAACTCTTCTAAGATCAGTAGCATCATCAAACACAATATTAATTGACTCTTGAACAGATTTGACGCGCAAATTATACACACGATATGCACGACTATTAGAGGAATATCCTAAAAATATGCATTTATCACTCTTCGAATCAAACTTAGTCAAGTATTCACGATCATTCAACATGTAACAATAGCATCCAAAAACATGAAAATACTTGACCGTAGGCTTCTTCCCATTTAACAACTCATACGACGTTTTCTTAGTACCATGACGGAAGAACACACGATTAGATATATGACATGCGGTATGCAATGCTTCAGCCCAAAAACGCTTAGAAATGCTCCTAGATTGCAACATAACACGAGCCATTTCTTGTAAGGTCCTATTCTTTCTCTCGGCCACCCCATTTTGTTGGGGCGTCTTAGGAGAAGAATACTCATGCATAATACCTTTCTTATCACAGAATTCATCAAACAATCGATTTTCAAACTCCCTACCATGATCAGACCTAATGCGAAAAATCGAAGCACTAAAATTATTCTTAATCATGGCACAGAATTTTTTAAAGAAATCGAACGATTCAGATTTTTTCCTAAGAAAAAATATCCATGCATATCTAGAATAATCATCAATGAGCACATAAGCATATTTCCTACCACCAAGGCTATCTACTTCCATCGGACCCATCAAATCCATATGAATAAGCTGAAAACAATGTGCAGTCTTAAAATGTTGGGCAGAATGTTGGTCAACATTATGGCTAACATGTGCTTGCCTACCCTTCAAGCATGACTCACACACAACCTTACCAAATTCCTTAAGCTTCGGAATGCCTCTGATCGCTTCGTGTTTGATAAGCTGCTCCAGCGTTCGATAGTTGACATGGCCCAGTTTGTAGTGCCATAGAATCACATCATCTTCGGCTTTCGACAGTTGTCACATATCCTTCGAACTGGTTTTGTCGCCGACTAAGTAACAGTTATCGCTCGATCGTTTTCCTGCCATTACTTGAACGGAATTGCGGTTAAATACTTCACAACATTCTTTATTAAACCTTACCTCAAGGTCGTCATCACAGAGTTGGCTTATACTGATCAAATTCGCAACAAGCCCGTCAACATGGAGGACATTGCTTAGCTTGGGAAAGTCGGGCACATTCAATCTACCTCTGCCGAGAATAGGCCCTTTAGCTCCACCTCCAAACGTCACAGATCCACTCCTTAATGGCATATAATCACTTAGGTATTCCTTGGTACCCGTCATGTGTCGGGAACTCCCGCTATCGAAGTACCAAGAACCTGTCACGTTAGCTCGCAAGGAGGTATACACAACATGGCATTTATGAGCAGATTTCTCGACCCAAACTTTCTTGGATGACAAAGTAGCATTCTTTTTACTAGAACTTGAAGAAGCGCTAACTGGAACATTTCCAACAGATTCTTTCAACACTGATGTTTCAACGTTAGGCGGGATGTTGGATGACATTTCAGTCAACATAGATTTCTTCGAAATCTCCTTCTTCAACTTCCAGCAAAATGGCTTTAAATGACCAGTTTGCTTACAATGATGGCATATATATGAAGTATCCTTATTCTTAATGGCAGCATGCTCGGAACTATTTTTAGCACTAACAGATTCACAAACATCATTCGAAGCATGAGATTTAACGAAAACTATCTTGGGCTGAACATGAGTCACGAGTTTTGGGGCATCACAGGTTGGTTGAGAATTACCTAGACCTAGCTTATCAAAAATACCTAGTGACAATACCTCATCAAGGGTAGCTTTACCCTTGTTCAACTTCGTAAAGGTCTGATCGGCCTCGTCGACTCGCTTCTGTAACTCATCGAGCTCTTTGTCTTTTCGTGTTAGTACCGCTTCCATTTTGTTCATTCCATCGACCAAGCTTTCGATCATCTTTCATTCTTCTCATTCTCACCGAATAGCTTCTTAACCTCGGCTTTGAGATGCTCATTAACTGCCTTTTCCGTATTGTGCGGACAACATCTTGACGACTTCATTGATTTGGACTTCAACACATACATCTGTTTCTAGATCTGCATCATCACAACTAGAATACCCATCAAAACAGTTTGAGTCATCATAATAAAAAATAATTTGATTCTCAGATGTTGAGTCATATGTTGGCTCAACATCCGTTACCGCAGTGAAGCCGATTTGATAATCTTCTTCTTCTTCGCCATCAGAGAAGGACTGAATGATCACAGATGATTGCTTGGTCTCCTTTGGACATGGATCCTCATCTTCATCATCCGATAGATCGATCCACATGGCCTTTCCGTGCTTGCGAAGGGTGTTTGCACATTCGTTGGCAAAGTGGCCCCATCCTTGACATTCGTAACATCTTACTGAATCGTAGTTGATGTTCTTCTTCTTTCCATCTGGTTTGCGTTTGATGAAGGGGGGAGCAGAAGATGGTTCAGTTCTGGCATTCTGACCCTTCCTAAATGTCGGGCCAACATTTTTCTCAACATTCTTCTTCTTCCTGAGAAACTTTGCAAAATTCTTCACAAGCATGGCCGTATCATCCTTACTTTCAGAGTCCTCCTCGATTTGAACCTTGGATGTTTGGCTGACAAGAGCAAGGCTTTTGCCGCGAGAGGCCCTCTTTTGGACTTCAAGGTTGGTCTCGTAATTTTTCATGATATTCATCAATGTGTTGAACTCCATATTTGCCAAGTTGTGAGCTTCTTCAACCGCAGCTACCTTCACATTGAACTTCTCGGTTAGTGTCCGAATAGCTTTAGAATTTAGTACCTTATTTGCGATCGGATCTCCTAAGCTGGCGCACTCGCTTGAAATCGTCAACGGCTTCCCGAAGTATGTGGTGATATCTTCGTCTTCCTTCATCCTTATGTTCTCGAACTGGTTGAGCAGGAGCCGTAACTTGGTTTCATTCACACTTGCATCTCCTTCACAGTACCTCTGAAGAAGATCCCATGCATTCTTCGTCGTCTGGCAATTCTGAATAATCTTGAACATAAAAATGTCCACTGATGAGAAGATGGCGTTGAGTGCCTTATCGTTGAACTCTGCTGCATTTCGCTCCGTAACCGTCCAATCATCGACCGGCTTATCAAAGACTTCTCCATCAGCGTCAGGATCAGTTTTTGGAGTCGTATAACCAAGGAGTACTGACTCCCACGCTCGCACATCGATGGACTTGATGCACTGCCGAACACGAACCTTCCAATACGCGTAGTTGGTGCCATCTAACACCGGAACCTTGCCAATGTAATTCGAGCTTGTAACATCCATTGAAGAGGATTGTCAGCGCTTAGTAACGTCAAGCGTTGGCTCTGATACCACTCTGACGGGGCGTGGTCCCTAAATGGATGTAAAACTACTGAGTTGTATACTGATGTTGGGTGAAATGTTAGGCTAACACTCACTCTCACACTCAAAGCGCACAGCAGAATAAATGATTAATTAGAGACGAAATGAAACGAACACGAGAAGTAAATTGAGCAGCAAGTATAAAAACTTGCTGCGTACCTCAAGGCGCAAAATTCACTATAAAGATGGATTACAAACTATCAAAAAGGATAGTTAAATCAAGCCTAGCAAAACCTACGAATCAAATGATTCTGCAAACTACAAAGTCTCTCGACCTTTGGAAAACTAGGCTAAAAGGAAACTCTCGAGAAAAGTAATAATCGCTCAAACTCGCTCTTCAAAACTCGTTTTTGTTTTCCGTCTCCTTCGTCTCACTTAAATGGTGAAGCCCTTTCGCTATTTATATGTCTTCGACTCCTTAAGGACTTCTCCAACGATTTGGTCCTTGTCCACAGTCTTCCTCAACGTCCACTAAGTGGATGTGACCGTTGGGAGTTAGTTGGATTGGCTCAACACAACTTGGTCTTAATCTTTGCTCCAAGCTTCCTATATTTAGTAAGCTCTTTTCCAATTTTCACTCCAGCTGCTCCACACTCTTTCCACACGGTTTGATCCATTCCAACTCTTATCCAAATCCTGCATATCACTAGAAAAATGACACGTCATCAATAAAACACGTTTTGGGCATGAAAGATAAAACTGAGATAGGGAACATTCTTAGACAACAAATGTTGACTAGAATGTTACCCTAACATTGCCAATGTTGAAGGCTCAACATTAACACAATGCTTACTCTTGTGTCGGAAAATTCTTTTCCTTCCTCATCAGTTTGAGGATTTACGTGATTAAACTCTCTAAGCACCTGCAATGGAGATTGCCAAAATGATAGACGAAAAGAAAAGTTGAATATAGAACATTTTAGGGTCTGGAATAATACATGCTCATATTTCGCCTTAGCAAGTTCGAATTTGCCTTCCTTGAACAACCTATTACCCTAAGAAATAAGATAAAAGGCAAATTCGTTAATCTGGTCTATCACAGCCCATCACTTACCATTTTGTACAATCTATTAAAAAAATACAAAGAAGATTACAGTAATGAACTATCACATACCGTGCCTTTGATCTTCTCAACATCATCCATTATCTCTCTAAAGTTGAAACCTGTCCAGTCCTGCATACATACACTATCTTGATCACAAATGTAATAAAAATATGAAGCAGTATCCTTAACTAACAGGACCGAAAAGGCCACAGATTATTCAAGATTGGAATGCTCACATTGTTTTCAACGAGCTTGACAGTAGCATAAAGTATCACAATTAATATACAATTTTGTATGTGTTAAATCGATAATTACCCACTTTCACAACTAAGAGTTTGTTTAAACACTTGAGCTTTCCTTTCGTGTATTATATAATACCTTTTGCCTCTCATAATCAAGGAGCTCGATTTCCCACTGGACATATGCACCTTCAGGAACTTCAGCTGGCCTGGTAATTATAACCAGTCATACTAAGAATATAAAATGATGCGAATGGGTAAATATTACTATTAAAAGAGACTAGAAGTTAACCGTGGAAACTTGTCGTAAGCATAATCAGGAGGGCATGTAACCAGAGATACCTCGCCAGGCAACATCAATCTGGTGCACATTTCAAACCCTTCAGGCACCTATGAAGCCAGACCACATAGATAATAAGAAAATCAACAGTTTCAAACAGTATACTTGCTGCAATGACACATCGAATGGTAAGTGACTTTACAAGTCCTTCCCCTGATCTGAACTCCAAAGGCTGACCATTGTTATTAAGTTGTGTATCGTAGAAAACAGTCTTTTCTTCGTTCATAAGCATCCCCTTATAGTGAACATGCAAGAGACTATCATGCAGAGGGCAATCCATCGGAAATTCACCTAATTGTTCATGAATATTTAAGGAACAATAAGCACTATTGTTTTTAATCATATTATCCAACGAACACATTGAAAAAAGATTGAGCGATACCTCTTCCATCACGCAGTCGACGTTTTACCAAGCGTCCATCTCCTAGCACGTCTCGCACCTGTAGATCCAAACAAGGTTGTCCCAATCTTTTAAAGGAGTATATGCATACATCATTTTTTAGTAAGATTTAGCAACAAATGATAAATAGGAACTGTTCTGAGACTGAGATTATGGTATGAATGATCTCTGACAAATATCTTGTGAGTACCTGAACGAAGTGAATCAAATGCACTTCAAAGTGGACTTCAGCAAAACCTTTAATTGTTGGAACCAATGGGCTTTCTGTTAAATAATCACTCTTGACATAGATTACAGCTTTTTCTCCCCGTGTCATTGTCCCAATGCCCATCTCAAGACCTTTAGGTATCTGATTCAAGAACAAATGCGAAGGGAATAAGTTAACATGCACATACTGGTGCATTAACATGTTCAGACCTCCCTGATTTTGTTTGTTTAAGTTTCATTCAGATTCATCAGAGTAAATTTGTAATAAAAATAGACCTAAAAAGCGAAAAACAGCGATGTTCAAGAGTTAGGGCCATACCTCAGATTTTCCATAAGTGAAGAAAAGTGGCTCTCCCTCTGTATGAGAAAAGATCAATTTTCCGTCCCCGGCTCTCCCCGAAATCCTGTAAATATCAGGAATACAAACTTCTCTTTTTTAACTTCAACCCGAAATAAAATTCAGAGTCAGATTAGTACACATATATGATAAGAACAAAAGAATCCCGATGCATAGTAAGGAAGCTAATGACCAGGAACAGATAATGAACTACGACAAATATTTGCTTCATATTTAATACCAGGCTTTAACTTCATAGGGCTCACGAGGTTGTTCCCAACCTTGTCCATCTTCGTTTACCTATGAACAAAATTTCAGAAGAAATCAAATGGTGACCCAGTTTTTATTCATATTTTGAACTATTCTTTTAAACAACACTCTGATTTTGCTACACTTTTTTTTTTCATTGTATTTTGAACTACAGTTTTTATATACCTTCTTTAAAACACCCAGATCATCGGTGATTACCTGTAATTGTGAAATGCAAACATCCAGATCAATGCATCGGATATAGCATAACTAAGACATTGATTAGATTAATGAAATTTATAACAATCTGGTAAAGTGGACAATACTCTTGCCTTGATATTAGAAAAATCTATCAACTCAATCTCAAAATGAAGTTCATCATCCTTAGGAAAGCCATCAGAAACTGGAATAGGGCAATCCTCCTCACCATAATGCAACTCGGGTTTGATCTTAAACTTCAAAAACAAATCAAAGATATACACGAAAATGTGAGGCTTTCCACAACCAAGAACGTCCAAGAATTGAATGCCAAGTCCAAAGTATTCTTCCGCAACAATCATGTGACATCAGTAATATTTCCTTTAATGCTGATCTAAAGAAAGTTTCGAAACTTACCATAGCAACTTCCCCAAGCAACATCGTAGGTATCCCCTCAAGCAATCCCAGTATCAAGTCGCTCTTACCCAAAACCCGCCTATGTGGGATCCCATTACCTACATAATAACACAGTAAACATGACAAACCGATGATACGTATGTTTGACATGTAAGCGTAAACAAATCCAATTAACTTATCAAGAAAAGTAAGAGAAATGGAAATACTGCTGCATTATACTTATTAGTTCTTAACAAGCATAAAAAATCTTAAGCACCGAGCTTCGGAATATTCACCTCCGAGTTCTGATCGTGTCGATTCCACCACACCACCATCAAGTGTACGGACTGTGCAGTGATATATAACCTGCGCCAATTAGTGCAATTCTAAAGCCATTCAAGAAAATCATCAGCACATACCTGATCACCATTACTGGGAGTCTTCTCACCAGCGCCAGGCCTTATCAAAGCTTTCATCAAACCACCAGGTTTCATTTTCTTCCTTCTACATAAAATTTGAAAGAAATTCAAAGGCAATCACAAAGTTAAACCGCTAAGACAGGACAGTAAGTGGAAAAGAAGGGCGGCCCTCATCACCCACCTTTTCTCATCCTTAGGATTTGACTTCGTCTTCTGGGCCTTGTAGTCCTCCTCTGTATCTTCAACTACAGCCATATCCCAGCTGAAATTAAACCAAAAATTCGCCGCGAGAGCTAAAAATCTTGGCTTTAAGGCTTCGAGCAGATTGAAATGGAAGAACGATGATTCCAAAGCTGTCAGCAATAATGCAACTCCGACCGGCAATCGACCGTTTAAACGGTAAATTTGGGTGCTTATACTATACCAAAGTTTCACTATTGGTGCTCTAACTTTAATTTGTGTCGTTTTGGTTCCCCAACTTGGCAAAACCGTTCATTATTGGTTCTGTTGACCAAAGTCACCGATTAACCAACCGGTGACCCAAACATCGGGGGCAAATCAGTCATTTACTATAATAATAATAAAAACCTTAAATATATAGAAATATGGACTGCAACGAACACGAAAGAAATCTCCTTCTCAAGAGCTCTGTCAAAAATCTCAAAATCTCCATTGCCATTGAAATGGATCGATCTTCACCCATTCAAGTTTGACGACATATACCCAGAAAGCCTCGGTCCCGATTTTAGAATATTGCTTGCCCACTTTCAAAAATCCTAGATTGACCGAAAAATTCAAACCCCAAATCACAGTAAAGTGTTCTGCGTATCAGAAGGATGACCTGGTATATTAGGCCTCAAGGCGAAGATTTAGACCCGACTTCTGCTTACATTGACGGTGAGTAACGTAATTTCTTTGGGATGTTTTATATTTCTGCGAATGTGTCTGTCTGTATGTGTTGTTTGGATTATCGATTGATTTTGTTTGGTTGTCGACGAAGTTTTTTTTTTTTTTTTTTCAGATAACGATGGTATTGAATTTACACTCAAATTCCATCATGGTGGGCGGATAAATTATAATGAAATATCGAAATCATATGTTGGGGTGAAGTGCTGTACGTTGATTTTTGCAACGTAGACAAGTTCAGTATAAACGATCTAGATAAGATATTCGATCATTTGGGATATTCAGATGATGAAAAGGTGATATATCTTTATCTAGACCCTCGACATTCACAGCGAGATGGTATTCGAGAATTGACCAACGATACTCAGATGCTCCAATTCTGTCTAATGGTGTTGCGTTCAGAGTTTTGGACGTTTTCTGTCATCATTCAACCGAGGAAGAGATGAAACAATTTTTGAGTACCGCACTAGAGCAGCAAAAAAAAAACATTGTGTGTTGTGATTGAAGAGATTGAGGCTGACAATGTGAACAAGGTTCGCGTAGATTCAGTTGGAAAAAGGAAGAAGTTGAGTCGAAGTCCCCTGCCAATATGTTGGATGGATGATCCTTATGACATTAGAAATGAATGGAGGAGTTCAACATTAAAAAGTGTTGCAGCAAGAACTAGTGATGTGCCGAGAAATACTAATGTTGATGAGGTGAGAGATGTTGATCGGATAGGGACTTTAGTAGATGCTGAGAAGGAGGTTGGAAGTAGTGATTTGAATGGGGCTGGTGATGATGAAGATGAGCCAGGTGATGATGAAGAATTGGAAGGTGATGATGAAGATGAGCCAGGTGATGATGAAGAATTAGAAGGTGATGATGAACAATTTGAAATGCAAACATCCAGATCAATGCATCGGATATAGCATAACTAAGACATTGATTAGATTAATGAAATTTATAACAATCTGGTAAAGTGGACAATACTCTTGCCTTGATATTAGAAAAATCTATCAACTCAATCTCAAAATGAAGTTCATCATCCTTAGGAAAGCCATCAGAAACTGGAATAGGGCAATCCTCCTCACCATAATGCAACTCGGGTTTGATCTTAAACTTCAAAAACAAATCAAAGATATACACGAAAATGTGAGGCTTTCCACAACCAAGAACGTCCAAGAATTGAATGCCAAGTCCAAAGTATTCTTCCGCAACAATCATGTGAAATCAGTAATATTTCCTTTAATGCTGATCTAAAGAAAGTTTCGAAACTTACCATAGCAACTTCCCCAAGCAACATCGTAGGTATCCCCTCAAGCAATCCCAATATCAAGTCGCTCCTACCCAAAACCCGCCTATGTGGGATCCCATTACCTACATAATAACACAGTAAACATGACAAATCGATGTTACGTATGTTTGACATGTAAGCGTAAACAAATCCAATTAACTTATCAAGAAAAGTGAGAGAAATGGAAATATTGCTGTATTTTACTTATTAGTTCTTAACAAGCATAAGAAATCTTAAGCACCAAGCTTCAGAATATTCACCTCCGAGTTCTGATCGAGTCGATTCCACCACAACACCATCAAGTGTACGGACTGTGCAGTGATATCTAACCTGCACCAATTAGTGCAATTCTAAAGTCAATTTGGATTATATTTAACCTGCACCAACAAGATGTGGTGAGGTGTGCTTATATTTTTGACGTATCATTTGGGATTATATTCGCTTAGTTTTACAATTATCATTCAATGATTGAATCTATGCCTCTAATTTAGGTTTCCCAGCTGAAGCTTTTGGGCGATCACATGCACTTCACTAGAATCGCCTTTGTCGAATTTGTAATGGTACGTGCTCGTGCCTGCTTATTATTACATTACAACAACATAAGCTAGAACTAATGGCTTTTGTTTGTATGATGCTGAGTTTCTTGCCATGGTAGGATCTTAGGATTTCTTTCCGCTGCCTCTAATTTGTTGGTTGTATGAATCTGATTAATTTTTGCAGGCTGAGAGTGCCATTCTTGCTCTTAACTGTTGTGGTCAGCATCTCGGGTCACAGCGCATAAGGTAAGATAAATCTCACTTAAGGCTGATGATTATATCACTAGTTTCTGCAATGGACGGCGTTAATGTAGGTGACTATGTTCTTTTTTTTCGATCCTTTCTTTAATTAGGGTGAGCCCTTCGAAGACACCTGTGAGGCCTGGGATTGCCCGCCCCGGGATGATGCAGTAGATCTTGACGAGCTCGATAATCATCTTACATCTCACTCTAAGGATGCAAAGTTGCTGTTTTTGTTATTACTTTTCATGAACTTCTCTTGGCACAGAGTGCTTCGACGTGTGTGGTGTGAACGATCACATCCACACACACCTTTGAGTACTTTTATTTCGGCACACACATCACTCTGTTGGAGTTTTCAAGTTTTTCGTCTGAATTTCGAATGTTTATGCTGTCGATGATTTTCCGATCATCGAACTCTATAATATATCTTTTGAGATACTATGATGGTATTTTACTTGCTTCGAATTTGTGTTTTGGCTGCGGTTGAACCATAGCTCGAGCTCGATAGCAGACCATTGCAGCGTTCTTACCAGAAAAAAACTATAACAGATTACTGCCAGTGGCATTGTAGCTAAACCAAAAAAAAAAAAAAAACATCCGAAAAACGTAGGATTTACATGAACCTTAGTTCAGGCAAGAAGCTGGCTTCACCCGGCCCCTCGAACTACCGTATACGTTCGAGCACGAAGATGATGTCAGCCCGCCGGGACCCACCAGGTTGATGTCCTCCAGTTCGATGTCCCGACAAGGGTTGCTCTTACTACACCGTAGCTTCACTGCCTCCGCCGTCGCGCATGTCCCCCATATGTTCCTGAACGTTACATTGCTTATCTTGATCTTCGACGATCCCTGCAAAACGAAATCACAGCCGTTAGAATTTATTTTTAGGGTTCCGCCCGAGATGAACGGATCAGATCGACCCCTCCCTTTACCTCGGGATTGCAGAGGTTGTAAGGACAGTACTCTTGGTTGATGAATATAGGATTCCTCACGTCCCTCATCAGTATATTCTCGTACAAGAAACCCGAGGCTGACCCGCCGACCGCCGTGGACTCGGGCCACGTATTGATCTGGACCCCGTTGGTGGTCCCGCGGAAGGTGCAGTTCAGAACCCTGACGGACCCGACCCGTTCCCGCTGGTCCACGGACCGGCCCATGCTCCCTACGCTGATCCCATGGCCAGGCCCGCATGAGACGTTCGTGATGAGGACGTCGTGGCTCCCCGTGCTGATCGAGACGCAGTCGTCCCCCGTGGCTATGTCCGTCGAGTCAATGGCTATGTGCCCCGACGAGCCGAGGTGGATCCCGTCCGTGTTGGGGCTGTCCGATGGGGCCAAGATGGTTAGGTGGGTTAGGGTTAGCCGAAAGCATGAGAATAGGTTGATGTGGAAGTTCTTGCTGTTGATTGAGGTTAGGTTTGTGATGGATGAGTCGTTCACAAAATCCAACCTAAGAGACTAATAAACAAAAAAAAAAAATAATGGCATTATAGTACTTAGGAACATTAGAAAACATCTCAAAAAAATAAAATAAAATATCATTCTTACAACTGGGAGAGGCTTGCAAGAGCCAGTCTTGCAAGTGTTATGAGGCCAAGCATAAGCTCCTTGACCATCCAACGTACCTCCGCCGTAGATCTTCAACCTATTTACGTGTCGGAAAGTGATCCAATGGTCGGTAAAGATCAATCGGGCCGGGCCCGTCGGAGCCCTCAAGGTTCCTCTGACAACGAACTCCTTGGTGCCGTTACTACACGGGCCTTTGAATATAACCGAGCGTATGTAGTACCACCCTCTCGGTATCACGACCCTAGCATTTCCGTCGTAGCGGCACGCATCCCTCCAAGCCTTCTTCATCGCCTAAAATATTTCGAAAAGAAAATAAGTTCGTATTTAAAGGAAAAAAGACTTCATTTTTTTTTTTGAAGTGAAAATTGAAAGACTTGTTAATTCTTCACCATAGTATTGTCTGTTGAGTTGTCTGCTATGGCATGGTATCGTCTTCTTACATTGAAGACCTTAACATCTCCTTCTGCATATAAGAAGGGAGATAATAAGATTGAAAGAAATAGTACTCTTGAATCCATATATATATATGAAGTCGTGGGAATTTCAACCGTTAACGAATAATGAATGTATTGAATTGGTTTAATAACGGTAATGAATGTAGTTTATCGGCCGTTCTTTGAGATGGGGGGTTTAGCGGTTATGAACTCCCATGTATTAAATTGGACTGAAGACCATTTTCTATGAATTTTGGCGTTGCTAATTTAATGTTTATTAACAGTAGAGAGAGGTAAATTAGGAAGTGTAAGTTGGTCAGTCGTATAACATCGTTTGCTAGTGCAATCTAGGATTTTACAACCTAACTAACACTCATCTTTTTCACTTCTTTTTTTTTTTCTCGAAAATATCACACAACGCAGTCGTAGTCCCCGACTAAATTCAGTATGAATGGAATTTGAACCGTATTGTCGGCGATCTCGAATTTCAGTGGAAATAAACCTTCTGTTTTGTGTGTATCTTCCGAGGCCATATAGACTATGATAATCAGCGAGTTTTTATTAAATTAAGGGATAAAACCAAAGATGGTCCCCAATGCTTATCCTGTGGACTAATTTAGTCCCCGATGTTTTGTCTGAATGAATTTAGTCCCTAATTTTGTCAATTTTGGATCAATTTGGTCCTAATGAGATGATGGATGAAGGTTATGATGATGAGTATGGAAATGGGAAGAAGAAGGGCGGCTCGGGGATCAAAATGTTTGGTGAACTGTGGAAGAAGAAAGTTATGAAGTGATGAATAGAGACTGAGGATGGATGCTTATAGCCTGGACACTGTTTTGTGTTTTCAGTTCTTTCTTGTGTACTTTCTTGATGATGATGATGAGTTTGTTTAATGAAGAGAGATTAATCAGAGCTACTGAGTTCAACATAAACGGCACAAACTCAGAATGTAACAATATCAAGTAATCAAAACACAACTTAAATAATATTATCTATGAAATTGTCAGGAAAGAAGAGAAACCTGCAGATAGATTTTGCTCTTCGAAGAATGAACTATGCAATATCATATCACTGTTTGGTTCCGTCGCACATCATCTTGTTACCTTGAAGCTCTGCAGTGGATTACGACAACGTTTGATACATTATTAGAACTATGATAGGAAAAAGATAAGCATTCTGCATTAAACCTCAAAGAATCAGCAATTTCAGCCGTGGAACAGCGATTCGTTCATCGTACCTTAACCCTTTTCACTAGCTTCTTAGCATTCGGATCGTTGTTAAACCCCATTGTTAAAATAGCAATTATGACTTTTAATATGTTGCTGCTGTCGTTGAATTTAATAAGTGAAGTAAACATAGAAAAGCAATTATGAATATATCAAAGCTTACTTTTTTTGACTTTTTTTTTTCTTTTACATACATACAAATACCTTCTTATAGAAGAAGTCCCCACAACCTTCGAAAGAATGTATTTCTATTGCGAGTCATTAGTGTTATGCATTTACCTGAAGTATGCGGTTTAGTGCTTTTGCTAGAGCAGATTTAAGGTCCCCGGGATGCATGCAATTCACCACTTTCATAATCATTGGCTAATTCTTCGAAGCTCTTGAAGGTGCTGACGGAGAAAGACCAAAGTTCATCAATGAATAGCATAAAAAAAATTCTAATAATTATAATAAAAATAAGTTTAGGATTAAAATGATAATTTCTAAATGAAAGGGTGAAATTACAAATAAGTTTACATACTAAAATTGACCGTTTTTATCTCACTCTCCCACTTAATAAATAGTATAGATATGTTATAAAATATTAATTGTGATTAAATATTATATTAAGATTATTTTATTATAATTATACTTATATTACGATAGAGAGATAATAGAGAGATTAAATATTTCAATATTGTGGTGTGATTTAAAATGAACTATAATCACTTATTTATAATAATAATAAATCACTATTACAACTAATTACATTAAATACAATTATACATCTCACACTAAAATACAAACTCTTTAAGTATACAATTCCTATCTTATCATCATTTAATACAATACTTTCAAATCATCAATAATTTAACTAATATTATTATTTAGAACATCCACGTCTTAATAAATGTAATTATTTCATAATAAATAATATATTATCATAATCTTTCTTCTCGTCTCATCTCAGAACAAACAAATAAGAAAGCATAAAAAAATACATACAATACAATACAATACAATGAAGAACTCTACACTACTGTACTGCTGCAGCTGCACTGCAGTGTTAGACAGAAGAAGAGAAAAATACATACAAATATCATATGAAATGGAAATCATTCGACAATAAAGTTACTTGCGCTCAAGCTCTCTGCAGAAAGACTGGTTTTGTAACGCAATCTAACCTTAATTTGTAGTCTGCCATTCGACAATAAATCATTCCCCATTTCGTGTTTTTGGTAGTCTGCCATTTCTTTAGCAGATTCAACAATTGAGTCGGGACACCAAATCAATTGGATGAATCTGAGCGTCTGTATGTCTCCAACATCTGGGGATATCTCCTTCAACCTAACCATATCGATTAGTATCAGCTGTTCGAGGCAAGGAAAATGGTTGGAATCTGCCGTAAAACATTCGAAATCATTACACTCATTGAGCAGCAAGTATTTTAGACGAACAAACTGTCCTTCGACGTGATTCCACCCGCTTCCGCTGCAACTCCACAGACGTAGTTCTTCTAGCAGTGGCAGTGAGCCAATCTTAGTCATTGTTACGTCGTCGTCATCCAAACAAAGGCCGCTAATATACAAGCACTTGAGTGAATGGGCCGGGAAAGTAATACTCGACAGCATTTCGTTTCGTAGTGCTACGGATCTCACCTTGGACAACCAGCAATATAAATCTTCAAGCTTTTCAAGACGAGCGATGTTGTTCAGAGCATACACCCCCTCGACTTCATCATCATATTCCACACTTAGAGTCCTGACGTTGGGAATTCTTTTGACCAAATCTTCGCTAAAACTCAAATTTAGTATACACTCAGCCGACTGAAGGTTCTTCAAGATATCAACGTCGCTGCTTTCACTTGGAGGAGGAGGAGGATCCGAGAGAATGATTCTGTTGAATATGCAGATATGTCTAAGTTGAGACATTTTCCAGATTTCTTTCGGTAATTCAGCCCCAACGGAACCTATTATGTATAGAGACTGAAGATTCCAGATCGAAATAATTGATGAAGGAAAGATAACCAATCCATCATAATCAGATGATGAGAAGTGAAGGCAGCGCAAGTTAACATGTTGAGAAGCAACTCGTACCATGTCATCTATACTAATGTCCAAATACAGAGTTGAAGCCAAAACTCTTAACGACTTATTATAAACTGAAGAAGGTAATAAGAATATATCCTCAAGTATCAAACTACGCAACACTGACGGTGATTTCTGGACAGCTGCGTCGGAATAGAAACGGTCCACCTCATATGAGCTTGGATAAAGGACTATTCGTCTTTCCTTGTTTGAAACTTCTAGATCATGCTGCTTCCGCACGATGCAAAGAAACTTCTTCTCTATAGCTTCTTTTAAGCTTAAATCCCTCAAAAGATCGTGGACCTTGAATTCCACTACTTCTCCACTTTGAGACGACTCAGAAACTAAAATGAGATTCCTAGCGACGAGGTCACGTATATATTCTCGTGCAGCCCCTTCTAGGCTCTTTCCACAAATTGGTTTTAGAAATCCTTCGGCCACCCATAGTCTGACCAGTCTGTCGACAACAATGAATTTATCTTCGGGAAAAATTCCCATGTAAAGGAAACAAGGCTTCAAATGCACCGGTAAATGGACATAACTTAATGATAATATCTTCACGCAAATGGCGTCATCTTCTGAACTCAGAGTGGAACTTAAATTTTCTGCTACATATTTCCAATATTTTTGCGTTCGGGGTGACCTTGCTAGATGGCCTCCAATCACGACAACCGAAAGAGGAAGTCCTCTACAGTTGTTCGATATCTCCTTGCCAACATCCTCTAGCTCGCGGGGGCAGTCATCTTGTCCGAATACGGTTTTGCAAAGTAAATCCCAAGTTTTTCCCTCGTCTAACAAACCCACAGGAAAAGCATGCGAGCTAATCGAAGCGAATTTTGATTCTCTGGTGGTTATGACAATTCCACTACCGCGGCTATCCGGCAAGAACTTGCGCAAACTATCCCACGCCTCGACATCCCATATGTCGTCTACTATAAGTAAATACCTTTTGCCGAATAAATCCTTGTACAGTTTATCACCCAACTCGTATTCGCCCTCTCCTCTCAAACTTTCCTTACTCTGTGTCTTATCTAGACAATGAACAAGTTCTATAAGTCAACTTGATCGAAAACTCCATCATCCGCTATGTGAGCATCGATGACGTCTTCAGCAGCGTAGGCTGCATCAGCCGTTCGAAGCTCCAAGTCGAGGTGGACGGAGGTGTGGTGATCTTCGAGGAACTTTTGAAAGAAAGAGATCTTCGAATTGAGAGAGTCGACGAGTTCCTCGTCGAGCTTGATGGGAGGGTAAGGATGTTCGTTGAGATCTGATATGAGATGCATCAGAGAAGTAAAAGCTGCATAAGATGTCGCCATTAATTCGAAGAAATGAAAGGCTTCTTCGATCGGTATTATAATGCAGCAGCACTTTGTCTGTATCAACTGATCTTTGGAGTGAGCAATGACAGAGCAAGAAAATAAGTTCAATGGGGATGGGATATTATAATATGTAATAACAACGAACGCCTTCCTTGACTTTGAGGTCGAATCGAAAGTTGCTTTTAGCTTTAATGACAGCTGTGTTGTGTTCATCAAGTTGCGTTCTTATTTCAGCTAAATTGAAGGAATTAATTAAACATTATTTTTGGACAGACTTATTTAGATGAAGTGTTTGTTTATTCGTTAATTATTACCTAGCTAGGACGATGCTGAAATTTTCAGTACAGTCTGGAAAGGTTGGAAATGATACAATAAAAATTTGGTCGATTTTATAAACCTCAGACCAAATAACTAAAAGAAATACATAATAAATCTATACATATATCCAATAGAATTAAACCGATCCGTATATTTGGTCGAATTGAATTTATAAACCTCAGCAAACTTTTTGAAGCTTTATATTATTCTAACTTTAATTTGCTGCTAATTCTACTGTTTGTATTCTGTAGCTATTTTTTTTCCAATATAAAATACTTATTCTAAAATAGAAACTGTGCAAATATAAACAAATATTGTCTCAAAGAGACAATGTATTAGATTAATTAACATTGTCAATGACTTGGTCTCCCACAGCCAAATGAGAACATTGCTTGATGATATTGTTGCTATCACACAGTCTCAACAATATCCCGAAATATATATTTCCCTGTTTTGTTAGATATAATAATTTTTGTTGGATATATATATAAATATATTTGAAATTTTGTTGGTTAAAAGCATAATAGATCGAACCTTTACTCTTATGTAGGATGCCAAAGTAGTCAATGGCTTGTTCGATCTCCTTACAGTTCCAACTTTAGGACTCATATTAATCATCTGGAAACGGTTACCCATACCTGTTTGGATAATAAACGCCAATGCCAAAGTATTTAGCTTTTATTTTTATTTTTAATTATAAATTTCATATGTTCTATTGAAGGTCATACTTCATTTTAATTTCAACATAAAACTAGTATAATTTCAAAGTCATGATTATAAATTTTTATTTTTTATTTTAAAAAGAGAGATAATTTTAGGTATATTTTATGTACGTTTTTAGGAATTATATTTAATTTCATTGGTTTAAAGATTGATGGATAAACCTAAACTATGCAAAAAAAAATTTCATAGGTTCTTGAATTATACGGCAACTTTTGAGAAAACCCTAAAAAAATATATGACAAACAAGATAAATAAAACAGAAATTCAAAGTTTAAAAAAATAAGATATTACAAATCGAGAGAATATAAAAAATAATGTTATTTTTAACATCTAATTCCAAAACTAATCAACATTCTACAACAATTACAAAACTAATCAAATTTTTTATTTTTTAATTTTAACTAATATTACTTTCATTCTCATCACAAAACTGTTTCAAATTACAATTTTTTTTAATCTCATTATTTCAAATAAGCAAATAATGTTGATTATTACAATTTTTTTTAATCTCATTATTTCAAATAAGCAAATAATGTTGATTAGTGATCTCATTATTTAATTATTTAATCAAATTACACCACATGAGTCTCCTTTGCCCAGCGATTTGAAGTTGAATAAATACAATTGCACAAAATTCCCAACATATTTATGCACAAAATTGCACTTTGAGGATGGCATGGCATATGTCTGTGCCAACGCCGGTATTTAAAGGCTAGCCCATAGCCAGGTCGAATGGGGATACCTCGGGACAAAAAAAAAACGCCGGTATTTAAAAGTTAGCCCATAGCCAGGTCGAGTGGGGATACATCGGGACAAAAAAAAAAAGGATGGCATGGCATGCATTGTAACAATTACTCATGTATGTATATTTTGTTGTCATAACAGAGGAAGGTGCTTTATTTCCAAAATAGATAGCAAAACAAAAATTCACTTTGTGTATGCAAAGCCAACTTCAGGACTGCGTATTAGTATTGAGCATTGTGAAGATAGATAACTCACAAGACGGTACATCTGTTCAATCCAAGATTGTCGAAAAATCTTCTCCCAGCAGGCCAAAGTCTAGACCATAAGCTTGTACGAGGTGGTGCGATGTTAAGGGTGTCCTGAACCAAACGTTCCCTAACGACATCATCGTCATCTTCTGGAATTTCTTGATCATCCGAAGAAGTAGCATGGCTTTTATCCTCCCAGCTGAAGCTTTTGGGCGATCACATGCACTTCACTAGAATCGCCTTTGTCGAATTTGTAATGGTACGTGCTCGTGCCTGCTTATTATTACATTACAACAACATAAGCTAGAACTAATGGCTTTTGTTTGTATGATGCTGAGTTTCTTGCCATGGTAGGATCTTAGGATTTCTTTCCGCTGCCTCTAATTTGTTGGTTGTATGAATCTGATTAATTCTTGCAGGCTGAGAGTGCCATTCACAGCGCATAAGGTAAAATAAATCTCACTTAAGGCTGATGATTATATCACTAGTTTCTGCAATAGACGGCGTTAATGTAGGTGACTATTTTCTTTTTTTTCGATCCTTTCTTTAATTAGGGTGAGCCCTTCGAAGACACCTGTGAGGCCTGGGATTGCCCGCCCCGGGATGATGCAGTAGATCTTGACGAGCTCGATAATCATCTTACATCTCACTGTAAGGATGCAAAGTTGCTGTTTGTTATTACTTTTCATGAACTTCTCTTGGCACAGAGTGCTTCGACGTGTGTGGTGTGAACGATCACATCCACACACACCTTTGAGTACTTTCATTTCGGCACACACATCACTCTGTTGGAGTTTTCAAGTTTTTCGTCTGAATTTCGAATGTTTATGCTGTCGATGATTTTCCGATCATCGAACTCTTTATAATCTATGTATCTTTTGAGATACTATGATGGTATTTTACTTGCTTTGAATTTGTGTTTTGGCTGCGACTGAAACCATCGCTCGAGCTCGATAGCAGACAGTTGCGACGTTCTTACCAGAAAAAACTACCAGTGGCATCATAGCTAAACAAAAAAAAAAAACATCCGAAAAACTTAGGATTTACAAGAACCTTAGTTCAGGCAAGAAGCTGGCTTCACCCGGCCCTTTGAACTACCGTAGACGTTCGAGCACGAAGCTGACGTCAGCCCGCTGGGACCCACCAGGTTGATGTCCTCCAGCTCGATGTCCCGACAAGGGTTGCTCTTACTACACCGTAGCTTCACTGCCTCTGCCGTCGCGCACGTCCCCCATATGTTCCTGAACGTGACGTTGCTTATCTTGATCTTCGACGATCCCTGCGAAAGGAAATCATGGCCGTTAAAATCTTTTTAGGGTTCTGCCCGAGATGAACGGATCAGATCGAAAGTACCCCGGGATTGCAGAGGTTGTAAGGACAATACTCCTGGTTGATGAATATAGGATTCCTCACGTCCCTCATCAGTATATTCTCGTACAAGAAACCCGAGGCAGACCCGCCGGCCGCCGTGGGCTCGGGCCACGTCTTGATCTGGACCCCGTTGGTGGTCCCGCGGAAGGTGCAGTTCAGCACCCTCACGGACCCGACCCGTTCCCGCTGGTCCACGGACCGGCCCATGCTACCGACGCTGATCCCATGGCCGGGCCCGCACGAGACGTTCGTGATGAGGACGTCGTGGCTCCCCGTGCTGATCGAGACGCAGTCGTCGCCCGTGGCTATGTCCGTCGAGTCGATGGCTATGTGCCCTGACGAGCCGAGGTGGATACCGTCCGTGTTCGGGCTGTCCGATGGGGCCACGATGGTTAGGTGGGTTAGGGTTAGCCGAAAGCATGAGAATAGGTTGATCTGGAAGTTCTTGCTGTTGATTGAGGTTAGTGAAGGCGTAGGCCCCAGTGAGTGGTATGGACACAAGAGAATTTTGCTGAAAAACTGTTAAAACAGAAATGTTGGCTCTAATGTTGAGCTGCAAACGCCAGGCCTTTTCCCTTTGACGCGTTTTTCTGAGCATCAAGATTGATCTCATTGTTCTTGAAGATGTTCATGAGGACATTAAAGTCGAGAGTCGCCAAGTTGTAGGATTCCTCAACCACTGAAACTTTGTTGTTGAACTTTGGGGACAAAGAACGAATAGCTTTCGAGTTTAAGGCTTTGTTTGAAATCGGTTCTCCTAAACTTTGACACTCACTCGAAATGTTTAAAAGCTTCCCAAAATAAGAAGAAATATCCTCATCCTCACTCATCCTAAGACTCTCGAGTTGACTGTGAAGAAGACGAAGTTTCGTTTCTTTTACGCTCGCATCTCCCTCACAATACCTTTGAAGAATGTCCCACGCAGATTGAGCTGTGGTACAGTTTTGAATGATTTTGAACATGAAAATATCGACAGTAGAGAAAATCGCATTAAGAGCTTTTTCATTAAAATCAGCATCCAATCGCTCTTGTTGCGTCCATTCAGCGACGGGTTTATCAACGACTTCCCCATCAGCGTCTGGATTAGTTTTTGGCGTAACATAGCTAGTAAGAACAGAGTTCCATGCCCGGACATCAATTGACTTGATGGACTGACGCATCCGAACCTTCCAATAGGCATAGTTCGAACCATCCAAAACGGGAATTTTTCCAAAAGTGTTTGGGCTAAAAATATCCATATCAAAAAGATCAGAACGCTTAGTATATCAAGCGGAAGCTCTGATACCACTTTGAAGGCGTAGGCCCCAGTGAGTGGTATGGACACAAGAGAATTTTGCTGAAAAACTGTTAAAACAGAAATGTTGGCTCTAATGTTGAGACAACATTCGAGACCTCAAAGTTTTCGCACAGCGGATTAAAATAAAGTTCAGAGTAAAAACGATTGAGACACAGTTTTAAAATATGCAGCAAGTTGTAAAACTTGCTGCGAGCCTTCAGGGCAAAATTCCACTCACTTGAAATGGATTACAAAAAGAACATCTATCGAAGATAGAAAACCAGCCTAGAAAAGATCCTACGAAAAGGACTATAAACCTACAAATTATGCAGGGGTAAAACGCTAGGCAAAATTACGAAACATAATAAACGTAAAGGTGAGAACTCTCTCTTTCTTTTCTTTCTTCCTTGTTTCGTCTGTCTCTCGTTTTGAGTCTTCTCTTTTAAATACTCGAACTCGTCGATCTTGGTCTTCTCCATAATCTCCATACTGCCCATGATCTCCTCCTTAAGCTCAAGGAACGTTGTAGGTTGTTAATATAAAGACCAATTCTATTCTTAGCAAAGCCAAGAATAGCAAATACTATTTTTAGTAAAGGCCTTTCTATATTTAGCTCCACTTCCTTTGAATAAATCCAAGCTCGAAACTAAGTCCTGCACATATTAAAATAACGCCAAGATTATAGGAATAATGGTTTTTGGGTTTGAAAGACAAAACCGAGGATTGACTAAGTCTGAGTCAACTCGTGTTGAGTCGGTCGTCGTCCCAACATTGTCAATGTCGACATAGTCAACATTAACAGTTAGGTTTGTGATGGATGAGTCGTTCACAAAATCCAACCTAAGAGACTAACAAACAAAATATAAAATAAAATTAATGGCATTATAGTACTTAGAAACATTAGAAAACATTTTAAAATATTTATATATATATACATATATATTGCAAGAAAAAATAATTTCTTTCTTACAACGGGGAGAGGCTTGCAAGAGCCAGTCTTGCAGGTGTTGTGAGGCTTTTTCTGTGGGTTTGTTAGTGGAATATTTTATAACATATATATACTATTTATTAAGCGGGAAAGTGGAATAAAAACTGTCAATTTTAGTACGTAAACTTATTTGTAATTTCATCCTTTCATTTAGAAATTATCATTTTAATCCTACTTATTTTTATTATAATTATATCCTTAACAACAAAATGAAATGGGCGGTGATCTGGAGAAGATTCAAAAGATCGGAGAGTACTTGATTGAGATATGGAAAGCTGTAGGTATGAACACCGATGGCACTTAGCAATCCTTTTTCCTGTCTATTTTTACTTTCATTTCCTTCCCGATTGTTTAATATACTATAATATGTTTTATAGGCCGACGTTAACTTGAAGATCAAAAAAGCATTTTGCCCTCCGAAGGTTGTGGAAAAGAACCCGTGCCTTGAGTATGTCAAATACATTGTTCTTCCATGGTTCAAGGAGTTCACTGTTGAACGAAAACCAGAGAATGGAGGGATAAGTGAGTCTTCTCTTTGCATCTTTAATGTGCACGATCTAATTGGATTGTTTTTATGGTATTAATTACTGAACTTTCATCTTTCTCCTTCAGGACCTTCAGGAGCTTCGAAAAATTAGCCAATGATTATGAAAGTGGTGAATTGCATGCATCCCGGGGACCTTAAACCTGCTCTAGCAAAAGCACTAAACCGCATACTACAGGTAAATGCATAACACTTATGACTCGCATTAGAAATACATTCTCTCGAAGGTTGTGGGGACTTATTCTATAAGAAGGTATTTGTATGTAAAAGCAAACAAAAGTAAAAAAAAGTAAGCTTTGATACATTCATAAATTGATCAGACTCCATTTGGTACATATTCGAATAGGTTATAGCAAAGTAAGGCAGTAAACACTTTTCTATGTTTACTTCACTTATTAAATTCAACGACAGCAGCAACATATTAAAAGTCATAATTGCTATTTTAACAATGGGGTTTAACAACGATCCGAATGCTAAGAAGCTAGTGAAAAGGGTTAAGGTACGATGGACGAATCGCTGTTCCACGGCTAAAATTGCTGATTCTTTGAGGTTTAATGCAGAATGCTTATCTTTTTCCTATCATAGTTCTAATAATGTATCAAACGTTGTCGTAATCCACTGCAGAGCTTCAAGGTAACAAGATGATGTGCGGCGGAACCAAACAGTGATATGATATTGCATAGTTCATTCTTCGAAGAGCAAAATCTATCTGCAGGTTTCTCTTCTTTCCTGACAATTTCATAGATAATATTATTTAAGTTGTGTTTTGATTACTTGATATTGTTACATTCTGAGTTTGCGCCGTTTATGTTGAACTCAGTAGCTCTGATTGATCTCTCTTCATTGAACAAACTCATCATCATCATCATCAAGAAAGTACACAAGAAAGAATTGAAAACACAAAACAGTGTCCAGACTATAAGCATCCATCCTCAGTCTCTATTCATCACTTCATAACTTTCTTCTTCCACAGTTCACCAAACATTTTGATCCCGGAGCCGCCCTTCTTCTTCCCATTTCCATACTCATCGTCATAACCTTCATCCATCATCTCATGAGGCGACCCGACGTAATCATAATCTCCATTGAAAGGCTCGGAATAGTAACGCTTATCGATCGACCCACACCTCTCGGATATCACCACTGAGGCCGCAGCGTTAGCTGCCTTCTTCCACTGCTCCATTTGCACTGTGAGTCTCCTCATCTCATCTTCGAGTTCTACCTTAGCCTTTTCAGTAGCTTCTAACTTCTCACTCATCTGAACTAAACTGTTCTCCCTTGCTGCAAGCTCTTCATCCATCTTGCTCAGCTTCGACTTCAGCTCGTATATCTCAGATTCAGCGGATGATAAGTTCGAAGACTTCTCTTCGAGCTGCGCTTTTAAGCCCTCGTTTTCTTCTCGAAGAGCTTCTAATTGCTTCCCCCGCTCGTCGAAATTCGACTTAAGGGCATCAATCTCGACATCCCTTTTCGGGCTGTCATCAGATAAGACTTTCTCTGTCTCTGTCAGGATTTCTCGCTCAAATGGAACCTCGAAAACATCGGTCTCTGTATGAACATCGATGTCAGGCTCTGTCCCGTCGTCATCTTCTTCGTCCGCCTTGTCCTGCCTCTTTGGCTTCTTCTCGTGGACGGTCTTTGTTATCTGATCCTTGAGGTCTCTGAGCTCCTCCTGGGCGAGGCCGAGCTGGGATTCCAGGTCGGCAATGCGGGTCCCCAGCTTCTTTTTATCCGACGGACGGGACTGAACGCCGCTGGGCGATCGACCCTCGGACAGCCTCGGGCTGCTTTCGTCTGCCCTCGAATGATGGTGCAAGGAAGGATCCGAGTCGGCGTTCGACGTCCTGACGTTGGGCGGGTCCCGCTGGGACAGCCTTGAAGATGGATCTGTTGCCCTGCAATATTATTATGTAAGAAGAAGAACTCACAAGCACATCACACAGTGAAAGAAAACTAAATAAATGCGCATCAAGAATAGTTAGTTAGTTACCTTTGTCTCGGCATCGCTGATCTTCTTCTCTAAAGGAAGCTGAAAGAAGGTGAAATTCTGGGATTATAAGTTTTTGATCAGATATAAATTTCTTCCCAAGATATTTCCAAGAAATAAGAGAAAAGAACCCTAAAATAAAGCTTTTAAGCTGAAACAAAAGACACTAATCACACAATTCTTTGTTTCTTGAGTTAGCTTCCATAACTGAAGTCAAGCGAAAGCATTACGACAGAGAAGCTCACTCACCACTTACTGACGCTGAGGATGATTCTTCTGCTTCTCTATTGGGATGTGTGATGTATAGTGTGTGCCGTGCGTGTGAATATGTAATAATAAATAAAAGGTTAAAAGGACAGCATTTATTTGGAAGTAAGAGAAACAAAGGTCTTTAAATATTGTAAGATTTGCATTAGATCGAATCTGATGATAAATTATAATATTCGTTAAATTGATATGTTGTTACTTATTGTTGAGAGATAGAGAGAGAGCTTTTATGAATTTTGAATAATAAATGGGTAGGTTTCAATGAATATTGTGATTATGACTAGCCAAAATCAAATGATTAGTCGATAATTATTTATTGTATTCACAGTTTATATATATATATAAAAAAAAAGGTTAAATATTAGGAAAGTCAACAATATCGAATATTAAAAGAAAGGAATTAAGAACACAAATGATGTAGTCTACAGTTTAATATTGTTTAGTATCAAATGACTTTGTCCCATTGTGGCGGTGTGACAATAAAAACCGTTCGTATAGATCCAAAAAAGTAGGTTGGGATTTAGTTTAATTTAATTTATATGTGTTGTAAAGAAAGACAAGTGCATGTGTTATATTTAAATGTAATCCCAATTACTACATGCAATGCAATGGAATGCAATGCATGCATGGGATGAGGGCCATTCCATGTTCACAATTCACCGCTGTGATCTATCTTGATTTTTTTTTTTTTTATTTTCTTTTGTGTATTTTTTCTTTTAATGGATCAAATCATATATATAATATATAAACCCTTCTTTCTCAGCCCACTAAGAATTTCAAATTAAATGACCCCTATGTAGCGTATATTGGGTTCACATATAGTCCAATAATTTAATGGATAAAATCCAAAATGATCCTCAATATTTACCTTATGAACCAATTTGATTCTCGATGTTTCGTCTGAACCAATTTGGTCCTCAAGGTTGTCGTTTTTGGACCAATTTGATCATTCCGTCACGATAAACGTCAATTTTAACGGAGATCTCACACGTGACTCACAATAAATCATGCATGGATCGATAAAATTGAAATAGTACTGAAATTAGAGCACAAAACTAAAAAAATTCTCCTCTAAAATTCGAATATGAGTTGTAGATCATCTGTTTCGTCGAGCTTCATTGATAGTAGAAGAAAACAGTACGAACCCCTCAAATCCTGTAATAATTCCAAAATTCGACCCATACATGATTTACTATGGGGCCACGTGTGGGATTTTCGTTAAAATTGACGTTTATCGTGACAGAATGATCAAATTGATCCAAAATTGACAACATTAGGGACTAAATTCATTCAGACAAAACATCGGGACTGAATTAGTCCACAGGATAAACATCGGGGACCATCTTTGGTTTTATCCCTTAATTTAATAAAAACTCGTTGATTATCATAGTCTATATGGCCTCGGAAGATACACACAGAACAGAAGGTTTATTTCCACTGAAATTCGAGATCGCCGACAATACGGTTCAAATTCCACTCATACTGAATTTAGTCGGGGACTACGACTGCGTTCTGTGATATTTTCGAGAAAAAAAAAAAGATCATTGGTGATATTTCCGAGAGGGTGGTACTATATACGCTCGGTGATATTCAAAGGCCCGTGTAGTAACGGCACCAAGGAGTTCGTCGTCAGAGGAACCTTGAGGGCTCCGACGGGCCCGGCCCGATTGATCTTTACCGACCATTGGATCACTTTCCGATACGTAAATAGGTTGAAGATCTACGGTGGAGGTACCTTGGATGGTCAAGGAGCTTATGCTTGGCCTCATAAGTCATAACACTTGGCTCTTGCAAGCCTCTCCCAGTTGCAAGCCTCTCCCACTTGGCAGTCATCTTGTCCGAATACGGTTTTGCAAAGTAAATCCCAAGTTTTTCCCTCGTCTAACAAACCCACAGAAAAAGCATGCGAGCTAATCGAAGCGAATTTCGATTCTCTGGTGGTTATGATAATTCCACTACCGCGGCTATCCGGCAAGAACTTGCGCAAACTATCCCACGCCTCGACATCCCATATGTCGTCTACTATAAGCAAATACCTTTTGCCGAATAAATCCTTGTGCAATCTTTCACTCAAAACATGTTCTTCCTCTCCTCTCAAACTTTCCTTACTCTTTTTCTCATCTAGACAATGAAGAAGTTCTATCAGACTTTCATGTATGTTGTAGTCCTTGGATATCGTAGCCCAACCACGAACATCATAGTATTTCCCAACGTAAGGATGGCTATAGACTTTGTTAGCAAGCGTTGTCTTACCGATTCCGCCCATACCTGTTATCGAGACAACATGACGGCCAGACCCGTGAGTGAGCTTGTCCACGATTTCGATTGTTAGGTCTTCCATACCAACCACCACCGTATTGTTGTTCTCACCATCAGAATTATTAGCAGCAGGTCGTCGTGTAGGTCGGTCGCTGCCTTGACTACTTTTCTTCTTCTCAGTATTCCAATTCATCTCCCTCACTTCTTTCTCGATGAGATCCATGCTTTGTATCGCCTTTTGAAGACTTGTGTTGAAGTCAACTTGATTGAAAGCTCCATCATCCGCTATGTGAGCATCGATGACGTCTTCCGCAGCGTAGGCTGCATCAGCCATTCGGAGCTCCAACTTGAGGTCGACGGAGGTGTGGTGACCTTCGAGGAACTTTTGAAAGAAAGAGATCTTCGAATTGAGAGAGTCAACGAGTTCCTCGTCGAGCTTGATGGGAGGGTAAAGATGTTCGTTGAGATCTGATATGAGATGCATGAGAGAAGTAAAAGCTGCATAAGATGTCGCCATTAATTCGAAGAAATGAAAGGCTCCTTCTTTGATCGGTATAATGCAGCAGCACTTTGTTTGTTTGTATCAACTGATCTTTGGAGTGAGCAATGACAGAGCAAGAAAATAAGTTTAATGGGGATGGGATATTATAATATGTAATAACAACGAACGCCTTCTTTGACTTTGAGGTCGAATCGAAAGTTGTTTTTTAGTTTAATGACAGTTGTTCATCAAGTTGAGCATAATTTATTAATGTTGCGTTCTTATTTCAGCTAAATGAAGGAATTAATTAAACATTATTTCTGGACAGACTTATTTGGCTTTTTTAATTAAATAATCAGATTTTTAATTCTTATTTATAAAATAAGTGAAAAAAAAATACTTATTAATAAAATAAGTATTTTCGTATGTTTGAAGTACGAGTTATAACTCGTATGTTGGAAATACGAGTTATAACTCGTAACTCTGACATGCGAGTTATAACTCGTATCTTTAAGATACGAGTTAGATCTATTATACCAACCGCGACGAACAGACGACGAACGACGCAGACAAAGACGGCGACGGCGACGGCGACGGTGCAAGGCGAACGGCGACGGTGCAAGACGAGAGTAACTCGTAGCTAATAGGTACGAGTTAGTTTTTTTGTGATTGTATTAGGATTATTTTGTTGATTTCGTATGAAATTATTGGGATTATTTATTGATTTCGAAGAATTGATGAATGTATTGTTGAGGATAATTTGTGTCGAAATTATTCGTAGAATTAAGAATATTTGTGTTGGGATTAACGCGTGTTTTTGTCGTTCGTATTCATTGGATTTATTGGTGTTTTTGTTAATGTTTTTGTCGTTCGTTTTCGTTGTATTGTGTTGTTCTTCGTAGGATGGAAGACTCTTTGTACGGCCCTATCGATGATTTGGTGTTGACGATGCAGTCGAATCATCGATCTCGTGATGTCCTGCTGGATGCGGACGTGATCGATAAAACGATCAAGATTAGATCGTTAGAAAATGTTGTATGGGGTACGAAAGAGCAGCCTATAATTCTACACGGTCGTTTGCTGAAGAAGTTGGATGACATGGGATTGTACGGCGTATATAGCTGCATGTCGCATGAAGTAGACCCCCACTTGATTACTGCGTTAGTAGAGCGATGGAGGAAAGAGACGCATACGTTTCACTTTTTTGTTGGGGAGGCGACTGTTACGCTAGCGGACGTCGGTATACTATGGAGGTTGCCGATAGATGGTGAGTGCGTTTCGGGTGTGATCGAGTCCAGGACGACGTCGCAGTGGCAGGATGAGTGTGAGCGGTTGCTTGGATATCGACCACCACAAGACAAACTTAAGGGGACGGCGTTAGCGATGAGAGCTCTAGCGGATTGGTATATAGCCAATCCAGTCACAGATGACAGTGAGGAAGTAGAAGTCGAGCAAGCTGCACGTGGATATGCGATGCTGTTATTGGTGCAGTTATGTTCCCCGATTGTAGCGCCAGCACCGTCTCGCTCACATTCCTCCAGTTATTGGAGGACATCGACGAGGTGCACACTTATAGTTGGGGCAGTGCAGTACTCGCCTTTTTGTATAGAGAGCTTTGTTCGGCATGTCAGCCGAAAAAGCTTAATATAGGCGGACCTCTACGGCTGTTGCGGTAATAATTTATAAAATTCAAATAAATTTGAATTTTATATTTTCGTAATCATAGATTTAATGTAATATTTTTTTGTAGGTGTGGACGTGGATGAGAATCCTGCCTTTACAGCCCGTTCGTGTAGTGGAGCGCATCCATATGTCATCCCAAGTAATTAATGGGTTTGAGCTGCCGATGCCACAAAATGCTGCAAGGTATTATAATCGACAGACAACATGATCCTCGTCCGTACTTCGGCCGTATGTTGTCGGACATCAAATCGATAGACAACATGATCCCAAGATTGCCTCGTCCAATTTTGAAACATTCTTGTTGCATAGCGTGACCAATCTGTTTCAGTATTGTCCATTGCTACCGCAGCTTCCTGATACCGATCACGCCAATACTGTACGCACCTATGAAAAGTGAAATCGACGATAGCTCGCGGCGGGAGCAATCGTGGCCCCTTTAATACACCGTTAAGACCCTCAGAAATGTTGGTCGTCATAACACCACATCGAGTGCCACCATCGTGAACAAAAGTCCACTGCTCCACGTCTACATTTATCAACCATTGCCAAGCTTTTTTATCAATCAATTGAATCTGATTCATAATGCGGTCGAATTTGTTCAACGTATGCGCAGTTCCAGCTCTGTGACAAAAATCTTTCAGCTGTTGGCTTTTGAACTTCTTGTAAAAGTTGGATTTTATATGCCGCAGACAGAAACGATGTACTCCATTTGGGGGCCTAAAAGCAGTCGTCACTCTTACTGCAGCCATAAGACCTACAAGACGATATTTACATATTATAAATAAAATTTATACAACTAAATATACATATAAGGCCGTCTGAGTAACTTTGTGAAAGACAAACCTGGATGACGATCCGAAATAAGGCAAACAGAATGGTTCTGCAGAACATGTGTATTTAGGTTGTTAAGAAACCATTTCCAAGAATGTTCACTTTCTTCGGTGACAATGGAGAATGCTAGGGGGAAGACGTTCTGATTGGCGTCGAGTGATGTAGCAATCAACATTTTGTGTTGATATTTTGAGTATAAATGCGTACCATCAACACAAACAATTTTACGGCAATGTCGAAAACCGTCAACACTTGGTTTAAATGCCCAAAAAACGTACCCAAGCTTATATTCTCCAGGCGTGCTAGTGCGAATGTGCAGCCACTTCACGATTGTTCCTGGATTGTAATGTTGTAAAGCTTTCATAAAAATTGGAAGCTTCTGTACGGAATCTTCCCACGTGCCATAAACATTTTCCATAGCTCTTTTGAGTCCATGCCAAGCTTGTATGTACGAGATATCGTAGCCAAATTTATCTTTTATGAGCTGCTGTACATTTTTGGGTAGGAAGTGAGGGTCTGTCTTTACAACGCCAACAAGCTTGTCGGCAATCACGTTCCGAGAAATATTACGATGAGTTGTGGACAACTCAGTCATGTAGCATGCGTGTGGCTCTCCATATTTTGTCACTTTCCAATAACCTTCTTTACGCTTCAAGCTGGCTCTAAGTCTCCAAGGGCATTCACTGTTGTGATTGCATTCTACACTCCAAACGGTGTTGCTGCTTTCTTTAACATGATACTCGCGCCTAACTACCCTGATCGAATAATCGTCTACAGCATGTTGTAAATGTTCTTTACTTTGAAAAATCATACCTCGACAAAATGTGGGAGTTTCTTGATCATAAAAGTCCCCGCATTCACCGTAGCCATCAACATCGGGATGTGGCATTTGATATGTATGATTAAAGGGAACAGACTGGTACATTGCTCGAGGACCATCTACTGGTGCAGTGGCATTAGGTGGATTCTCATCGTCGTTGACAGCTTCAGGATCGTTGGGATCTGGAAATTCGGACAAGAGATTTTCATCGTCTGCTTCAGAATCACTGACATCGACTTCTGGCTCGACTTCTTGCTCGCCTTCTGGCTCATATTCCTGCTCGGCTTCCGGCACGTCTAATATAGGAACATCAATTGACACATTTCCGAACCCTCTTGTAACTGTGACTATATCAGGCATCTCTGGACAAGCATGACTCGATGAACCAAATTCAAATTGCTGAAACCCACTTCTGTCTTCAAAATTTGGATGAGAATCTTCATTGAGATCAAAATTGCCGTATTCATTTTTTTCAACAAAAACCTCAAGATGGTTGAATTCGGAATCAGGGTGTATGAAGAATGATAAGTCGCTGTCGTTGGAAATCTGTAGTAGTTGATGAAATATGCGAGAGTGTTGAAAGTATTCATTCTTGCCATAAACAATCAACGAACAAGAACTGCTATCAGCACCCGTAATTTCAAACAAGAATGACAGAAATTTGGAAAAATTGGTAGAACGACGAATTCGTCGGTACCCTATAGGATCAATACTGTATTTGATGGTTGAATTGGATGTGTGAATAATTTCACCACCGAAATAAACTAACAGTTGTATATTATTGGACACCATGTTTGTATGTGATGATCGGTGATGTGTTTGATATAATATTTCGTTTCAAATGGTCGAATTTATAGGGATATAACTCGTATGTGTGAGATACGAGTTATGTTAACTCGTACTTTTAACATACGAGAAAACGTAACTCGTACCTTCAACATACGAGTTAGCAGAGTTTGTTGGTTACAGAGTTTGTCGGTGTCGGTAGATTTAACTCGTATCTTAAAGATACGAGTTATAACTCGTATGTCAGAGTTACGAGTTATAACTCGTATTTCCAACATACGAGTTATAACTCGTACTTCAAACATACGAAAATTTTATTAATAAGTATTTTTTTTCACTTATTTTATAAATAAAAATTAAAAATCTGATTATTTAATTAAAAAAGCCGACTTATTTAGATGAAGTCTTTGTTTATTCGTTAATTATTACCTAGCTAGCACGATGCTGAAATTTTCAGTGGAGTCTGGAAATGTTGGAAATGATACAATAAAAATTTGGTAGAATTTATAAACCTCGTACTTATTAATTATGATTAATATTATATTAAGATTGTTTTATTATAATTATACTTATATTAAGATTATAATGATAATATAGCTTATAATAATAAAGAGAGAGAGATTAGAGAGTGATTAAGTATTTCAATACTTGGTGTATTTTACAATGAACTCTAATCACCTATTTATACTACTAATAATTTACTATTACAACTAATCACATTAATTACAATTATATACATCACACTAAAATACAAACTCTTCAATTAAACACCTCATCTTATCATCTTATCATATCATCAACATTTAATACAATACTTCCAAATCATCAATCATTTAACTAATATTATTATTTAAAACATCCACATTATTAATTATTTCATAATACTCCCCTTGAATGTTTTCAAAGAATATGTCTCGTTAAAACCTTATTAGGAAAAATCCAATGGAATAAAAACCTATTGAAGGAAAAAGATTACATGATTCTTTTATATACGCTTTCGATTGTTGCCTCATTAAAAACCTTACTGGGAAAAACCTCCTTGAAGGTATCGAAATATCCGTTTAACTCCATTCCAATGTCTACGAGTCGGTGATGAACTATATCTTGCAAATAGATTCACAGCGAACGCTATATCAGGTCGCGTATGACTCGTTAAATACATTAGGGCTCCAATAGCACTGAGATATGTTACTTCAGGACCAAGTAGTTCTTCATCGTTTTCGCAAGGTCTAAATGGATCTTTATTCACATCTAAAGGTCGAACAACCATTGGGGTATCCAATGGATGAGCTTTATCCATATAAAATCTTTTCAATATCTTTTTCGTATAAGTCTCTTGATGTACGAATATTCCATTCTTTAAATATTCAATTTGCAGTCCAAGACAATTTCATTTTACCGAGATCTTTCATTTCAAACTCCTTTTTCAAACAATTAACAGCTTTTGATAACTCTTCAAGAGTTTCAATTATGTTAATATCATCAACATAAACTGAAATGATGACAAATTCATTTTCAGATCTTTTCATAAATATGCACGGGCAAGTTTGATCATTTGTATACCCCTCTTTCGATAAATATTCACTTAGGTGATTATACCACATACGCCCAGATTGCTTTAACGCATAAAGTGATTTATTTAGCTTGATTGAGTATTCATTTTGGGACCCTGAATTTTCAGGCAATCGAAATCCCTCGGGAAGTTTCATATATATGTCACTATCAAGTGATGCATATAAATAAGCGGTAACAACATCCATTAGACGCATATCGAGTCCTTCGCGTACTGCTAGACTAATTAAATAATGAAAAGTAGTTGCATCCACCACAGGAGAATACTCTCCTCATAATCAATACCAGGTCGTTGTGAAAAGCCTTGTGCAACAAGCCGTACTTTGTATCTCACAATTTCACCGTTTTCATTTCTCTTTCTGATGAAAACCCACTTATATCCAACCGGCTTTACATTTTCTGGTATGCGGACTACATGTCCGAAAACTTTTCGTTTCTCAAGTGATTTTAATTCTGCCTCGATTGCATCTTTCCATTTTGGCCAATCATTTCTTTGTCTGCATTCTTTTACAGACCTTGGTTCATGATCCTCATTCTCATTTATCTCATTCATTTCATGTAGCGCTACGTTAAATGAGAATTTATCGTCAACGTTGACTTTTTTTCGGTTCCATCTAATTCTATTTTGGGCATAGTTTATCGAGATCTCTTCATTATCATTATTTTCATAAATTTCAGGTACCTGATTTTTATTCTCATAATCATTAATGAACATTGACTCTTCTAGAGTCGATAAATTCTCGACTGGACCATTCTTATTATTTGCTTCTTTTCTTTTTCGAGGATTTTTATTTTTGGAACCCGATGGCCTACCACGTTTCAATTGTGTCTTAGGCTCGATCCTTATATGTTCTCCAGGAACATCAATTTTGCAGGAGCATTAACAGCTGGTATATGTGACTTAGTCACTCTTTTAAGATCGGTAAAATTATCTGGCAGTTGATTAGCTAATCCTTGTAAATGAATTATCTTTTGAACTTCTAGTTCACATTCTTTCGTTCGAGGATCATAATGATTTAGCGATAATTCATTCCAACTAATACTCATTTCCAGCTGTTTCTTTTCTCCCCCTAATGTCGGAAAATTCGATTCATCGAAAAGACAATCGGCAAATCTAGCCGTAAATAAATCTCCAGTTAGAGGTTCTAAATATTTTATTATCGATGGAGATTCAAATCCGACATATATTCCCAACCTCCTTTGAGGTCCCATCTTAGTGCGTTGTGGTGGAGCAATTGGAACATATACCGCACATCCAAAAATTCTCAGATGGGAAATATTTGGTTCCTGACTATAAACCATTTGTATCGGGGAGATATCGTTATAACTTGTTGTCCTGATCCGGATTAGTGCTGCTGCATGTAATATAGCATGTCCCCAACAAGATGAATGAAGTTTCGACTTCATTAATAATGGTCTTGTAATTAATTGCAGCCTTTTAATGAACTATTCTGCAAGACCGTTTTGCGTATGTACATGTGGCACGGGGTGCTCAACATCAATTCCAATAGACATGCAATATTCATTAAATACCTTGGAAGTAAATTCACTAGCATTATCAAGGCGTATTTTCTTTATTGGATAATCCGAAAAATGTGCTCTTAATCGAATCAACTGAGCAAGCAATCTCGCAAAAGCTACATTCCGTGTTGATAACAAACACACATGAGACCATCTAGTTGATGCATCAATCAATACCATGAAATATCTAAATGGTCCACACGATGGATCTATCGGTCCACAAATATCACCTTGTATACGCTCCAAAAACCTTATGGATTCATTCTTTATTTTTACTGGTGATGGACGAATAATCAACTTCCCTTTAGAGCAAGCAGCACATGATAATTCATTAGATTGAAGAATCTTCTGGTTCTTCATTAAATGTCCACGTGAATTTTGAATTATTCTCCGCATCATAATTGAGTTTGGATGGCCCAACCGGTCATGCCAAACAATAAATGTATTATCATCAGTAAACTTCTGGTTTACGATAGCATGTGATTCAATTGTTTTAACATACGTGTAATATAATCCAGAGTCAAACGAATGTAATATTTCAACAACTCTTTTATCATTCGAAACCACTTTTGTAATGTGCAAATATTCAATATTTTTCTTTTCTGCAGTCTCAATGTGATATCCATTATGTCGAATATCTTTAAAGCTCAATAAATTTCTTTGAGACTTAGGAGAATATAAGGCATTTTCAATTATCAGCCTTGTCCCTCTCGGCAGTATAACATTAGCTCTTCCGGAGCCCTCAATTATATTTGTACTACCCGATATAGTGATAACACTTGTTTATTTCATTTCAAGATGGGAGAAATATTTCTTATTTCTTAGAATCGTATTAGTCGTTGCACAATCTGCAAGACATAACTCCCCATTGCACATGTTTGTATCCATTGTATTGATAAATATATAATAACTAGAATTATTAAATAAATAAGCGTCAAAATAAAATTATATATATAAAGATAAAATAATAAATAAATAATGCTTAAACAAAATTTATAACGATGTATCAGTTTTCTTTATTTGGATCTTTAACAAAACCCAAAATATTCAAATGAGCATAGGATCTAGCACCAATTTTCTGAAATATCGTAATCTTGAGCAAAATTTAATTTCATCGACACTTCACTTTTAATTGCTCTTTATAAAGATCAACGGGATCTTTGGGTGCGAATAATAACCAACGATAATATATAATAATCTTTATATTGCTTAATACATCTTTCTCAATCGTATACTAGTTGTCTACTTCGGGGAAAATATTAATAATAACCACGGTAAATATAATGTTCACGATCACTTTTATTGTTTGCGCATACATTCACTTCAGGGAATGCAACATAATCATTTAGTCGGACTTATGCTTTTCATTCATCCATCATAATATTTTCTGATCATTTTCTCACGATATTTATTCGTATTATATCCGATGGACTGAACGTGGTGAATGCTTTAAATACACTGAAGTAACCGTGTAAATCAGTAGCAAGTATAAAATCGAGATTGATAAATCAAAGTTTTGCAAGATTTAATTTATTGATATCATGAAAATAAAATCATCATTAAAATATTAAAAGGAAAAATTATAATTAATCTTCTTTTATATCTTCTTTTGTAAAAGTTCTAATGAAAAACGATATCCACATCCAAATAATTGTCGCCGTAATAATAATCATAAGTAATAGATCAAACATCGGACAAAGCGTCATCCTTCAAAATAAAATATATTTCAGTAATTATAATATTAAAGAAAAATTATAATTAATAATTATATTTTAAAAACATTGGTAAAAATATTATCCACATAGCCGTAAGGATCACCGTAAATAAAGTAAGCAACAGAAGATCCATCTTTGTATAAAACGACATAATTCTATAACATGAAAAAGAACATAATAATCAGATAACATATAAATCAATGATAAAATATATGAATTGTTTTATGAAACTTGTTCTTTATTATTTCATAGTTATTGTCCAAGCTCTGATAAGGTTGCGGTAATAAAATTTGTCCAGTGTCCAAAACTATTCGGTCCAATAATTACTTCAAGATTGTTCAATCAAAAAATCAATAATATGCCGCTACTGAGGTGGGGATAACCGCAAGACCTCGTGGGCTTTTGGTGTTGTGTACGTGTATATATATATATATGTATATATATATATATATATATATATATATATAAATAAATAAATCGTAAATAAAAATTCCACACACCACCACGGGGTATTGAAATCTGGATCTCTCGTCACTTATAGTGAACGATATTCCGCAAAACCACTCGGGTATTGGCGTTTAGTTATAAAACTTTTAAAATATATTTTTATAATATATATTTTTAAATTAATCACAATTAATATATGATTAGTATAAATTAAATATTAAATCATCCGACAATAAAATTGCTCGCAATTAAGCTCTATGCAGAAAGACTGGAATGCTCAACCAGTAACCTTAATTTGTAATTGTTCATTCCCCATTTGGTGTTTTTGGTACTCTGCTATTTCTTTAGCAGATTCAACAATTGAGTCCTTACACCAAAACAATTGGATGAATCTGAGCGTCTGTATGTCTCCAACATCTGGGGATAACTCCTCCAAGCTATACATAAAGCCTAGTCTCAGCTCTTCGAGGCAAGGAAAATGGTTGGAATCTGCCGTAAAACATTCGAGTTTCCTGCAATCATTGAGCATCAAGTATTTTAGACGATCAAACTGTCCTTCGACCTGATTCCACTCGCTTCCGCTGCAACTCCACAGACTTAGATTTTCGAGCAGTGGCAGTGAGCCAATCTTAGTCATCATTACGTCGTCATCCAAACGAAGGCCGCTGACAGTCAAGAACTTGAGTGAATGTGCCGGGAAAGTAATACTCGACAGCATTTCGTTTCTTCGTGCTACAGAACTCACCTTGAACAACCAGCAAGATAAAAATTCAAGCTTTTCAAGACGAGTGATGTTGTTCAGAGCATATGTCCCTTCGCTGAATCCCTCGACTTTATCATCATATTCCACTTCTAATATCCTGACGTTGGGAATTCTTTTGGCCAAATCTTCGCTAAAACTCAAATTTAGTAGCCTCTCAGCCGACTGAAGGTTCTTCAAGATATCAACGTCGCTGCTTTCACTTGGAGGAGGAGGAGGAGGAGGAGGATCCGGGAGAATGAATCTGTTGTCTATGTAGATATGTCTCAGTTGAGACATTTTCCAGATTTCTTTCGGTAATTCAGCACATTGGGTACATCCTTCTAAGTATAGAGACTGAAGATTCCAGATCGAAATAATTGATGAAGGAAAGGTAAACAATTCGTTCCAATTAGACGATGAGAACTGAAGGCAGCGCAAGTTAACATGTTGAGAAGCAACTTGTACCATGTCATCTATACTACTAATGTCCAAAGGCCGAGCTGAAGCCAAAACTCTTAACGACTTATTATCAACTGAAGAAGAAGGTAATAATATTATATCGTCAAGTATTAAAGTACGAAGAACTGGCGGCAATTTTTGAACAGTGGCGTCATCGGAATAGCAATGGTCTGAGCGTGGATAAAGGACTATCCGTCTCTCATTATGTGGAACTTCTAGATCATGCTGCTTCCGCACGATGCAAAGAAACTTCTTCTCTATAGCTTCTTTTAAGCTTAAATCCCTCAAAAGATCGTGGACCTTGAATGCGACTACTTCTCCACTTTGAGACGACCTAGCAACTAAAATGAGATTCCTACCGACGAGGTCACATATGTAGTCTCGTGCAGCCTCTTCTAGGCTCTTTCCATAAATTGGTTTTAGAAATCCTTCGGCCACCCATAGCCTGACCAGTCTGTCGACATCAATCTCTTCATCTTCGGGAAAAATTCCCATGTAAAGGAAACAAGGCTTCAAGTGCACAGGTAAATGGACATAGCTTAATGATAATATCTTCACGCAAATTTCGTCGTCTTCTGAACTCACGGTGGAACTTAAATTTTCTGCTACATATTTCCAATATTCTTGCGTTCGTGGTGACCTTGCTAGATGGCCTCCAATCACGACAACCGAAAGAGGAAGTCCTCTACAGTTGTCCGATATCTCGTTGCCAACTTCCTCTAGCTCGCGGGGGCAGTCATCTTGTCCGAATACCGTTTTGCGAAGTACATCCCAAGAATTTCCCTCGTCTAACAAACCCACAGAAAAAGCATGCGAGCTAATCGAAGCGAATTTCGATTCTCTGGTGGTTATGATAATTCCACTACCGCGGCTATCCGGCAAGAACTTGCGCAAACTATCCCACGCCTCGACATCCCATATGTCGTCTACTATAAGTAAATACCTTTTGCCGAATAAATCCTTGAGCAATCTTTCACTCAAAACATGTTCTTCCTCTCCTCTCAAACTTTCCTTACTCTTTTTCTCATCTAGACAATGAAGAAGTTCTATCAGACTTTCATGTATGTTGTAGTCCTTGGATATCGTAGCCCAACCACGAACATCATAGTATTTCCCAACGTAAGGATGGTTATAGACTTTGTTAGCAAGCGTTGTCTTACCGATTCCGCCCATACCTGTTATCGAGACAACATGACGGCCAGACCCGTGAGTGAGCTTGTCCACGATTTCGATTGTTAGGTCTTCCATACCAACCACCACCGTATTGTTGTTCTCACCATCAGAATTATTAGCAGCAGGTCGTCGTGTAGGTCGGTCGCTGCCTTGACTACTTTTCTTCTTCTCAGTATTCCAATTCATCTCCCTCACTTCTTTCTCGATGAGATCCATGCTTTGTATCGCCTTTTGAAGACTTGTGTTGAAGTCAACTTGATTGAAAGCTCCATCATCCGCTATGTGAGCATCGATGACGTCTTCCGCAGCGTAGGCTGCATCAGCCATTCGGAGCTCCAACTTGAGGTCGACGGAGGTGTGGTGACCTTCGAGGAACTTTTGAAAGAAAGAGATCTTCGAATTGAGAGAGTCAACGAGTTCCTCGTCGAGCTTGATGGGAGGGTAAAGATGTTCGTTGAGATCTGATATGAGATGCATGAGAGAAGTAAAAGCTGCATAAGATGTCGCCATTAATTCGAAGAAATGAAAGGCTCCTTCTTCGATCGGTATAATGCAGCAGCACTTTGTTTGTTTGTATCAACTGATCTTTGGAGTGAGCAATGACAGAGCAAGAAAATAAGTTTAATGGGGATGGGATATTATAATATGTAATAACAACGAACGCCTTCTTTGACTTTGAGGTCGAATCGAAAGTTGTTTTTTAGTTTAATGACAGTTGTTCATCAAGTTGAGCATAATTTATTAATGTTGCGTTCTTATTTCAGCTAAATGAAGGAATTAATTAAACATTATTTCTGGACAGACTTATTTGGCTTTTTTAATTAAATAATCAGATTTTTAATTCTTATTTATAAAATAAGTGAAAAAAAATACTTATTAATAAAATAAGTATTTTCGTATGTTTGAAGTACGAGTTATAACTCGTATGTTGGAAATACGAGTTATAACTCGTAACTCTGACATGCGAGTTATAACTCGTATCTTTAAGATACGAGTTAGATCTATTATACCAACCGCGACGAACAGACGACGAACGACGCAGACAAAGACGGCGACGGCGACGGCGACGGTGCAAGGCGAACGGCGACGGTGCAAGACGAGAGTAACTCGTAGCTAATAGGTACGAGTTAGTTTTTTTGTGATTGTATTAGGATTATTTTGTTGATTTCGTATGAAATTATTGGGATTATTTATTGATTTCGAAGAATTGATGAATGTATTGTTGAGGATAATTTGTGTCGAAATTATTCGTAGAATTAAGAATATTTGTGTTGGGATTAACGCGTGTTTTTGTCGTTCGTATTCATTGGATTTATTGGTGTTTTTGTTAATGTTTTTGTCGTTCGTTTTCGTTGTATTGTGTTGTTCTTCGTAGGATGGAAGACTCTTTGTACGGCCCTATCGATGATTTGGTGTTGACGATGCAGTCGAATCATCGATCTCGTGATGTCCTGCTGGATGCGGACGTGATCGATAAAACGATCAAGATTAGATCGTTAGAAAATGTTGTATGGGGTACGAAAGAGCAGCCTATAATTCTACACGGTCGTTTGCTGAAGAAGTTGGATGACATGGGATTGTACGGCGTATATAGCTGCATGTCGCATGAAGTAGACCCCCACTTGATTACTGCGTTAGTAGAGCGATGGAGGAAAGAGACGCATACGTTTCACTTTTTTGTTGGGGAGGCGACTGTTACGCTAGCGGACGTCGGTATACTATGGAGGTTGCCGATAGATGGTGAGTGCGTTTCGGGTGTGATCGAGTCCAGGACGACGTCGCAGTGGCAGGATGAGTGTGAGCGGTTGCTTGGATATCGACCACCACAAGACAAACTTAAGGGGACGGCGTTAGCGATGAGAGCTCTAGCGGATTGGTATATAGCCAATCCAGTCACAGATGACAGTGAGGAAGTAGAAGTCGAGCAAGCTGCACGTGGATATGCGATGCTGTTATTGGTGCAGTTATGTTCCCCGATTGTAGCGCCAGCACCGTCTCGCTCACATTCCTCCAGTTATTGGAGGACATCGACGAGGTGCACACTTATAGTTGGGGCAGTGCAGTACTCGCCTTTTTGTATAGAGAGCTTTGTTCGGCATGTCAGCCGAAAAAGCTTAATATAGGCGGACCTCTACGGCTGTTGCGGTAATAATTTATAAAATTCAAATAAATTTGAATTTTATATTTTCGTAATCATAGATTTAATGTAATATTTTTTTGTAGGTGTGGACGTGGATGAGAATCCTGCCTTTACAGCCCGTTCGTGTAGTGGAGCGCATCCATATGTCATCCCAAGTAATTAATGGGTTTGAGCTGCCGATGCCACAAAATGCTGCAAGGTATTATAATCGACAGACAACATGATCCTCGTCCGTACTTCGGCCGTATGTTGTCGGACATCAAATCGATAGACAACATGATCCCAAGATTGCCTCGTCCAATTTTGAAACATTCTTGTTGCATAGCGTGACCAATCTGTTTCAGTATTGTCCATTGCTACCGCAGCTTCCTGATACCGATCACGCCAATACTGTACGCACCTATGAAAAGTGAAATCGACGATAGCTCGCGGCGGGAGCAATCGTGGCCCCTTTAATACACCGTTAAGACCCTCAGAAATGTTGGTCGTCATAACACCACATCGAGTGCCACCATCGTGAACAAAAGTCCACTGCTCCACGTCTACATTTATCAACCATTGCCAAGCTTTTTTATCAATCAATTGAATCTGATTCATAATGCGGTCGAATTTGTTCAACGTATGCGCAGTTCCAGCTCTGTGACAAAAATCTTTCAGCTGTTGGCTTTTGAACTTCTTGTAAAAGTTGGATTTTATATGCCGCAGACAGAAACGATGTACTCCATTTGGGGGCCTAAAAGCAGTCGTCACTCTTACTGCAGCCATAAGACCTACAAGACGATATTTACATATTATAAATAAAATTTATACAACTAAATATACATATAAGGCCGTCTGAGTAACTTTGTGAAAGACAAACCTGGATGACGATCCGAAATAAGGCAAACAGAATGGTTCTGCAGAACATGTGTATTTAGGTTGTTAAGAAACCATTTCCAAGAATGTTCACTTTCTTCGGTGACAATGGAGAATGCTAGGGGGAAGACGTTCTGATTGGCGTCGAGTGATGTAGCAATCAACATTTTGTGTTGATATTTTGAGTATAAATGCGTACCATCAACACAAACAATTTTACGGCAATGTCGAAAACCGTCAACACTTGGTTTAAATGCCCAAAAAACGTACCCAAGCTTATATTCTCCAGGCGTGCTAGTGCGAATGTGCAGCCACTTCACGATTGTTCCTGGATTGTAATGTTGTAAAGCTTTCATAAAAATTGGAAGCTTCTGTACGGAATCTTCCCACGTGCCATAAACATTTTCCATAGCTCTTTTGAGTCCATGCCAAGCTTGTATGTACGAGATATCGTAGCCAAATTTATCTTTTATGAGCTGCTGTACATTTTTGGGTAGGAAGTGAGGGTCTGTCTTTACAACGCCAACAAGCTTGTCGGCAATCACGTTCCGAGAAATATTACGATGAGTTGTGGACAACTCAGTCATGTAGCATGCGTGTGGCTCTCCATATTTTGTCACTTTCCAATAACCTTCTTTACGCTTCAAGCTGGCTCTAAGTCTCCAAGGGCATTCACTGTTGTGATTGCATTCTACACTCCAAACGGTGTTGCTGCTTTCTTTAACATGATACTCGCGCCTAACTACCCTGATCGAATAATCGTCTACAGCATGTTGTAAATGTTCTTTACTTTGAAAAATCATACCTCGACAAAATGTGGGAGTTTCTTGATCATAAAAGTCCCCGCATTCACCGTAGCCATCAACATCGGGATGTGGCATTTGATATGTATGATTAAAGGGAACAGACTGGTACATTGCTCGAGGACCATCTACTGGTGCAGTGGCATTAGGTGGATTCTCATCGTCGTTGACAGCTTCAGGATCGTTGGGATCTGGAAATTCGGACAAGAGATTTTCATCGTCTGCTTCAGAATCACTGACATCGACTTCTGGCTCGACTTCTTGCTCGCCTTCTGGCTCATATTCCTGCTCGGCTTCCGGCACGTCTAATATAGGAACATCAATTGACACATTTCCGAACCCTCTTGTAACTGTGACTATATCAGGCATCTCTGGACAAGCATGACTCGATGAACCAAATTCAAATTGCTGAAACCCACTTCTGTCTTCAAAATTTGGATGAGAATCTTCATTGAGATCAAAATTGCCGTATTCATTTTTTCAACAAAAACCTCAAGATGGTTGAATTCGGAATCAGGGTGTATGAAGAATGATAAGTCGCTGTCGTTGGAAATCTGTAGTAGTTGATGAAATATGCGAGAGTGTTGAAAGTATTCATTCTTGCCATAAACAATCAACGAACAAGAACTGCTATCAGCACCCGTAATTTCAAACAAGAATGACAGAAATTTGGAAAAATTGGTAGAACGACGAATTCGTCGGTACCCTATAGGATCAATACTGTATTTGATGGTTGAATTGGATGTGTGAATAATTTCACCACCGAAATAAACTAACAGTTGTATATTATTGGACACCATGTTTGTATGTGATGATCGGTGATGTGTTTGATATAATATTTCGTTTCAAATGGTCGAATTTATAGGGATATAACTCGTATGTGTGAGATACGAGTTATGTTAACTCGTACTTTTAACATACGAGAAAACGTAACTCGTACCTTCAACATACGAGTTAGCAGAGTTTGTTGGTTACAGAGTTTGTCGGTGTCGGTAGATTTAACTCGTATCTTAAAGATACGAGTTATAACTCGTATGTCAGAGTTACGAGTTATAACTCGTATTTCCAACATACGAGTTATAACTCGTACTTCAAACATACGAAAATTTTATTAATAAGTATTTTTTTTCACTTATTTTATAAATAAAAATTAAAAATCTGATTATTTAATTAAAAAGCCGACTTATTTAGATGAAGTCTTTGTTTATTCGTTAATTATTACCTAGCTAGCACGATGCTGAAATTTTCAGTGGAGTCTGGAAATGTTGGAAATGATACAATAAAAATTTGGTAGAATTTATAAACCTCGTACTTATTAATTATGATTAATATTATATTAAGATTGTTTTATTATAATTATACTTATATTAAGATTATAATGATAATATAGCTTATAATAATAAAGAGAGAGAGATTAGAGAGTGATTAAGTATTTCAATACTTGGTGTATTTTACAATGAACTCTAATCACCTATTTATACTACTAATAATTTACTATTACAACTAATCACATTAATTACAATTATATACATCACACTAAAATACAAACTCTTCAATTAAACACCTCATCTTATCATCTTATCATATCATCAACATTTAATACAATACTTCCAAATCATCAATCATTTAACTAATATTATTATTTAAAACATCCACATTATTAATTATTTCATAATACTCCCCTTGAATGTTTTCAAAGAATATGTCTCGTTAAAACCTTATTAGGAAAAATCCAATGGAATAAAAACCTATTGAAGGAAAAAGATTACATGATTCTTTTATATACGCTTTCGATTGTTGCCTCATTAAAAACCTTACTGGGAAAAACCTCCTTGAAGGTATCGAAATATCCGTTTAACTCCATTCCAATGTCTACGAGTCGGTGATGAACTATATCTTGCAAATAGATTCACAGCGAACGCTATATCAGGTCGCGTATGACTCGTTAAATACATTAGGGCTCCAATAGCACTGAGATATGTTACTTCAGGACCAAGTAGTTCTTCATCGTTTTCGCAAGGTCTAAATGGATCTTTATTCACATCTAAAGGTCGAACAACCATTGGGGTATCCAATGGATGAGCTTTATCCATATAAAATCTTTTCAATATCTTTTTCGTATAAGTCTCTTGATGTACGAATATTCCATTCTTTAAATATTCAATTTGCAGTCCAAGACAATTTCATTTTACCGAGATCTTTCATTTCAAACTCCTTTTTCAAACAATTAACAGCTTTTGATAACTCTTCAAGAGTTTCAATTATGTTAATATCATCAACATAAACTGAAATGATGACAAATTCATTTTCAGATCTTTTCATAAATATGCACGGGCAAGTTTGATCATTTGTATACCCCTCTTTCGATAAATATTCACTTAGGTGATTATACCACATACGCCCAGATTGCTTTAACGCATAAAGTGATTTATTTAGCTTGATTGAGTATTCATTTTGGGACCCTGAATTTTCAGGCAATCGAAATCCCTCGGGAAGTTTCATATATATGTCACTATCAAGTGATGCATATAAATAAGCGGTAACAACATCCATTAGACGCATATCGAGTCCTTCGCGTACTGCTAGACTAATTAAATAATGAAAAGTAGTTGCATCCACCACAGGAGAATACTCTCCTCATAATCAATACCAGGTCGTTGTGAAAAGCCTTGTGCAACAAGCCGTACTTTGTATCTCACAATTTCACCGTTTTCATTTCTCTTTCTGATGAAAACCCACTTATATCCAACCGGCTTTACATTTTCTGGTATGCGGACTACATGTCCGAAAACTTTTCGTTTCTCAAGTGATTTTAATTCTGCCTCGATTGCATCTTTCCATTTTGGCCAATCATTTCTTTGTCTGCATTCTTTTACAGACCTTGGTTCATGATCCTCATTCTCATTTATCTCATTCATTTCATGTAGCGCTACGTTAAATGAGAATTTATCGTCAACGTTGACTTTTTTTCGGTTCCATCTAATTCTATTTTGGGCATAGTTTATCGAGATCTCTTCATTATCATTATTTTCATAAATTTCAGGTACCTGATTTTTATTCTCATAATCATTAATGAACATTGACTCTTCTAGAGTCGATAAATTCTCGACTGGACCATTCTTATTATTTGCTTCTTTTCTTTTTCGAGGATTTTTATTTTTGGAACCCGATGGCCTACCACGTTTCAATTGTGTCTTAGGCTCGATCCTTATATGTTCTCCAGGAACATCAATTTTTGCAGGAGCATTAACAGCTGGTATATGTGACTTAGTCACTCTTTTAAGATCGGTAAAATTATCTGGCAGTTGATTAGCTAATCCTTGTAAATGAATTATCTTTTGAACTTCTAGTTCACATTCTTTCGTTCGAGGATCATAATGATTTAGCGATAATTCATTCCAACTAATACTCATTTCCAGCTGTTTCTTTTCTCCCCCTAATGTCGGAAAATTCGATTCATCGAAAAGACAATCGGCAAATCTAGCCGTAAATAAATCTCCAGTTAGAGGTTCTAAATATTTTATTATCGATGGAGATTCAAATCCGACATATATTCCCAACCTCCTTTGAGGTCCCATCTTAGTGCGTTGTGGTGGAGCAATTGGAACATATACCGCACATCCAAAAATTCTCAGATGGGAAATATTTGGTTCCTGACTATAAACCATTTGTATCGGGGAGATATCGTTATAACTTGTTGTCCTGATCCGGATTAGTGCTGCTGCATGTAATATAGCATGTCCCCAACAAGATGAATGAAGTTTCGACTTCATTAATAATGGTCTTGTAATTAATTGCAGCCTTTTAATGAACTATTCTGCAAGACCGTTTTGCGTATGTACATGTGGCACGGGGTGCTCAACATCAATTCCAATAGACATGCAATATTCATTAAATACCTTGGAAGTAAATTCACTAGCATTATCAAGGCGTATTTTCTTTATTGGATAATCCGAAAAATGTGCTCTTAATCGAATCAACTGAGCAAGCAATCTCGCAAAAGCTACATTCCGTGTTGATAACAAACACACATGAGACCATCTAGTTGATGCATCAATCAATACCATGAAATATCTAAATGGTCCACACGATGGATCTATCGGTCCACAAATATCACCTTGTATACGCTCCAAAAACCTTATGGATTCATTCTTTATTTTTACTGGTGATGGACGAATAATCAACTTCCCTTTAGAGCAAGCAGCACATGATAATTCATTAGATTGAAGAATCTTCTGGTTCTTCATTAAATGTCCACGTGAATTTTGAATTATTCTCCGCATCATAATTGAGTTTGGATGGCCCAACCGGTCATGCCAAACAATAAATGTATTATCATCAGTAAACTTCTGGTTTACGATAGCATGTGATTCAATTGTTTTAACATACGTGTAATATAATCCAGAGTCAAACGAATGTAATATTTCAACAACTCTTTTATCATTCGAAACCACTTTTGTAATGTGCAAATATTCAATATTTTTCTTTTCTGCAGTCTCAATGTGATATCCATTATGTCGAATATCTTTAAAGCTCAATAAATTTCTTTGAGACTTAGGAGAATATAAGGCATTTTCAATTATCAGCCTTGTCCCTCTCGGCAGTATAACATTAGCTCTTCCGGAGCCCTCAATTATATTTGTACTACCCGATATAGTGATAACACTTGTTTATTTCATTTCAAGATGGGAGAAATATTTCTTATTTCTTAGAATCGTATTAGTCGTTGCACAATCTGCAAGACATAACTCCCCATTGCACATGTTTGTATCCATTGTATTGATAAATATATAATAACTAGAATTATTAAATAAATAAGCGTCAAAATAAAATTATATATATAAAGATAAAATAATAAATAAATAATGCTTAAACAAAATTTATAACGATGTATCAGTTTTCTTTATTTGGATCTTTAACAAAACCCAAAATATTCAAATGAGCATAGGATCTAGCACCAATTTTCTGAAATATCGTAATCTTGAGCAAAATTTAATTTCATCGACACTTCACTTTTAATTGCTCTTTATAAAGATCAACGGGATCTTTGGGTGCGAATAATAACCAACGATAATATATAATAATCTTTATATTGCTTAATACATCTTTCTCAATCGTATACTAGTTGTCTACTTCGGGGAAAATATTAATAATAACCACGGTAAATATAATGTTCACGATCACTTTTATTGTTTGCGCATACATTCACTTCAGGGAATGCAACATAATCATTTAGTCGGACTTATGCTTTTCATTCATCCATCATAATATTTTCTGATCATTTTCTCACGATATTTATTCGTATTATATCCGATGGACTGAACGTGGTGAATGCTTTAAAATACACTGAAGTAACCGTGTAAATCAGTAGCAAGTATAAAATCGAGATTGATAAATCAAAGTTTTGCAAGATTTAATTTATTGATATCATGAAAATAAAATCATCATTAAAATATTAAAAGGAAAAATTATAATTAATCTTCTTTTATATCTTCTTTTGTAAAAGTTCTAATGAAAAACGATATCCACATCCAAATAATTGTCGCCGTAATAATAATCATAAGTAATAGATCAAACATCGGACAAAGCGTCATCCTTCAAAATAAAATATATTTCAGTAATTATAATATTAAAGAAAAATTATAATTAATAATTATATTTTAAAAACATTGGTAAAAATATTATCCACATAGCCGTAAGGATCACCGTAAATAAAGTAAGCAACAGAAGATCCATCTTTGTATAAAACGACATAATTCTATAACATGAAAAAGAACATAATAATCAGATAACATATAAATCAATGATAAAATATATGAATTGTTTTATGAAACTTGTTCTTTATTATTTCATAGTTATTGTCCAAGCTCTGATAAGGTTGCGGTAATAAAATTTATCCAGTGTCCAAAACTATTCGGTCCAATAATTACTTCAAGATTGTTCAATCAAAAAATCAATAATATGCCGCTACTGAGGTGGGGATAACCGCAAGACCTCGTGGGCTTTTGGTGTTGTGTACGTGTATATATATAATATATATATATATATATAAATAAATAAATCGTAAATAAAAATTCCACACACCACCACGGGGTATTGAAATCTGGATCTCTCGTCACTTATAGTGAACGATATTCCGCAAAACCACTCGGGTATTGGCGTTTAGTTATAAAACTTTTAAAATATATTTTTATAATATATATTTTTAAATTAATCACAATTAATATATGATTAGTATAAATTAAATATTAAATTACCGTACATCGACTAAACTCGTACGAGATCTTCGACGGAGCGTTCGTGCTGATAACGTGTTATAAAATATTAATTGTGATTAATATTATATTAAGATTATTTTATTATAATTATACTTATATTAAGATTATAATGATAATATAGCTTATAATAATAAAGAGAGAGAGATTAGAGAGAGATTAAGTATTTCAATACTTGGTGTGATTTACAATGAACTCTAATCACCTATTTATACTACTAATAATTCATTATTACAACTAATCACATTAATTAAAATTATACACCTCACACTAAAATACAAACTCTGTAATTAAACACCTCATCTTATCATCTTATCACATTATCATCATTTAATACAATACTTCCAAATCATCTATAATTTAAGTAATATTATTATTTAAAACATTCACATTTAATTATTTCATAATACCTATTTATTATTCAAAATTCATAAAAGCTCTCTCTCTCTCTCAACAATAAGTAACAACAAATCAATTTAACGAATATTATAATTTATTATCAGATTCGATCTAATGCAAATCTTACAATATTTAAAGACCTTTGTTTCTCTTACTTCCCCAATAAATGCTGTCCTTTTATCCTTTTATTTATTACATATTCACACGCACGGCACACACACACAATACATCATACATTCCCAATAGAGAAGCAGAAGAATCATCGTCAGCGTTAGTAAGTGGTGAGTGAGCTTCTCTGTCGTAATGCTTTCGCTTGACTTCAGTTATGGAAGCTAACTCAAGAAACAAAGAATTGTGTGATTAGTGTCTTTTGTTTCAGCTTAAAAGCTTTATTTTAGGGTTCTTTCTCTTATTTCTTGGAAATATCTTGGGAAGAAATTTATATCTGATCAAAAACTTATAATCCCACAATTTCACCTTCTTTCAGCTTCCTTTTAGAGAAGAAGATCAGCGATGCCGAGACAAAGGTAACTAACTAACTATTCTTGATGCGCATTTATTTAGTTTTCTTTCACTGTGTGATGTGCTTGTGAGTTCTTCTTCTTACATAATAATATTGCAGGGCAACAGATCCATCTTCAAGGCTGTCCCAGCGGGACCCGCCCAACGTCAGGACGTCGAACGCCGACTCGGATCCTTCCTTGCACCATCGTTCGAGGGCAGACAAAAGCAGCCCGAGGCTGTCCGAGGGTCGATCGCCCCGCGGCGTTCAGTCCCGTCCGTCGGATAAAAAGAAGCTGGGGACCCGCATTGCCGACCTGGAATCCCAGCTCGGCCTCGCCCAGGAGGAGCTCAGAGACCTCAAGGATCAGATAACAAAGACCGTCCACGAGAAGAAGCCAAAGAGGCAGGACAAGGCGGACGAAGAAGATGACGACGGGACAGAGCCTGACATCGATGTTCATACAGAGACCGATGTTTTCGAGGTTCCATTTGAGCCAGAAATCCCGACAGAGACAGAGAAAGTGTTATCTGATGACAGCCCGAAAAGGGATGTCGAGATTGATGCCCTTAAGTCGAATTTCGACGAGCGGGGGAAGCAATTAGAAGCTCTTAAAGAAGAAAACGAGGGCTTAAAAGCAACGCTCGAAGAGAAGTCTTTGAACTTATTATCCGCTGTTTGGTTCCGTCGCACATCATCTAACTGTTTGGTTCCGTCGCACATCATCTCGTTGCCTTGAAGCTCTGCAGTGGATTACTACAACGTTTCATACATTATTAGAACTATGATAGGAAAAAGATAAGCATTCTGCATTAAACCTCAAAGAATCAGCAATTTTAGCCGTGGAACAGCGATTCGTTCATCGTACCTTAACCCTTTTCACTAGCTTCTTAGCATTCGGATCGTTGTTAAACCCCATTGTTAAAATAGCAATTATGACTTTTAATATGTTGCTGCTGTCGTTGAATTTAATAAGTGAAGTAAACATAGAAAAGTAATTACTGACTTACTTTGCTATAACATATTCGAATATGTACCAAATGGAGTCTGAGTTTATGAATGTATCAAAGCTTACTTTTTTTGACTTTTTTTTTTCTTTTACATACATACAAATACCTTCTTATAGAAGAAGTCCCCACAACCTTGGAAATGATGTATTTCTATTGCGAGTCATTAGTGTTATGCATTTACCTGTAGTATGCGGTTTAGTGCTTTTGCTAGAGCAGGTTTGAGATCCCCGGGATGCATGCAATTCACCACTTTCATAATCATTAGCTAATTCTTCGAAGCTCTTGAAGGTCCTGACGGAGAAAGACCAAAGTTCATCAATGAATAGCATAAAAAAAATTCTAATAATTATAATAAAAATAAGTTTAGGATTAAAATGATAATTTCTAAATGAAAGGGTGAAATTACAAATAAGTCCGTTTTTATCCCACTCTCCACTTAATAAATAGTATATATATGTTATAAAATATTAATTGTGATTAAATATTATATTAAGATTATTTTATTATAATTATACTTATATTACGATAGAGAGATAATAGAGAGATAAAGATAAATATGTGTGTGATTTACAATGAACCACTAATAAAAAGAATAAAAAAAAAAATCATTACAAGAATACATAAAACAATAGACACAGCACACTAAAATACAAACGCTTTAAAACTACCTATCTTATCATCATACAATACAAACATCAAAAAACTGAAAATATTATTATTAAAACATCCACGTCTTAATAAATTTAATTATTTCATAATAAATAATACATTATCATAATCTTTCTTCTCACTCAGTACAAACAAACAAACAAACACACAAATAAGCAAGCATAAATAAATACATACAATACAATGAAGAACTCTACGACTGAACTGCTGCAGCTGCATTGTTAGAAATAAATACATACAATACAATGACGATAATGGAAATCATTCGACAATAAAGTTACTTGCGCTCAAGCTCTCTGCAGAAAGGAAACCTTAATTTGTAATTGTTCATTCCCCATTTGGTGTTTTTGGTACTCTGCTATTTCTTTAGCAGATTCAACAATTGAGTCCGGACATCTCCACAATTCAATGAATCTGAGCGACTGCATGTCTCCAACATCTGGGGATATCTCCCTCAACCTATCTATATACATTAGTCTCAGGTCTTCGAGGCAAGGAAAATGGTTGGAATCTGCCGTAAAACATTCGAGATCACTGCAACCATAGAGCAGCAAGTATTTTAGACGAACAAACTGTCCTTCGACGTGATTCCAATTAGACGATGAGAAGTGAAGGCAGCGCAAGTTAACATGTTGAGAAGCAACTTGTACCATGTCATCTATACTACTGTCCAAATACCGAGTTGAAGCCAAAACTCTTAACGACTTATTATAAACTGAAGAATAAGAAGGTAATAATAATATATCGCCAAGTATCAAAGTACGAAGAACTGGCAGCAATTTTAGAACAGTGGCGTCATCGGAATAGCAATGGTCTGAGATTGGATAAAGGACTATTCGTCTTTCCTTGTTTGAAACTTCTAGATCATGCTGCTTCCGCACGATGCAAAGAAACTTCTTCTCTATAGCTTCTTTTAAGCTTAAATCCCTCAAAAGATCGTGGACCTTGAATGCGACTACTTTTCCACTTTGAGACGACCTAGCAACTAAAATGAGATTCCTACCGACGAGGTCACCTATATATTCTCGTGCAGCCTCTTCTAGGCTCTTGCCACAAATTGGCTTTAGAAACCCTCGGCCACCCATAGTCTGATCAATTTGTCAACAACAATCTCTTCATCTTCATGAAAAATTCCCATGTAAAGGAAACAAGGCTTCAAGTGCACAGGTAGATGAATATAGCTTAATGATAATATCTTTGCGCAAATTGCATCGTCAACTGAACTCACGGAGGAACTTAAATTTTCTGCTACATATTTCCAATATTCTTGCGTTCGTGGTGACCTTGCTAGATGGCCTCCAATCACGACAACCGAAAGAGGAAGTCCTCTACAGTTGTTCGATATCTCCTTGCCAATATCCTCTAGCTCGTTGGGGCAGTCATCTTGTCCGAATACGGTTTTGCAAAGTAAATCCCAAGTTTTTCCCTCGTCTAACAAACCCACAGAAAAAGCATGCGAGCTAATCGAAGCGAATTTCGATTCTCTGGTGGTTATGACAATTCCACTACCGCGGCTATCCGGCAAGAACTTGCGCAAACTATCCCACGCCTCGACATCCCATATGTCGTCTACTATAAGTAAATAACTTTGGCCGAATAAATCCTTGTACAGTTTATCACCCAACTCCTTTCTCCCTTCCTCTCAAAGTTTCCTTACTCTGTGTCTTATCTAACAATGAAGAAGTTCAATCAGACTTTCATATATATTGTAGTCCTTGGATATCGTAGCCCAACCACGAACTTCATAGTAGTCCCTAATACATTTATGGTCATAACCTTACCAGCAAGCGTTGTCTTACCGATTCCCCCATACCTGTTTTGAGACAATCTTACGGCCGGACCCGCGATGATGAGGCAGTGTGAGCTTGTCCACGATTTCGATTGTTAGGTCTTCCATACCGACCACCGTATTGTTGTTCCCACCATCAAATTATTAGCAGCAGGTCGTCCTGTAGTCGGTCGCTGCCTTGACTACTTCTCTGTCAGCATTCCAATTCATCTCCGTCACTTCTTTCTTGATTAGATCCATGCCGTCTAACGCCTTTTGAAGACTTGTGTTGAAGTCAACTTGATCGAAACTCCATCATCCGCTATGTGACATCGATGACGTCTTCCGCAGCGTAGGCTGCATCAGCCAGTTCGGAGCTCCAACTCGAGGTCGACGGGAGGTGTGGTGATCTTCGAGACTTTTGAAAGAAAGAGATCTTCGAATTGAGAGAGTCGACGAGTTCCTCGTTGAGCTTGATGGGAGGGTAAGGATGTTCGTCGAGATCTGATATGAGATGCATCAGAGAAGTAAAAGCTGCATAAGATGTCGCCATTAATTCGAAGAAATGAAAGGCTTCTTCGATCGGTATAATGCAGCAGCACTTTGTTTGTATCAACTGATCTTTGGAGTGAGCAATGACAGAGCAAGAAAATAAGTTCAATGGGGATGGGATATTATAATATGTAATAACAACGAACGGCCTTCCTTGACTTTGAGGTCGAATCGAAAGTTGTTTTTTAGTTTAATGACAGCTGTGTTGTGTTCATCAAGTTGCGTTCTTATTTCAGCTAAATTGAAGGAATTAATTAAACATTATTTTTGGACAGACTTATTTAGATGAAGTCTTTGTTTATTCGTTAATTATTACCTAGCTAGCACGATGCTGAAATTTTCAGTACAGTCTGGAAAGGTTGGAAATGATACAATAAAATTTGGTCGATTTTATAACCTCAGACCAAATAACTAAAGAAATACATAATAAATCTATACATATATCCAATAGAATTAAACCGATCCGTATATTTGGTCGAATTGAATTTATAAACCTCAGACCAAACTTTTTGCAGCTTTATATTATTCTAACTTTAATTTGCTGATAATTCTACTGTTTGTATTCTGTAACTATTTTTTTTCCAATATAAAATACTTATTCTAAAATAGAAACTGTGCAAATATAAACAAATATTGCCTCAAAGATACAATGTATTAGATTACTCAACATTGCCAATGACTTGGTTTCCCACAGCCAAATGAGAACCTTGCTTGATGATATTGTTGCTATCACAGAGTCTCAACAATATCCCGAAATATATATTTCCCTGTTTTGTTAGATATAATAATTTTTGTTGGATATATATATATAATTATATTTGAAATTTTGTTGGTTAAAATCATAATAGATCGAACCTTTACTCTTATGTAGGATGCCAAAGTAGCCAATGGCTCGTTCGATCTCCTTACGGTTCCAGCTTTAGGACTCATATTAATCATCTGGAAACGGTTACACATACCTGTTTGGATAATAAACGCCAATGCCAAAGTATTTAGCTTTTATTTTTATTTTTAATTATAAATTTCATATGTTCTATTGAAGATCATACTTCATTTTAATTTCAACATAAAACTAGTATAATTTCAAAGTCTGTTATAAATTTTTATTTTTTATTTTAAAAGAGAGATAATTTTAGGTATATTTTATGTACGTTTTTAGGAATTATATTTAATTTCATTGGTTTAAAATTGATGATAAACCTAACTATGCAAAAAAAAATTTAGGTTCTTGAATTATACGGCAACTTTCGAGAAAACCCTAAAAAAATATATGACAAACAAGACAAATAAAACAGAAATTCAAAATTTGAAAAAAAAAATATATTACAAATCGAGAGAATATAAAAAATAATGTTATTTTTAACATCTAATTCCAAAACTAATCAACATTCTACAACAATTACAAAACTAATCAAGTTTTTTATTTTTTAATTTTAACTAATATTTACTTTCATTCTCACCACAAAACTGTTTCAAATTACAATTTTTTTTAATCTCATTATTTCAAATAAGCAAATAATGTTGATTAGTGATCTCATTATTTAAATATTTAATCAAATTACACCAAGAGTCTCCTTTGCCAGCGATTTGATGTTGAATAAATACAATTGCACAAAATTCCCAACATATTTATGCACAAAATTGCACTTTGAGGATGGCATGGCATATGTTGTTGGCACAAAGCCCACCCGTATTTAAAGGCTAGCCTATAGCCAGGTCGAGTGGGGATACCTCGAGACAAAAAAAAAAGGATGGCCTGGCATGGCATGCATTGTAACATTACTCATGTATGTTATATTTGTTGTCATAACAGAGGAAGGTGCTTTATTTCCAAATAGATAGCAAAACAAAAATTCACTTTGTGTATGCAACCAACTTCAGACTGCGTAATAGTATTGAGCATTGTGAAGATAATAACTCACAAGACGTACATCTGTTCAATCCAAGATTGTCGAAAAACTTCTCCCAGCAGGCCAAAGTCTAGACCATACTTGTACGAGTGGTGCGATGTTAAGGTGTCCTGAACCAAACGTTCCCTAACGCCATCATCGTCTCTTCTGCAATTTCTTGATCATCCGAAGAAGTAGCATGGCTTTTATCCTCCGCTATTTCTCCAGGTTTTTTGTCAAACAAGCCCTTGAATTGCTCGCGTGCCTTTCGGTGGATTTCCTGTTCGAAAGCAAACGACGAGCAGTTAGGTTGGTGCTTTTTGGGTTTCAGACAAAAGGTTTGAGAAGATAAATTCGACGATGTTTTGGTAATATCGATGAATACTGATTATAGGGCCTTACGAAACAATCTACTACCAAAATGTATACTGGGAATATAGCCAACACTTAGTAATAAATATTTTTAAATATTATTTATATTATAATAATATTGATTAGATATATTAAATATTATTTATATTATATAATATAATATCGGGGAACGGGGCGGGGAACGGGGCGAGAGCAATCCCCGTCCCCGCCCTATCCCCGCCAACGGGGGGAGATCTCTCCCCGTCCCCGTCCCCACCCCACGGGGATAAAAAATCGGGGATTCTCCGCCTTGTTCGGGGCGGATCCCCGCGGGGATGGGGAATCTATTAAGAAATCGAGGGCTTCATTCTAAAACCAATTAGTGATAGGTGAATGAGCCTCTTGAATATATAAGGTGAGTTGGGTGAGGAGAATTATCCGATGTGGGATAGAGTATAAATCTCAACACCGCCCCTACGTGTGGTGTGACTGGCCTAACACGTGGACGTATGAATCGGGTGACGGTGAGCAAAGATCGAACCCGCTCTGATACCATATTAAGAAATCGAAGGCTTCATCCTAAAACCAATTGGTGATAGGTGAAGGAATCTCTTGACTATATAAGGTGAGTCGGGTGAGGAAAATTATCCGATGTGGGATAGAATATAAATCTCAATCTAATTCTCTCCCATTGACAAGCCTAGTTGAGAAAAGCCAAAGCAAAAGGCCACATGTTGGTTCCTCTAATAAACCACTTGTGATCAATTTTTATTTCAACATAAAAATAACTAATAATACAACCGCTTGAAGAAATCTTACATCTTTATATCCATCATCACAACACTGTGTCTTTATTCCCTCTCCTCTCCCTCTGATTTCATCCATTTTCTCGAATTTGTTAATGGGCCTCTTTTTTCAATCTGCTCCCACTTTCCTTATATTGATCGTATGATTGCCTAAACATTATAGCTATGCCGTTAGGATTAGAGATCGCTGAAATCTGAAGGCATATTACAAAACCCCTTCTTCAGTTGTCTCTATAAATAAGTGGAGATAAAAAGATGAGCCAATTTAAGAAAAGGGATTATTATTTATTTTTTTTAAAAAAAAGGGACTTTGACTTTGTCAATTAAATAAAAGGGATTGAGTTTAATTAAGGTATAATTAACTTAAATAAATCATTTAATTTTTTTATTTTTTTTAATTAAAAAATCCAACAAACAACCAACGAACATTAATATCCAACAACCAACTTAAAAAAAACAAAAGAGCGAACGAAGTAACAAGATATACTCTCGCACGTCAAGATCCAAGGCACTCAAACATCACCCAACAAGCTCGTCGAAGGTATAAGATCGAAGCAAACACATTCGCACAGGTCGAACACATCAAATTCGCACAGGTCAAGCCATTAAGGTTTGTTTTTTCGTATATATTTACATTCCAGTTTATTTCGTCCAAATTTCACTTATTATGCATACATTGTTCTATATTCATCGTGGGTAAGTCCAATCTGAAGTTGTTTTTACCTCGCCACGTACTGTGCAGCTCGATTGAAGAAGATGTGTTCGTTCATCGTTCATTTCGAATTATATTTAATTCAAAGTTTATTCGATACTAATTCGATATACTTAATACAACTATTATTCGATACTTAATTCGATATGGTTTTCTCATTAATATATTCAATATTTCTCAAATATTAATTCGATTAGCTTTACGGGGTAAAATTTAATTCGAAAATATGCGATATTTAATTCGAATATGTTTTAATCTGTTTTTTGTTTATTTTTACTGCAGGATGTATCATCATTAACTACGACGAGAATGGGATCGGCAATGATATAAATATAGATGGCGACCAAATTCAGGAATAACCATGCGACCTATTGGTGCAGGCGCCCGCGCATTAGATCATGGGACCCGCACATAAAGCAGGGTTCCTGCACGTTATATCAGGCGTCCCGCGCGCATATACGCAGGGGACCCGCACGTAAATTCAGGGGACCCGTGCATTAGTGCAGGGGTCCCGCGCATAATCGATCGGTCTTAATAAGTTAATAATTATAAAAAATTAATTACTCGACCGATAAAAAAAAAAAATACCTCACCTTAACAGTACCTAAGGCTTCGAAAAAAAAATAATCAACATGTATTTCTTGTTGACCAATCTCATAAGTGTAGATAGAAAAAGAGCACTATAAAAAACATATATTGTGTTGGTGAATTTTGTAGGATGTAACAATCTTATACATCGATTGTAATCTTGTGATTTGATCCAATTTTTTGGTTTTGTGCTATTTTATGATGTTTTATATTGTTATAGAGGATAAACATTGTATACAAACTCACAATTAATAGCTTAATTCGATGAATTAAAATTGTAAAAATCGTACATGAACACAGGGGACCCGCACGTTATGGGCAGGGTTCCCAAACGTAAAAACAGGGACCCGCACAAATTCAGGGGACCCGCGCGTTATAAGCAGGGGACCCGCACTTAAATTCAGGGGACCCGCACAGGGGATCACGTCCATGGCTAAGGGCACAACGTCTCACGGCCATGGGTTATGAAAAGTACCAAACGATGTCAGATGGATTTGAATGACCCCTCGTTTCGTACGTTGGGAAGTGTAGAATCACGTCGTAAAATTTGGTATCGATCGGAAATCATTTCGTATGTCAAAATATCAGAAAACGAATGACTGTCACAGTCCATGGCTGAGGGCAGAATGTCACACGGCCATGGGTTATGAAAAATACCAAACGATGTCCGATGGATTCGAATGACCCCTCGTTTTGTACGTCAGGAAGTGAAGAATCACGTCGTAAAATTTGGTATCGATCGGAAATCATTTCATATGCCAAAATGTCAGAAAATAAATGACTGTCACAGTCCATGGCTGAGGGCAGAATGTCTCAAGGCCATGGGTTATAAAAAATACCAAACGATGTCAGATGGATTCAAATGACCCTAACGCGATTACAGACGATTTTTAAAATTTCAAATCGCCGACTCCGGCGAACCCAAACGAATTTCCGGCCGAAATCAACGACGAAGAGGACCAACCTAAATAACTTATACCCATCACCCATAACCCCCATATCTAACATCAAATCAAAAAACCTACACTAAACCGACAAAATAGAAATTTTACCGTGTATTTTTCGTCGTCGATGACTTCTTCAACGTGGGTTCGGCTCGGAGTCACGGCGATCTTTCTTCTTGGCCTCGGCATTGTCGATATTTTCGGCGTTTTCGGCGTTGTAATTTTTCTCTCTTTTTTTTTTTTACTTTCTTTTTTTACTTTAGCGTTATCGAATTGTTTTTTACCTCCTTTAACGCAAGTCTAACTCGAGGGTCCTTCTTTTTTTAACTTTTCGGCATTGTTTTTTTTAATCTTCTTCTTAATTAATAATCAACGACGGTCCTTCCTTTTTTTAAGAGGGTATTTTCGTCAATTTAATACTCAATCCCTTTTGTTTAATTCTTTTAGATACCGATCACTCTTATCAAAATTATCCTACAAAAGATTGGGTTTTATTTTTTTTTTTGTTAATCATCTCTCAGTCTCCTTTTATCTTTTTCTCTCTTTTTCATTTGTGGGGTTCTTTTCCTGACTTCATGGCAGCTGGTGCAGAGGTTTCTGTTGAGTCTCCGCCGATCAAAACTGAGTCCCATGTTGATGTCGGCGAGACTCTATCACCACTGAAACTCACCAGTGAAAAAATGACTGAGAAAATTGGAGAAGTTGTGAAGGAGTCTGAGGAAGGTGGTGTTAAGGACTCTGATTCAAAACTGCAGATGAAGCTTGCTCATATGATGAAGGAGCTCAAGTTGAATCCCTTGGCTAAGGAGTTTGTTCCTTCATCGTACTATCATGGACCTATGGGAGCTAACAATTTCGTGCTCTTCGGTGCCAATGCGGCCGAACGATGGTTTTCCGAATCATGGAAGGGTAAAAAAATCAGTTTTACTCTATTACATTTGTGTTGTCCTGTTATTGATGTTTATGGATTGATTATATGATGGATTTAAGCATTTCTTGTCTGTTATTCATCTTCCATTCGTTCCGTTTTGAGGTTGCGATAACATCATTAGTCTGTGTTTGTTTGAGCTTTTGGATGTTATGATGTTCAGATATGTTGATCTTTCAATATGGTCAGAAGGATTCGATAATTACTGCCTCCCTCCTTTGTTGATCTTTAGGATGGATAGGGATGAAAAAAAAATTATGTGTTAGAATTATGTTCATCGAGTCAAATATGTTATTACAATAAATTTTTTCCTAGTCAACGGAACGAAATAATTGATATCTATCCTATTATGAATTTCTTCTGGTCAATATTGATGATATCATTATTTTTTTTGACAAATACGTTGCTTTAATTTTACGCGTTATAATTATTAGTCAATATTGATGAAATGAGATTGATTTTTCGAGTAACACGTGGCTTTTGACAGTATGAGTGATTTTTCAATCTTGGTTTAACTGCATTTTAGATATTGAGATTTGGATGACAATCTTATTCGATCCGTTTTAATCATAGTATCTTCCGTTAGTTCATTTCGTTGTCCTATAATTTATTACATCCGCTTTTGTACATCGGGAAAATGTAACATCTAGTATGTGTTACCACATATTAATACACAATGTCATATGTATGTGTGTTTGACTGTTTTGTATATTTTCAGAGGAGGAATAACTACAGTAACGGTAGGAAGAGGACGAATGGTAGAGTTTTGGGAGCTCGGAGAGAAGATAAATCTCACTTAAGGCTGATGATTATATCACTAGTTTCTGCAATAGACGGCGTTAATGTAGGTGACTACTCTCGTTTTTTCGATCCTTTTTTTAATTAGGGTGAGCCCTTCGAAGACACCTGTGAGGCCTGGGATTGCCCGCCCCGGGATGATGCAGTAGATCTTGACGAGCTCGATAATCATCTTACATCTCACTGTAAGGATGCAAAGTTGCTGTTTTTGTTATTACTTCTCATGAACTTCTCTTGGCACAGAGTGCTTCGACGTGTGTGAACGACCACACACACCATTGAGTACTTTCATTTCGGCACACACATCACTCTGTTGGAGTTTTCAAGTTTTTCGTCTGAATTTCGAATGTTTATGCTGTCGATGATTTTCCGATCATCGAACTCTTTATAATATATGTATCTTTTGAGATACTATGATGGTATTTTACTTGCTTTGAATTTGTGTTTTGGCTGCGACTGAAACCATCGCTCGAGCTCGATAGCAGACAGTTGCGACGTTCTTACCAGAAAAAACTACCAGTGGCATCATAGCTAAACAAAAAAAAAAACCATCCGAAAAACGTAGGATTTACAAGAACCTTAGTTCAGGCAAGAAGCTGGCTTCACCCGGCCCTTTGAACTACCGTAGACGTTCGAGCACGAAGCTGACGTCAGCCCGCTGGGACCCACCAGGTTGATGTCCTCCAGCTCAATGTCCCGACAAGGGTTGCTCTTACTACACCGTAGCTTCACTGCCTCCGCCGTCGCGCACGTCCCCCATATGTTCCTGAACGTGACGTTGCTTATCTTGATCTTCGACGATCCCTGCGAAAGGAAATCATGGCCGTTAAAATCTTTTTAGGGTTCCGCCCGAGATGAACGGATCAGATCGAAAGTACCCCGGGATTGCAGAGGTTGTAAGGACAATACTTCTGGTTGATGAATATAGGATTCCTCACATCCCTCATCAGTATATTCTCGTACAAGAAACCCGAGGCAGCCCCGCCAGCCGCCGTGGGCTCGGGCCACGTCTTGATCTGGACCCCGTTGGTGGTCCCGCGGAAGGTGCAGTTCAGCACCCTCACGGACCCGACCCGTTCCCGCTGGTCCACGGACCGGCCCATGCTACCGACGCTGATCCCATGGCCGGGCCCGCACGAGACGTTCGTGATGAGGACGTCGTGGCTCCCCGTGCTGATCGAGACGCAGTCGTCGCCCGTGGCTATGTCCGTCGAGTCGATGGCTATGTGCCCCGACGAGCCGAGGTGGATACCGTCCGTGTTCGGGCTGTCCGATGGGGCCGCGATGGTTAGGTGGGTTAGGGTTAGCCGAAAGCATGAGAATAGGTTGATGTGGAAGTTCTTGCTGTTGATTGAGGTTAGGTTTGTGATGGATGAGTCGTTCACAAAATCCAACCTAAGAGACTAACAAACAAAATATAAAATAAAATTAATGGCATTATAGTACTTAGAAACATTAGAAAACATTTTAAAATATTTATATATATATATATATATATATACATATATATTGCAAGAAAAAAGAATTTCTTTCTTACAACGGGGAGAGGCTTGCAAGAGCCAGTCTTGCAGGTGTTGTGAGGCCAAGCATAAGCTCCTTGACCATCCAACGTACCTCCGCCGTAGATCTTCAACCTATTTACGTGTCGGAAAGTGATCCAATGGTCGGTAAAGATCAATCGGGCCTGGCCCGTCGGAGCCCTCAAGGTTCCTCTGACGACGAACTCCTTGGTGCCGTTACTACACGGGCCTTTGAATATCACCGAGCGTATATAGTACCACCCTCTCGGTATCACGACCCTAACATTTCCGTCGTAGCGGCACGCATCCCTCCAAGCCTTCTTCACCGCCTAAAATATTTCGAAAAGAAAATACATTCGTATTTAAAGGAAAAAAGACTTCTTTTTTTTTTTTTAAAAGTGAAAATTGAAAGACTGTTAAATTCTTCACCATAGTACTGTCTGTTGAGTTGTCTGCTACGGCATGGTATCGTCTTCTTACATTGAATACTTTAACATCTCCTTCTGCGAAGAAGAAGAAGGGAGATAATAAGATCGAAAGAAATAGTATTCTTAAATCCATAGTCTTGCAAAGGTTTCAGTTGGCAACTGTTATACATATATATATATATATATGTATATGAAGTCGTGGGAATTTCAACCGTTAACGAATAATGAATGTATTGAATTGGTTTAATAACGGTAATGAATGTAGTTTATCGGCCGTTCTTTGAAATGGAGGGTTTAACGGTTATGAACTCCCATGTATTAAATTGGACTGAAGACCATTTTCTATGAATTTTGGCGTTGCTAATTTAATGTTTATTAACGGTAGAGAGAGGTGCATTAGGGAGTGTAAGTTGGTCAGTCGTATAACGTCGTTGGTTAGTGCAATCTAGTATTTTACAACCTAACTAACACTCATCTTTTTCACTTTTTTTTTTCTTTTGAAAACATCACGCAACGCAGCCGTAGTCCCCGACTAAATTCAGTATAAGTGGAATTTGAACCGTATTGTCGGCGATCTCGGATTCAGTGGGAGTAGACCTTCTGTTCTGTGTGTATCTTTCGAGGCCATCAACGAGTTTTTATTAAATTAAGGGATAAAATCAAAGATGATCCTCAATGTATACCCTATGAATCAATTTAGTCCTCGATGTTTCGCCTGAACCAATTTAGTCCCCAATGTTGTCGATTTTGAACCAATTTGGTCATTCCGTCACGATAAACGTCAATTTTAACGAAAATCCCACACATGGGCCATACTAAATCATGTATGGATCGAATTCTGGAATATTTACAGGATTTGGGGGGTTCGTACTGTTTTCTTCTACTGTCAATGAAGCTCGACGAAGCAGATGATCTACAGCTCATATTCAAAATTTTGAGGAGAATTTTTTTAGTTTCGTGCTCTAATTTCAATAACTATTTCAATTTTATCGATCCAGACATGATTTATTGTGAGTCGCGTGTGGGATTTTCGTTAAAATTGACGTTTATCGTGGCGGAATGACCCAATTGATCCAAAATCGACAACCTTAAGGACTAAATTGGTTCAGACGAAACATCAGAGATTAAATTGATCCACAGTGTAAACATTGAAGATCATTTTGAGTTTTATTCCTTAAATTAATGGACTATGTTATGGACCCAATATACGCTACATATGGCTCATTTGATTTGAAATTCTTAGTGGGCTGAGAAAGAAGGGTTTATATGTTATATATATGATTTGATCCATTAAAAGAAAAAATACACACAAAAAAAGGAAATTAAAAAACAAATCAAGATAGATCACAACGGTGAATTGTGAACATGGAATGGCCCCCATGCATGCATTGCATTGCATGTAGTAGTTGAGATTACATTTAAATATAACACATGCACTTGTCTTTCTTTACAACACATATAAATTAAATTAAATTAAATCCGAACCTACTTTTTTGGATCTATAAGAACAGTTTTTATTGTCACACCGCCACAATGGGACAAAGCCATTTGATATTAAACAATATATATTTTTTTTTTCGAAACAATAGCTTGAATTTCATTAACAAGGAAATTCAGGGGCTAAATAGCCCAAGGAGTCTCTCCGATAACATCTGCCAGTAGAGAACAAAGACTCACATAGGAGCATAACCAACCTAACACGAAACAAGAAAAAAAAAGCCGAAAGAAAACTAGAAATTAAGTTTTGAACACGAAGAACTAAAGATCCTACCACAAAATTAGCTATTAAGCTAAATCTACAATATTCTTCACTTTCTTCTGTCTTCAACTACAAAAATCTCGCTTACTTCGGAAAGAGCTCCACAAAGGGAGATGAAAGCTCTACGAGGGAGACAAAGCTCCCGACCCGAGGGCCGAGAGACACGAGCTCCCTACTCGGGAGACTCATGGGTGTAGGCGGTGAACGAGGTTAATGAATGGCGGGCGGCGGGCAGCGGGCGGCAAGCGTGGACGGCGGACGGAGAAACAACGGAGGGCGGTAGTGGCGGCCGACGGGTGGATTTGGCGACGAGGGTGGGGCGGCGGAGGTGGGCGGCGGCGACAGCGAAGGCGGGGTCGCCGGCGGTGGTGGGCGACATGCAATTTTTTTTATTTTTTTTATTTTTTTTTTAAACTGTAAAACTAAAAAAAGGGAAAAAGCCCCCCAATCTCCATTAATGGAGGCGGGGGAGGGGAAGAGGGAAGAGTGATTGTTTGTTTGAAGAGGGAGGGGAGGAGAAGGGGAGGAGATGTGGCGGTTAAGGCTTACGGGGGAGGGGATGCGGCTAGGGTTTGGAGATAGATGGGAAGGGGAAGAGAGAGGTAACAAAACAAATTTCCTTATCTATCAGTAGACTTTTTAAGATTTTCAACTGTATCATTTGTGTTCTTTTTTTTTTTTCCAAAGCATCATTTGTGTTCTTTATTACTCCCTCGGTCCCATTTGGTTTTGGACATTTGATATTTGGTACGCAAATTAAGGAGCCATTTTTTTATTAATATAGTACAAAATTATTAGACATAACACATTACATTAAGAACTTGAAATTTTTAAATTTAACTAATGATTCCCTCCAAAACATCTTTACTGAAAATCCCACAATATAAATACAGCTGAACACATTCCACAAAACACATTCAATACATTACACATTACACGGCTGAAGCCAAATGAAAAACCAATGAAAAACCGAAAGCCAAATTTAACAGCTGAACAGAAAAACCAAATTGCCCAAAACCTTCTAAGTAGCTATACCGAAGGAAAGTTGCCCCATGGGAAATTGAGCGAGGTTGCTGAAGCATTTCAAGTTCACAGGCATACGGTTGAGCAGATTTGGCGAGCTGCAAAATCTCAAAAAGATGCTGGAAGGGCTGTACATTTGGTGGTGAAGTCAAGCCTGCAAGGAAAGAAAAGAATACAAGTAGACCTAGAACAGATAAAGGAGATTAACGTAAAGAAAAGAACAACAATCCGATGACTTGCTAATGAAATTCAAGTAAGCAAAAGCACGGTTGGTCGATGGGTGAAAGAAGGGCTGATCAGACCACATACCAATGCAATTAAACCAGACTTGACAGCTTCCAATAAAGTTTTTAGGCTGAAATTTTGCTTATCATCATTGGTGGTCGACAATATACACAAAAGGCTACACTTTTCAACCATGCACAACACAGTACACATAGATGAGAAGTGGTTCTACATTTCAAAGGCCAATGAGAGATTCTACTTATGTCCAGGGGAAGAAGAGCCATACAGATCATGCAGAGCAAGAGATTCATCACAAAAGTCATGCTTATGTGTGCTGTGAGCAGACCAGTGTACACAGATGATGGACAACTTGTGTTTGATGGCAAAATAAGTTTATTTCCATTTACTGTAAAGGTTCCAGCCAAAAGAAACAGCAAGAATAGAGCTAAGGGCACATTGAAAGCAAAGCCATGGATTCAATCACCAAGGATGTGATCAAGGCATGTTTGATCAACAATGTATGTTGTCACTTACCTCTAATATCATATTTGTACTCACAGAATGATTTCATCATTGAGATATCCACATAATATGTAGTCTCCATAGAGCAGATAGTGTTTGCACAATTACTCATGTGTTACATTACAATGATCAGTGGCCAAATGCAATAACTACATCATCATACACATATTAATGCATCTCATCTATTTGGCCAATCAATGTAAGCATCAAGCATGAGCAAATGCATTGACAAGCTAATCTACTGGTGACTACATTAAACTAGTTCATTATGTTATGCAGGTCATACCAGCAATCAAGCAAAAGTGGCCACCAAATTCAGATAAACATATAATCATCCAACAAGATAATGCAAAGCCACACATAAATGATTCAGATCCTGATTTCAGACAAGTTGCAGAATCTGATGGATTCAATATGAAACTACTTTGCCAACCACCTAATTCACCAGACACTAATGTCAATGATTTAGGATGGTTCAGAGCCATTCAATCCTTACAAGTTCAGAGAGCAGCAAACACAATTGATGAGTTAGTTCATGCAGTGGAAGAATCATTTGAGCAGCTACGTCATCAGACTTTGAACAAGGAGTTCTTAAGTCTGCAAGCATGCCTCACTGAAATCATTAAGGTTAGAGGACATAATAAATACAGCTTGCCACACATGAAAAAGCAGACATTAATCAGAGAAGGTACCCTACCAAATATTCTACATGTGGATGATTTATTAGTGAAGGAATGCATGCAATACTTGGTAGAACAAGGTGAAACACTTGAACTCAATCACCTAGAGGAGTATTTTGGAGACTCATCTTAAAATCATGCATGTTTATGCAGTAAACATGTTCATAGATTAGATGACATGTTTTATCTATAAACATGGATAACATTTAACACTTTTGATGCTCAGACACATGTATGTACTGATTTTTTTGTAAGAATGTTGTATATGTGTTCAATGTCATAGTAGTTTGTATGTTTTCAATGTAAGAATGGATTATATGTGTTCCTTGTAAGAATGGATTATATATATGTGTTCAAGCAAAAACATATCAATGCATATCAGCTGTTTATCATCATATCAATATCTAACCATATCAATATCTAAACATCACACATTCCAATAGAGAAGCAGAAGAATCATCGTCAGCGTTAGTAAGTGGTGAGTGAGCTTCTCTGTCATAATGCTTTCGCTTGACTTCAGTTATGGAAGCTAACTCAAGAAACAAAGAATTGTGTGATTAGTGTCTTTTGTTTCAGCTTAAAAGCTTTATTTTAGGGTTCTTTTCTCTTATTTCTTGGAAATATCTTGGGAAGAAATCAAAAACTTATAATCCCAGAATTTCACCTTCTTTCAGCTTCCTTTAGAGAAGAAGATCAGCGATGCCGAGACAAAGGTAACTAACTAATTATTCTTGATGCGCATTTATTTAGTTTTCTTTCACTGTGTGATGTGCTTGTGAGTTCTTCTTCTTACATAATAATATTGCAGGGCAACAGATCCATCTTCAAGGCTGTCCCAGCGGGACCCGCCCAACGTCAGGACGTCGAACGCCGACTCGGATCCTTCCTTGCACCATCGTTCGAGGGCAGACAAAAGCAGCCCGAGGCTGTCCGAGGGTCGATCGCCCCGCGGCGTTCAGTCCCGTCCGTCGGATAAAAAGAAGCTGGGGACCCGCATTGCCGACCTGGAATCCCAGCTCGGCCTCGCCCAGGAGGAGCTCAGAGACCTCAAGGATCAGATAACAAAGACCGTCCACGAGAAGAAGCCAAAGAGGCAGGACAAGGCGGACGAAGAGATGACGACGGGACAGAGCCTGACATTGATGTTCATACAGAGACCGATGTTTTCGAGGTTCCATTTGAGCGAGAAATCCCGACAGAGACAGAGAAAGTCTTATCTGATGACAGCCCGAAAAGGGATGTCGAGATTGATGCTCTTAAGTCGAATTTCGATGAGCGGGGGAAGCAATTAGGAGCTCTTCGAGAAGAAAACGAGGGCTTAAAAGCGCAGCTCGAAGAGAAGTCTTCGAACTTATCATCCGCTGAATCTGAGATATACGAGCTGAAGTCGAAGCTGAGCAACATGGATGAAGAGCTTGCGACTAGGGAGAACAGTTTAGTTCAGATGAGTGAGAAGTTAGAAGCTACTGAAAAGGCTAAGGTAGAACTCGAAGATGAGATGAGGAGACTCACAGTGCAAATGGAGCAGTGGAAGAAGGCAGCTAATGCTGCGGCCTCAGTGTCCGTTTTTATCCCACTCTTCCACTTAATAAATAGTATAGATATGTTATAAAATATTAATTGTGATTAAATATTATTTTAAGATTATTTTATTATAATTATACTTATATTAGTACGATAGAGAGATAATAGAGAGATTGAATATTTCAATATTGTGGTGTGATTTACAATGAACTCTAATCACTTATTTATAATAATAATAATAAATCACTATTACAACTAATTACATTAAATACAATTATACACCTCACACTAAAATACAAACTCTTTAATTATACAATTCGACAATAAAGTTACTTGCGCTCAAGCTCTCTGCAGAAACACTGGAATGGTCAACCAATCTAACCTTAATTTGTAATTGTTCATTCCCCATTTGGCGTTTTTGGTACTCTGCTATTTCTTTAGCAGATTCAACAATTGAGTCGGCACACTCGAACAATTGGATGAATCTGAGCGTCTGTATGTCTCCAACATCTGGGGATATCTCCTTCAACCTATCCATATAGCTTAGTTCCAGCTCTTCCAGGCAAGGAAAATGGTTGGAATCTGCCGTTAAACATTCGAGATCACTGCATTGACTGAGCAGCAAGTATTTCAAACGAGCAAACTGTCCTTCGACGTGATTCCACTCGCTTCCGCTGCAATAAGACAGCCTTAATTCTTCGAGCAGTGGCAGTGAGCCAATCTTAGTCATTGTTACGTCGTCGTCCAAACAAAGGCCGCTAATATACAAGCACTTGAGTGAATGGGCCGGGAAAGTAATACTCGACAGCATTTCGTTTCGTAGTGCTACGGATCTCACATTGTCCAACCAGCTTTTCAAGACGAGCGATGTTGTTCAGAGCATACACCCCCTCACTAAACCCCTCGACTTCATCATCATATTCCACACTCAATCTCCTGACGTTGGGAATTCTTTTGACCAAATCTTCGCTAAAACTCAAATTTAGTATCCTCTCAGCCGACTGAAGGTTCTTCAAGATATCAACGTCGCTGCTTTCACTTGGAGGAGGAGGAGGATCCGAGAGAATGATTCCGTTGAATATGCAGATATGTCTAAGTTGAGACATTTTCCAGATTTCTTTCGGTAATTCAGCCCCTTTGGTACATGCATTTATGTATAGAGACTGAAGATTCCAGATCGAAATAATTGATGAAGGAAAGGTAACCAATAATCCATTATATTCAGATGATGAGAAGTGAAGCAACTCGTACCATGTCATCTATACTAATGTCCAAATACAGAGTTGAAGCCAAAACTCTTAACGACTTATTATAAACTGAAGAAGAAGGTAATAATAATATATCCTGAAGTATCAAACTATGCAACACTGACGGTGATTTCTGGACAGCGGCGCTGGAATAGAAACGGTCCACCTCATATGAGCTTGGATAAAGGACTATTCGTCTTTCCTTGTTTGAAACTTCTAGATCATGCTGCTTCCGCACGATGCAAAGAAACTTCTTCTCTATAGCTTCTTTTAAGCTTAAATCCCTCAAAAGATCGTGGACCTTGAATTCCACTACTTCTCCACTTTGAGACCACTCAGAAACTAAAATGAGATTCCTACCGACGAGGTCACGTATATATTCTCGTGCAGCCTCTTCTAGGATCTTTCCACAAATTGGTTTTAGAAATCCTTCTGCCACCCATAGCCTGATCAGCATGTCGACGTCAATCGCTTTATCTTCGGGAAAAATTCCCATGTAAAGGAAACAAGGCTTCAAGTGCACAGGTAGATGAATATAGCTTAATGATAATATCTTCATGCAAATTGCATCGTCTTCTGAACTCACAGTGGAATTTAAATTTTCTGCTACATATTTCCAATATTCTTGCGTTCGGGGTGACCTTGCTAGATGGCCTCCAATCACGACAACCGAAAGAGGAAGTCCTCTACAGTTGTTTGCTATCTCCTTGCCAACATCCTCTAGCTCGCAGGGGCAGTCATCTTGTCCGAATACAGTTTTGCAAAGTAAATCCCAAGGTTTTCCCTCGTCTAACAAACCCACAGAAAAAGCATGCGAGCTAATCGAAGCGAATTTCGATTCTCTGGTGGTTATGACAATTCCACTCCCGCGGCTATCCGGCAAGAACTTTCGCAAACTATCCCACGCCTCGACATCCCATATGTCGTCTACTATAAGTAAATACCTTTTGCCGAATAAATCCTTGTACAATTTATCACCCAACTCGTGTTCTCCCTTTCCTCTCAAAGTTTCCTTACTCTGTGTCTTATCTAGACAATGAAGAAGTTCTATCAGACTTTCAAGTATGTTGTAGTCCTTGGATATCGTAGCCCAACCACGAACATCATAGTAGTCCCTTATACATTTATGGTCATAAATCTTACCAGCAAGCGTTGTCTTACCTATTCCGCCCATACCTGTTATTGAGACAATCTTACGGCCGGACCCGCGATGATGAGGCAGAGTGAGCTTGTCCACGATTTCGATTGTTAGGTCTTCCATACCAACCACCGTATTGTTGTTCTCACCATCAGAATTATTAGCAGCAGGTCGTCGTCTAAGTCGGTCGCTGCCTTGACTACTTTTCTTCTTCTCAGTATTCCAATTCATCTCCCTCACTTCTTTCTCGATGAGATCCATGCTTTGTATCGCCTTTTGAAGACTTCCATTGAAGTCCTCTTCATCGAAAATTACATCCGCTATGTGAGCATCGATGACGTCTTCCGCAGCGTAGGCTGCATCAGCCATTCGGAGCTCCAAGTCGAGGTCGACGGAGGTGTGGTGATCTTCGAGGAACTTTAGAAAGAAAGAGATCTTCGAATTGAGAGAGTCGACGAGTTGTTGGTCGAGCTTGATGGGAGGGTGGGGATGTTCGCACAGATCTGATATGAGATGCATGAGAGAAGTAAAAGCTGCATAAGATGTCGCCATTAATTCGAAGAAATGAAAGGCTTCTTCTTCGATCGGTATAATGCAGCAAGCAGCACTTTCTTTGTTTGTATCAACTGATCTTTGGAGTGAGTGAGCAATGAATGACAGACAGAGCAAGAAAATGATGTTTAATGGGGATGAGATATTATAATATGTAATAACAACGAACGCCTTCTTTGACTTTGAGATCAAAGTTGCTTTTAGTTTAATGACAGCTGTGTTGTGTTCATCAAGTTGGGGTTGGCGTTCTTATTTCTAGGGGTGTTCATTGGACGGTTCGATCCGGCTTTTTCAAATTTCGGTTCGGTTTTTCGGTTTTCGGTTTTACAGATACCTAATCCGATATCCGAACCATTTTAATTTGGTTCGGTTCGGTTTTTTACACTTCGGTTCGGTTTTTTTCGATTCGATTTTTCGGTTAACCGTTAAAGATTTTAATTCATATGTATGCATGTATTATATATACATATATATAGGAATTAACTCTCATAACATATATATATGAATTAAATAGTAATGATATGCTAATTGCATTACTCATATGTGTGCGTAATTCGTGTATATATATATACACGAATTATCTTTTATAGCATCTATATATATATATATATATATATATATATATATATATAGGAATTAAATGTTATAATATAGTGCGTTATAAAATAAACATTGTAATTTTAATTATTTTTTATAAAAAATATAATTATTTTGTTGGACTTTATTATCACTATAAATATTAATCACTTTCATAAACTACAATATTTTAAACTTGTCTAATATAAATTATATATAATTAAATATATTTCGGTTTTTCAGTTATTTCGGTTATTTTTTCTGACATCCGAAAACCGAACCGAAAAACCGAAATTTCCTAAATACAAAACCAAAACCGGCCGAAAAACCGAATTAACCGAACCGAAATAACCGAAAATTACGGTTCGGCAGGTTTTTTCGGTTTTATCCGAAATTTGAACATCCCTACTTATTTCAGCAAAATGAAGGAATTAATTAAACATTATTTTGTGGACAGACTTATTTAGATGAAGTCTTTGTTTATTCGTTAATTATTAGCTAGCTAGTACAGTCTGGAAAGGTTGGAAATGATACAATAAAAATTTGGTAGAATTTATAAACCTCAAACCAAATAACTAATATAAATTTCAAAGTATTTAGCTGTTTGGATAATAAACGCCAATGCCAAAGTATTTAGCTTTAATTTTTATTTTTAATTATAAATTTCATATGTTCTATTGAAGATCATACTTCATTTTAATTTCAACATAAAATCGTATTTAGCTGAACGGAATGGCCCCACGATATCGAATAGGTCAAGGTGTTGTTCGTGTCGTAGCAAACGGTTTGCTGCAGTATTCTCCCGGGATCGACTCGCACGGCTTTGAACAGATGCTCGAGGGCTCGGGCACGGCTCATGTTGGGAAAGATCGGTTCGATGGCGTCGAAGTGGTGTAATGAAGCGACGAGGGATAGCGGGTGGGCGGAGAGCATCCCGAGGGCATCGCCGCGGAGATCGACCTGTTGTAATAAGATGGAATGGAATGGAAGTCTACTCAATGATTGTAAGAAGAGAAGCAAAGTCTCCGTCTGTAATGTTTTAAGACAACTAACGAACCTTCGCCACGTTGTCGGGGAAGAACACGGTGTCGTCGTCGCCGAAGACGTACCAGTGAATCCCCGGGACGTCGAGGGCAAAAGCGTCTTTCACGATGTGGGCGATCCGTTTCGCGGCAGGGTAGGAGGACGAAGCGTTCTGGACGACGATCGGCGGGAGCGACGAGGCGGCGGGCATGTTTTCTTTTTTATTTGAATTTTATTGAAACTTCGCAGGTTGTTGATTGCCGTGTTTGTGGTGATCCACATTCCCGCCTTCGCTTTGCGTTTGTGGAATTTTCTGATGAGCGTACGTTAGACACATTTATCTGAATTTTAATATCTTTTTGCAAGAATTGTATAACACACATTTTGTCTAATCTCTTACCTTTTTCCTCATTACCTACACAGACTCTGCTCGACTTGCTCTTAGCCTCTCTGGAATGGTAATTGGCTTTTCTCAACTGAAGGTCTTTCCTTCGAAAACTGCCATTCTTCCTGTGAACCCTACTTACCTTCCGAGGGTAAGAGTTCACTTAAATGTTTTATTTTTTCTTGCATGATTTATGCTTATATATATTTTCGTTGAAGTAATAAAATAATCTGCAGTTTCATTAGTTTTACTATGAGTCACATTATATATTATTATTATTATTATTCTTTTGTATGTAGTCGGAGGATGAGCGTGAGAAGTGTGCGAGGACAGTGTACCGTACTAATATCGATAAGAAGGTACGGTTCACAGCATTACATGATATCGTATTCATTTTATCCGTTCTTTTGCTAACCTATGAGTTTACACACATTCGATCAGGTCTCTCGTGAAGACTTGATAGCTTTGGGATTATATGGTGAGGTATGCTTATATTTTGTATGCTTATATTTTTGACGTATCATTTGGGATTATATTCGCTTAGTTTTACAATTATCATTCAATAGATAAATCTCACTTAAGGCTGATGATTATATCACTAGTTTCTGCAATGGACGGCGTTAATGTAGGTGACTATTTTCTTTTTTTTCGATCCTTTCTTTAATTAGGGTGAGCCCTTCGAAGACACCTGTGAGGTCTGGGATTGCCCGCCCCGGGATGATGCAGTAGATCTTGACGAGCTCGATAATCATCTTACATCTCACTCTAAGGATGCAAAGTTGCTGTTTTTGTTATTACTTTTCATGAACTTCTCTTGGCACAGAGTGCTTCGACGTGTGTGGTGTGAACGATCACATCCACACACACCTTTGAGTACTTTTATTTCGGCACACACATCACTCTGTTGGAGTTTTCAAGTTTTTCGTCTGAATTTCGAATGTTTATGCTGTCGATGATTTTCCAATCATCGAACTCTATAATATATCTTTTGAGATACTATGATGGTATTTTACTTGCTTCGAATTTGTGTTTTGGCTGCGGTTGAACCATAGCTCGAGCTCGATAGCAGACCATTGCAGCGTTCTTACCAGAAAAAAACTATAACAGATTACTGCCAGTGGCATTGTAGCTAAACCAAAAAAAAAAAAAAAAAACCATCCGAAAAACGTAGGATTTACATGAACCTTAGTTCAGGCAAGAAGCTGGCTTCACCCGGCCCCTCGAACTACCGTAGACGTTCGAGCACGAAGATGATGTCAGCCCGCCGGGACCCACCAGGTTGATGTCCTCCAGCTCGATGTCCCGACAAGGGTTGCTCTTACTACACCGTAGCTTCACTGCCTCCGCCGTCGCGCATGTCCCCCATATGTTCCTGAACGTTACATTGCTTATCTTGATCTTCGACGATCCCTGCAAAACGAAATCACAGAGGATTGCAGAGGTTGTAAGGACAATACTCCTGGTTGATGAATATAGGATTCCTCACGTCCCTCATCAGTATATTTTCGTACAAGAAACCCGAGGCTGACCCGCCGACCGCCGTGGACTCGGGCCACGTCTTGATCTGGACCCCGTTGGTGGTCCCGCGGAAGGTGCAGTTCAGAACCCTGACGGACCCGACCCGTTCCCGCTGGATGAATACTGATTATAGGGCCTTACGAAACAATCTACTACCAAAATGTATACTGGGAATATAGCCAACACTTAGTAAAAAATAATCTACTAACTAACCTGCTCCTCCTTTTTAAGTTTAAGGAGAGCTGCTTTTACGGTTGCCTCGGAGGATTTATCAACAGACAGCATCTAAGAAGATGGGAATGTGCTTTAGAAGGGAGTATTTAACGAAGTAACCAAAAGAAAGCATTTGCTATAGCGAACTTTACTTTGTTGAAATCGTCTCTAGGTCGTTCAAAATCACCACATTCCGTGTATGCCATCCCACGTCGGTAAAGGGATTTGACATGAGCTGGATTTGCGTCCAAGACCTATATAGTTTATAAAAAAAAAAAAAACCTTTACATTGCATTCAAATCTTCAAAAAGCAGAAGGTAGAATTCAGTGATGTAATAAGATTATAGCAGCCATGATCAATGATATGACCGAGGCGGACATAGCTGTAAGCGGAATAAGAAAGAAATATCTGTCGTAAGATGGTTACCTTGTTGCAAGCTTCGATTGATTTTCTTGGTTCTCCCAACTTTAGAAGGCACGCAGCAACATTCAAATGCAGCAAATTCTTGGGCCATTTTGAATCAGAAAGAGAAAAATTTAGCACAAATAGAGAAAAATATTTCGCGAATTAATAGAACGTACGCATGCTGTCCAATGCTTACTCTTGTGTCGGAAAATTCTTTTCCTTCCTCATCAGTTTGAGGATTTACGTGATTAAACTCTCGAAGCACCTGCAATGGAGATTGCCAAAATGATAGACGAAAAGAAAAGTTGAATACAGAACATTTTAGGGTCTGGAATAATACATGCTCATATTTCGCCTTAGCAAGTTCGAATTTGCCTTCCTTGAACAACCTATTACCCTAAGAAATAAGATAAAAGGCAAATTCGATTTCCCACTGGACATATGCACCTTCAGGAACTTCAGCTGGCCTGGTAATTATAACCAGTCATACTAAGAATATAAAATGATGCGAATGGGTAAATATTACTATTAAAAGAGACTACAAGTTAACCGTGGAAACTTGTCGTAAGCATAATCAGGAGGGCATGTAATCAGAGATACCTCGCCAGGCAACATCAATCTGGTGCACATTTCAAACCCTTCAGGCACCTATGAAGCCAGGCCACATAGATAATAAGAAAATCAACAGTTTCAAACAGTATACTTGCTGCAATGACACATAGAATGGTAAGTGACTTTACAAGTCCTTCCCCTGATCTGAACTCCAAAGGCTGACCATTGTTATTAAGTTGTGTATCGTAGAAAACAGTCTTTTCTTCGTTCATAAGCATCCCCTTATAGTGAACATGCAAGAGACTATCATGCAGAGGGCAATCCATCGGAAATTCACCTAATTGTTCATGAATATGAAAGGAACAATAAGCACTATTGTTTTTAATCATATTATCCAACGAACACATTGAAAAAAGATTGAGCGATACCTCTTCCATCACGCAGTCGACGTTTTACCAAGCGTCCATCTCCTAGCACGTCTCGCACCTGTAGATCCAAACAAGGTTGTCCCAATCTTTTAAAGGAGTATATGCATACATCATTTTTTAGTAAGATTTAGCAACAAATGATAAATAGGAACTGTTCTGAGACTGAGATTATGGTATGAATGATCTCTGACAAATATCTTGTGAGTACCTGAACGAAGTGAATCAAATGCACTTCAAAGTGGATTTCAGCAAAACCTTTAATTGTTGGAACCAATGGGCTTTCTGTTAAATAATCCCAAATTTTATAGTCTGAACATTTATATATATATATATATATATATATTATAATATGTATATTAAATATTCTTGAAATCATAAAAGCTGCAACACATATATTAAAGCTACAACACAAAAGCTGCAACACAAAATAGGTATTTAATTTATTATATCCTTGATGCACATAAACCAAACATGACTCAAAAGCTAAATACGGAGTTGGTTATAACTCGTGCTTTAAGGAAACGAAAATACTTATTTTATTAATAAGTATTTTTTTCCATTTATTTTATAAATAAAAATTAGAAAACTATTTATTTAATTAAAAAAAGCCTAGAAACTGTGCAAATATAAATAAATATTGTCTTAAAGATACAATGTATTAAATTACTCAACATTGCCAATGACTTGGTCTCCCACAGCCAAATGGGAACCTTGCTTGATGATAATGCTGCTATCACACAGTCTCAACAATATCCGGAAATATATCTTTCCTTGTTTTTGTTAGATATAATAATTTTTGTTAAATACATATACACATTATATATTTGAAATTTTGATGGTTAAAAGCATAATAGATCGAACATTTACTCTTCTGTAGGATGCCAAAGTAGCCAATGGCTCGTTCGATCTCCTTACGGTTCCAGCTTTAGGACTCATATTAATCATCTGGCAACGGTTACCCATACCTGTTTGGATAATACTTTCAAATCATCAACTAATATTATTATTCAAATACAAACTCTTTAATTATTCAATTATACACCTCACACTAAAATACAACTAATTATCACATTTAATACAATACTTTCAAATCATCAATAATTTAACTAATATTATTATTTAGAACATCCACGTCTTAATAAATTTAATTATTTCATAATAAATAATATATTATCATAATCTTTCTTCTCGTCTCATCTCAGAACAAACAAATAAGAAAGCATAAAAAAATACATACAATACAATGAAGAACTCTACACTACTGTACTGCTGCAGCTGCACTGCAGTGTTAAGACAGAAGAAGAGAAAAATACATACAAATATCATATGAAATGGAAATCATTCGACAATAATGTTACTTGCGCTCAAGCTCTCTGCAGAAAGACTGGAATCGATATCCAATTTAACCTTTACTCGTAATTGTTCAATCCCCATTTCGTGTTTTTGGTAGTCTGCTATTTCTTTAGCACACACAACAGCTGAGTCCTGACATCCCCACAATTCAATGAATCTGAGCGTCTGTATGTCTCCAACATCTGGGGATATCTCCTTCAACCTAGTCATATAAAATAGTCTCAGCTGTTCGAGGCAAGGAAAATGGTTGGAATCTGCCGTAAAACATTCGAGATCCCTACACTTCAATATCTCCAAGTATTTCAAACGAACAAATTGTCCTTCGACGTGATTCCACCCGCTTCCGCTGCAACTCCACAGACGTAGATATTCGAGCAGTGGCAGTGAGCCAATCTTAGTCATTGTTACGTCGTCGTCCAAACAAAGGTCGCTAATATACAAGCACTTGAGTGAATGGGCCGGGAAAGTAATACTCGACAGCATTTCGTTTCGTAGTGCTACGGATCTCACCTTGGACAACCAGCAAGTAAGCGTTTCAAGCTTTTCAAGACGAGCGATGTTGTTCAGAGCATACACCCCCTCACTAAACCCCTCGACTTTGTCATTATATTCCACACTTAGAGTCCTGACGTTGGGAATTCTTTTGAGGAGATCTTCACTAAAACTCAAATTTAGTATCTTCTCAGCCCACTGAAGGTTCTTCAAGATATCAACGTCCCTGCTTTCACTTGGAGGAGAATCCGAGAGAATGAATCTGTCGTATATGCAGATATGTCTAAGTTGAGACATTTTCCAGATTTCTTTCGGTAATTCAACCCATTGGGTACATCCATTTATGTATAGAGACTGGAGATTCCAGATCGAAATAATTGATGAAGGAAAGGTAACCAATCCATCATAATAAGATGATGGGAAGTGAAGGAAGCGCAAGTTAACATTTTGAGAAGCAACTTGTACCACGTCATCCATACTACTGATGGCCAAATACCGAGTTGAAGCCAAAACTCTTAACGACTTATTATAAACTGAAGAAAAAGGTAATAATAATATATCGTCAAGTATCATCAAACTACGCAACACTGACGGTGATTTCTGGACAGCGGCGCTGGAATAGAAACGGTCCACCTCATATGAGCTTGGATAAAGGACTATTCGTCTTTCCTTGTTTGAAACTTCTAGATCATGCTGCTTCCGCACGATGCAAAGAAACTTCTTCTCTATAGCTTCTTTTAAGCTTAAATCCCTCAAAAGGTCGTGGACCTTCAATTCCACTACTCCACTTGGAGACGACCAAGCAACTAAAATGAGATTCCTACCGACGAGGTCACGTATATATTCTCGTGCAGCCTCTTCTATGCTCTTTCCACAAATTGGTTTTAGAAATCCTTCGGCCACCCATAGTCTGACCAGACTGTTGACATTAATCGCTTTATCTTCGGGAAAAATTCCCATGTAAAGGAAACAAGGCTTCAAATGCACCGGTAAATGGACATAACTTAATGATAATATCTTCACGCAAATGGCGTCATCTTCTGAACTCAGAGTGGAACTTAAATTTTCTGCTACATATTTCCAATATTCTTGCTTTTGTGGAGACCTTGCTAGATGGCCTCCAATCACGACAACCGAAAGAGGAAGTCCTCTACAGTTGTTCGATATCTCCTTGCCAACATCCTCTAGCTCGCGGGGGCAGTCATCTTGTCCGAATACGGTTTTGCAAAGTAAATCCCAAGTTTTTCCCTCGTCTAACAAATCCACAGAAAAAGCATGCGAGCTAATCGAAGAGAATTTCGATTCTCTGGTGGTTATGACAATTCCACTACCGCGGCTATCCGGCAAGAACCTGCGCAAACTATCCCACGCCTCGACATCCCATATGTCGTCTACTATAAGTAAATAACTTTTGCCGAATAAATCCTTGTACAGTTTATCACCCAACTCCTGTTCTCCCTTTCCTCTCAAAGTTTCCTTACTCTGTGTCTTATCTAGACAATGAAGAAGTTCAATCAGACTTTCATATATATTGTAGTCCTTGGATATCGTAGCCCAACCACGAACTTCATAGTAGTCCCTAATACATTTATGGTCATAAACCTTACCAGCAAGCGTTGTCTTACCGATTCCGCCCATACCTGTTATTGAGACAATCTTACGGCCGGACCCGCGATGATGAGGCAGTGTGAGCTTGTCCACGATTTCGATTGTTAGGTCTTCCATACCGACCACCGTATTGTTGTTCCCACCATCAGAATTATTAGCAGCAGGTCGTCCTGTAGGTCGGTCGCTGCCTTGACTACTTCTCTTGTCAGCATTCCAATTCATCTCCGTCACTTCTTTCTTGATTAGATCCATGCCGTCTAACGCCTTTTGAAGACTTGTGTTGAAGTCAACTTGATCGAAAACTCCATCATCCGCTATGTGAGCATCGATGACGTCTTCCGCAGCGTAGGCTGCATCAGCCATTCGGAGCTCCAACTCGAGGTCGACGGAGGTGTGGTGATCTTCGAGGAACTTTTGAAAGAAAGAGATCTTCGAATTGAGAGAGTCGACGAGTTCCTCGTTGAGCTTGATGGGAGAGTAAGGATGTTCGTTGAGATCTGATATGAGATGCATGAGAGAAGTAAAAGCTGCATAGGATGTCGCCATTAATTCGAAGAAATGAAAGGCTTCTTCGATCGGTATTATAATGCAGCAGCACTTTGTTTGTATCAACTGATCTTTGGAGTGAGCAATGACAGAGCAAGAAAATAAGTTCAATGGGGATGGGATATTATAATATGTAATAACAACGAACGGCCTTCCTTGACTTTGAGGTCGAATCGAAAGTTGCTTTTAGCTTAATGACAACTGTGTTGTGTTCATCAAGTTGCGTTCTTATTTCAGCAAAATGAAGGAATTAATTAAACATTATTTTTTGGACAGACTTATTTAGACGAAGTCTTTGTTTATTCGTTAATTATTACCTAGCTAGCACGATGCTGAAATTTTCAGTACAGTCTGGAAATGTTGGAAATGATACAATAAAAATTTGGTAGAATTTATAAACCTCGTCCTCTTATAAAAATATTAATTGTGATTAATATTATATTAAGATTGTTTTATTATAATTATACTTATATTAAGATTATAATGATAATATAGCTTATAATAATAAAGAGAGAGATTAGAGAGTGATTAAGTATTTCAATACTTGGTGTATTTTATAATGAACTCTAATCACCTATTTATAGTACTAATAATTCACTATTACAACTAATCACATTAATTACAATTATACACCTCACACTAAAATACAAACTCTTCAATTAAACACATCATCTTATCATCTTATCATATCATCAACATTTAATACAATACTTCCAAATCATCAATCATTTAACTAATATTATTATTTAAAACATCCACATTATTAATACATTACTTTCAAATCTTTTCAAAGAATATGTCTCGTTAAAACCTTATTAGGAAAAATCCAATGGAATAAAAACCTAATGAAGGAAAAATATTACATGATTATTTTATATACCATTTCGATTGTTGCCTCATTAAAAACCTTACTGGGAAAACCACATGGGAAAAACCTCAGTGAAGGGAAAAAGAGTGCAACGCGTATTTACTCCCCCGATAATAACATCATTCCAAATCTCGAAGTCTTCGAACTCCAATTGAATATACCAATCTTTTGAAAATTATTGGAGGAAGTGCTTTCGTGAATAAATCTGCTAGATTTTCACTTGATCGCACTTGTTGTACATCAATATCACCATTTTTCTCTAAATCATGTGTAAAATTTTTTTTTGGTGAAATATGCTTTGTTCTATCTCCCTTAATATATCATTCCTTTAATTGGGCAATACATGCATCATTATCTTCATATAAAATTATAGGAAGTAACTTTTCGATAATAACCCACTAGTTTGTTGTATATGCTCAATTATCGATCGCAACCAAAAACACATTCCCGGCTAGCTTCATGAATAGCTAGAATTTCCGCATGATTAGATGAATTAGCCGTTAAACTTTGTTTAACTGACCGCCATGAAATAGCGGTTCCGCCATGCGTAAATAAATAACCCGTTTGCGATCGAGCATTATATGGGTCAGATAGAAAACCAGCATCTGCATACCCAATCAAATCTGCTTTTGATTCATTTGGATAGAACAATCCCATATCAGTTGTTCCTTGAAGGTATCGAAATATCCGTTTAACTCCATTACAATGTCTACGAGTCGGTGATGAACTATATCTTGCCAATAGATTCACAGCGAACGCTATATCAGGTCGCGTATGACTCGTTAAATACATTAGGGCTCCAATAGCACTGAGATGTGTTACTTCAGGACCAAGTAGTTCTTCATCGTTTTCGCAAGGTCTAAACGAATCTTTATTCACATCTAAAGATCGAACAATCATTGGGGTATCCAATGGATGAGCTTTATCCATATAAAATCTTTTCAATATCGTTTTCGTATAAGTCTCTTGATGTACGAATATCCCATTCTTTAAATATTCAATTTGCAGTCCAAGACAAAATTTTGTTTTACCGAGATCTTTCATTTCAAACTCCTTTTTCAAATAATTAACAGCTTTTGATAACTCTTCAGGAGTTCCAATTATGTTAATATCATCAACATAAACTGAAATGATGACAAATTCATTTTCAGATATTTTCATAAATATGCACGGGCAAGTTTGATCATTTTTATACCCCTCTTTCGATAAATATTCACTTAGGCGATTATACCACATACGCCCAGATTGCTTTAATGCATAAAGTGATTTATTTAGCTTGATTGAGTATTCATTTTGGGACCCTGAATTTTCAGGCAATCGAAATCCCTCGGGAAGTTTCATATATATGTCACTATCAAGTGATCCATATAAATAAGCGGTAACAACATCCATTAGACGCATATCGAGTCCTTCGCGTATTGCCAGACTAATTAAATAATGAAAAGTAGTTGCATCCACCACAGGAGAATACGTCTCCTCATAATCAATACCGGGTCGTTGTGAAAAGCCTTGTGCAACAAGCCGTGCTTTGTCTCTCACAATTTCACCGTTTTCATTTCTCTTTCTGATGAAAACCCACGTATATCCAACCGGCTTTACATTTTCTGGTATGCGGACTACATGTCCGAAAACTTTTCGTTTCTCAAGTGATTTTAATTCTGCCTCGATTGCATCTTTCCATTTTGGCCAATCATTTCTTTGTCTGCATTCTTTTACAGACCTTGGTTTATGATCCCCATTCTCATTTATCTCATTCATTTCATGTAGCGCTACGTTAAATGAGAATTTATCGTCAACGTTGACTTTTTCTCGGTTCCATCTAATTCCATTTTGGGCATAGTTTATCGAGATCTCTTCATTATCATTATTTTCATAAATTTCAGGTACCTGATTTTTATTCTCATAATCATTAATGCACATTGACTCTTCTAGAGTCGATAAATCCTCGACTGGACCATTCTTATTATTTGCTCCTTTTCTTTTTCGAGGATTTTTATCTTTGGAACCCGAGGGCCTACCACGTTTCAATTGTGCATTAGGCTCGATCCTTATATGTTCTCCAGGAACATCAATTTTTGCAGGAGCATTAACAGCTGGTATATGTGACTTAGTCACTCTTTTAAGATCAGTAAAATTATCTGGCAGTTGATTAGATAATCCTTGTAAATGAATTATCTTTTGAACTTCTAGTTCACATTCTTTCGTTCGAGGATCATAATGATTTAGCGATAATTCATTCCAACTAATACTCATTTCCAGCTGTTTCTTTTCTCCCCCTAATGTCGGAAAATCCGACATATATTCCCAACCTCCTTTGAGGTCCATCTTAGTGCGTTGTGGTGGAGCAATTGGAACATATACCGCACATCCAAAAATTCTCAGATGGGAAATATTTGGTTCCTGACTATAAACCATTTGTATCGGGTAGATATCGTTATAACTTGTTGGCCTGATGCGGATTAGTGCTGCTGCATGTAATATAGCATGTCCCCAACAAGATGAATGAAGTTTCGACTTCATTAATAATGGTCTTGCAATTAATTGCAGCCTTTTAATCAATGATTCTGCAAGACCGTTTTGCGTATGTACATGTGGCACGGGGTGCTCAACATCAATTTCAATAGACATGCAATATTCATTAAATACCTTGGAAGTAAATTCACCAGCATTATCAAGGCGTATTTTCTTTATTGGATAATCCGGAAAATGTGCTCTTAATCGAATCAACTGAGCAAGCAATCTCGCAAAAGCTACATTCCATGTTGATAACAAACACACATGAGACCATCTAGTTGATGCATCAATCAATACCATGAAATATCTAAATGGCTCACACGATGGATGTATCAGTCCACAAATATCACCTTGTATACGCTCCAAAAACCTTATGGATTCATTCTTTATTTTTACTGGTGATGGACGAATAATCAACTTCCCTTTAGAGCAAGCAGCACATGATAATTCATTAGATTGAAGAATCTTCTGGTTCTTCATTAAATGTCCACGTGAATTTTGAATTATTCTCCGCATCATAATTGAACCGGGATGACCCAACCGGTCATGCTTCTGGTTTACGATAGCATGTGATTCAATTGTTTTAACATACGTGTAATACAATTCAGAGTCAAACGAATGTAATATTTCAACAACTCTTTTATCATTCGAAACCACTTTTGTAATGTGCAAATATTCAATATTTTTCTTTTCTGCAGTCTCAATATGATATCCACTATGTCGAATATCTTTAAAGCTCAATAATTTCTTTGAGACTTAGGAGAATATAAGGCATTTTCAATTATCAGCCTTGTCCCTCTCGGCAGTATAACATTAGCTCTTCCGGAACCCTCAATTATATTTGTACTGCCCGATATAGTGATAACACTTGTTTCTTTCATTTCAAGATGGGAGAAATATTTCTTATTTCTTAGAATCGTATTAGTCGTTGCACAATCTGCAAGACATAACTCCCCATTGCACATGTTTGTATCCATTGTATTGATAAATATATAATAACTAGAATTATTAAATAAATAAGCGTCAAAATAAAATTATATATATAAAGATAAAATAATAAATAAATAATGCTTAAACAAAATTTATAACGATGTATCAGTTTTCTTTATTTGGATCTTTAACAAAAACCAAAATATTCAAATGAGCATAGGATATAGCACCAATTTTCTGAAATATCGTAATCTTGAGCAAAATTTAATTTCATCGACACTTCACTTTTAATTGCTCTTTATAAAGATCAACAGGATCTTTGGGTGCGAATAATAACCAACTATAATATATAATAATCTTTATATTGCTCAATTCATCTTTCTCAATCATATACTAGTTGTCCACTTCGGGGGAAATATTAATAATAACCACGGTAAATATAATGTTCACGACACTTTTATTGTTTGCGCATACATTCACTTCAGGGAATGCAACATAATCATTTAGTCGGACTTATGCTTTTCATTCATCCATCATAATATTTTCTGATCATTTTCTCACGATATTTATTCGTATTATATCCGATGGACTGAACGTGGTGAATGCTTTATAATACACCGAAGTAACTGTGTAAATCAGTAGCAAGTATAAAATCGAGATTGATAAATCAAAGTTTTGCAAGATTCAATTTATTGATATCATGAAAATAAAATCATCATTAAAATATTAAAAGTAAAATTATAGTTAATCTTCTTTTATATCTTCTTTTGTAAAAGTTCTAATGAAAAACGATATCCACATCCAAATAACTGTCGCCGTAATAATAATCATAAGTAATAGATCAAACATCGGACAAAGCGTCATCCTTCAAAATAAAATATATTTCAGTAATTATAATATTAAAGAAAAATTATAATTAATAATTATATTTTAAAAACATTGGTAAAAACATTATCCACATAGCCGTAAGGATCACCGTAAATAAAGTAAGCAACAGAAGATCCATCTTTGTATAAAACGACATGATTCTATAACATGAAAAAGAACATAATAATCAGATACCATATAAATCAATGATATAATATATGAATTGTTTCATAAAACCCGTTTTTTATTATTTCATAGTTGTTGTCCAATCTTCGATAAGATTACGGTAATAAAATTTGTTCATTGTCCAAAACTATTCAGTCCAATAATTACTTCAAGATTGGTCAATCAAAAAACTCAATAATATGCCGCTACTGAGGTGGGGATAACCACAAGACCTCGTGGGCTTTTAGTGTTGTGTACGTGCATAAAAAAAACTTGAATCGTAAATCACATAAAAAAATCCACACGCCACTATAGGGAATCGAAATCTGGACCTCCCATCAATTTTAATGATGGTATTCCCCGAAACCACTCGAGCTATGGCGTTTAGTTATAAAACTTTCAAATGATACTTTTATAATATATATTTTTAAATTAATCACAATTAATATATGATTAGTATAAATTAAAAATTAAATTACCGTACATCGACTAAACTCGTACGAGATATTCGACGGAGGTTGATCTTGACGACGGAGAGCGGTCGTGCTGATAACGTGTTATAAAAATATTAATTGTGATTAATATTATATTAAGATTATTTTATTATAATTATACTTATATTAAGATTATAATGATAATATAGCTTATAATAATAAAGAGAGAGAGAGAGATTAGAAAGAGATTAAGTATTTCGATACTTGGTGTATTTTACAATGAACTCTAATCACATATTTATACTACTAATAATTTACTGTTACAACTAATCACATTAATTACAATTATACATCTCACACTAAAATACAAACTCTTCAATTAAACACCTCATCTTATCATCTTATCATCTCATCAACATTTAATACAATACTTCCAAATCATCAATCATTTAACTAATATTATTATTTAAAACATCCACATTATTAATTATTTCATAATACAGACCAAATAACTAAAAGAAATACATAATAAATCTGTACATATATCCAATAGAATTAAACCGATCCGTATATTTGGTCGAATTTATAAACCTCAGACCAAACTTTTTGCAGCTTTATATTATTCTAACTTTAATTTGTTGCTAATTCTAATGTTTGTATTCTGTAGCTATTTTTTTGTCAATATAAAATACTTATTCTAAAATAGAAACTGTGCAAATATAAATAAATATTGTCTCAAAGATACAATGTATTAGATTACTCAACATTGCCAATGACTTGATCTCCCACAGCCAAATGAGAACCTTGCTTGATGATATTGTTGCTATCACACCGTCTCAACAATATCCCGAAATATATCTTTCCCTGTTTTGTTAGATATAATAATTTTTGTTAGATATATATTTGAAATTTTGTTGGTTAAAAGCATAATAGATCGAACCTTTACTCTTATGTAGGATGTCAAAGTAGTCAATGGCTCGTTCGATCTCCTTACAGTTCGATCTGGAAACGGTTACCCATACCTGTTTGGATAATAAACGCCAATGCCAAAGTATTTAGCTTTTATTTTTATTTTTAATTATAAATTTCATATGTTCTATTGAAGATCATACTTCATTTTAATTTCAACATAAAACTAGTATAATTTCAAAGTCATGGTTATAAATTTTTATTTTTTATTTTAAAAAGAGAGATAATTTTAGGTATATTTTATGTACGTTTTTAGGAATTATATTTAATTTCATTAGTTTAAAGATTGATGGATAAACCTAAACTATGCAAAAAAAAATTTCATAGATTCTTGAATTATACGGCAACTTTCGAGAAAATCCTAAAAAAATATATGACAAACAAGCCAAATAAAACAGAAATTCAAAGTTTGAAAAGAAAAAAAAGAATATTACAAATCGAGAGAATATAAAAAATAATGTTATTTTTAACATCTAATTCCAAAACTAATTAACATTCTACAACAATTACAAAACTAATCAAGTTTTTTATTCCAAAACTAATTAACATTCTACAACAATTACAAAACTAATCAAGTTTTTTATTTTTTAATTTTAACTAATATTACTTTTCTCTCACCACAAAACTATTGCAAATTACAATTTTTTAATCTCATTATTTCAAATAAGCAAATAATGTTGATTAGTGATCTCATTATTTAATTATTTAATCAAATTACACCACATGAGTCTCCTTTGCCCAGCGATTTGAAGTTGATCTGAACTCCAAAGGCTGACCATTGTTATTAAGTTGTGTATCGTAGAAAACAGTCTTTTCTTCGTTCATAAGCAGATTGAAATGGAAGAACGATGATTCCAAGGCTGTCAGCAATAATGCAGTCTTTCAGCTATTATTGGGCCTAGAAATCGCAGGCCCACAAACGTTTGGTCCTAGTCCATGATTATTCTTTATATAATAAAAAATAAATAAACTCAAAAAGGCTTATATAAAAAAGTAGTGTGGAAACAATTATACAATACAAATGGACTTCCTCTTCACACAATTTTAATTCAAGTGAAGCAAAGCTAAGACTTGTCTACTTAGCAGGTTAGTCTTTTACAATAATGCCCCTCTTCAAAGTCCTTTGATTCTCTCTGCCATTTGTACAATTTTCTTCCTTCAGAGCTCTGTTGGCCACCTACCTGATGAAGATGATGATAGCGAGGCAAACTAAGAACAAAAAGCTTCCATGAAGAAAGATTAAGAAATAAAAAGGTTCAATTCCATTACTCTGTTTCACTTACAACAGCGCTGTGCAAATCTCACAGAAACCTCAATTAGTCACAACTGAAGAATTTCCGAGCAAAACAAATGCATCGCCATTCCTGCGATTCATCACCCCTTCATCGCAATCATTTCATCGACGTGGCATTTTCTTATTCGGACGATCGTTTCTTCGGCGGGGGACGACGACACTTCGCAACACTGCCGCCGTAGCGTCTTTACCTAATGACGATGATGCAATGAAAACACCTCATAATACAAGGAAAACAAGGATCATCCAAGAATGGGACTTAAAAATCTCGTCTTTACCCCATCAAAATCGAACTCGGGCTTGTGCGAGAAAACAGATATGGAGTTCAGACCATCCATCCCGTTACTTCTCGGGCATTCATCAGTACCGTTTGTAACGTACTCGCTCCTAATCCCATTCGCATCAGACACGACGTCGCTCACATGAAGAACGTAAGGGATCTCTTGCATGGATCCCGAGGGAACCCTCTCGTCTTAAACATGAAACGGGCCGAGGCTTCTGCGTTCTTCCCTCTCTTCCACGGCTTGAACGTTCGTTGAAGGGAGGTAACATCGGGGAGGAGATGATTGCCTTCGTATACCTGAACGGAATGGCCCCACGATATCGAATAGGTCAAGGTGTTGTTCGTGTCGTAGCACACGGTTTGCTGCAGTATTCTCCCGGGATCAATTCGCACCGCTTTGAACAGATGCTCGAGGGCTTGGACTCGGCTCATGTTGGGAAAGATCGGTTCGATGGCGTCGAAGTGGTGTAATGAAGCGACAAGGGATAGCGGGTGGGCGGAGAGCATCCCGAGGGCATCGTCGCGGAGATCAATCTGTTGTAATAAGATGGGAAGAAAGTCTATTCAATGATCATAAGGAGAAGACAAGCGAAGTTTCTGTCTGTAATGTTTTAAGACAACTAACGAACCTGATGGAAGCCTCTCTCGACGGTGAGTGGGACGCCGAGCTCGGCCAAGCAACTGTACACCATTACATCGCTGCCGAACAAGTGGCCGTACCTCTCTAGGCAGTCGTCCATGACGCTCGACAGAGCTCGAACCAGCGGCGCGCTGATGGCGTACCCTGTTGGAAATAATGGATCTCGGTCACGGTAGTCATTACGTAATCTCGATCCCATACTCGAGTTACTACCGTAACCGTTAGAAACCTAACCACGGCGTCGTTATGTAATCTCGTTTTCGTAAGCGAGATTACAGCCGTGTGTGCGGAAGCGTACGGTGATCGTAACGTGATCTCGATGTCGTAAGCGAGATCACCACCGTGAAGCGGATCTTCTCGAATACATGAATCGAAATGAGTTTAAAACTAATAAATTACCTGTGTTGATCGCAGACATCGTTGAGGCCTTCGGGAACCGATCTTCGCCTCTTTCGCTCTACGAAGGGTGATGGATCCCCGTGTACTTCTTTAGAGGGCTCCCCCGTAAGAGTGATTCAGCGTACCGTTCGATCGTTAGGAACGTTTATTATATACGCTGTACTTATGAGTTTTGTACGTGATCGTAATGTACAAAACTCTAATAGTTCGTACGTTATGAACTATTACTTTCAAAGTTATAAGTGAAAAGTAATAAATGAAAGGCTTAACGTAATAGCCTATTTAAAAAATCACTAGAGCCCCGCGTAATAAATGTAGAGTAAGAGACGGGACCGGCCCAATAAGTATAATGGTTATTAGTCCGTCCATCAAAGCTTAATAACCGGGCATTAACATAATAAATTATTAAGGATCAAATAATCCCAACTAATTATTTCTATAGGCCAACAATAACGGGAATAGATTCCGTCGAATCCAACATTCTCCCACTTGGCCAAAGAACATAATTAATTAGTTTTTCATAATGGGAATACCGGTAACATTATATTCTTAATAATAACCATAATCTAAACATCGAATCGGATATAGGCCAAATCTAAATCCTCACGAAATAGATTCGTTCCTAAGTCACAAACTCGACATCTTCGATATTAGGTCAATAACATAAGTGGTCCTCGATGTGATTTATATCATAATGCTTAACATAAGTGCGCAAGTCAATAAGCAATACATCACACCGTCAATCATAATCGGATCCATAATCATTACATAATGTGTACACAAGGTTAATATCCTATCAAAATAATGACCTCTCCAAATCAAAGCTCGCATAAAGTCCCAAGTTACATAGGTGCTCGCGAAACACCTTGGGAGATAAAGCTTTTGTCAATGGGTCGGCTACCATAGCACTAGTACTGATGTGCTCAATGGATATTAACTGATTTTGGATCCTTTCTTTCACAACAAGATACTTAATGTCAATGTGCTTTGAAGCACTACTTGACTTGTTGTTCTTAGAAAAGAATACTGCAGCCTGATTATCGCAGTACATTTTTAGTGGTTTCGAAATTGAGTTCACGATCTGAAGCCCAGCGATAAAGTTTCTGATCCATATCGCATGACATGATGCTTCATAACAGGCAACGAATTCTGCTTCCATGGTAGAAGAAGCGGTAATCGTTTGCTTTGTGCTTTTCCACGAAACAGGTGCACTAGATAACATAAACACGTATCCAGACGTTGATTTTCTGGTGTCAAGGCACCCCGCATAATCAGAATCAGAGTATCCAACAGCCTCAAGTAACTCTGATTTCCTGTGAGGCCTGGGATTGCCCGCCCCGGGATGATGCAGTAGATCTTGACGAGCTCGATAATCATCTTACATCTCACTGTAAGGATGCAAAGTTGCTGTTTTTGTTATTACTTTTCACGAACTTCTCTTGGCACAGAGTGCTTCGACGTGTGTGGAGTGAACGATCACATCCACACACACCTTTGAGTACTTTTATTTCGGCACACACATCACTCTGTTGGAGTTTTCAAGTTCTTCGTCTGAATTTCGAATGTTTATGCTGTCGATGATTTTCCGATCATCGAACTCTATAATATATCTTTTGAGATACTATGATGGTATTTTACTTGCTTCGAATTTGTGTTTTGGCTGCGGTTGAACCATAGCTCGAGCTCGATAGCAGACCATTGCAACGTTCTTACCAGAAAAAAACTATAACATATTACTGCCAGTGGCATTGTAGCTAAACCAAAAAAAAAAAAAAAAAAAAAAAAAACCGTCCGAAAAACGTAGGATTTACAAGAACCTTAGTTCAGGCAAGAAGCTGGCTTCACCCGGCCCCTCGAACTACCGTAGACGTTCGAGCACGAAGATGATGTCAGCCCGCCGGGACCCACCAGGTTGATGTCCTCCAGCTCGATGTCCCGACAAGGGTTGCTCTTACTACACCGTAGCTTCACTGCCTCCGCCGTCGCGCATGTCCCCCATATGTTCCTGAACGTTACATTGCTTATCTTCGACGATCCCTGCAAAACGAAATCACAGCCGTTAGAATTTATTTTTAGGGTTCCGCCCGAGATGAACGGATCAGATCGACCCCTCCCTTTACCTCGGGATTGCAGAGGTTGTAAGGACAGTACTCTTGGTTGATGAATATAGGATTCCTCACGTCCCTCATCAGTATATTCTCGTACAAGAAACCCGAGGCTGACCCGCCGACCGCCGTGGACTCGGGCCACGTCTTGATCTGGACCCCGTTGGTGGTCCCGCGGAAGGTGCAGTTCAGAACCCTGACGGACCCGACCCGTTCCCGCTGGTCCACGGACCGGCCCATGCTCCCGACGCTGATCCCATGGCCAGGCCCGCATGAGACGTTCGTGATGAGGACGTCGTGGCTCCCCGTGCTGATCGAGACGCAGTCGTCCCCCGTGGCTATGTCCGTCGAGTCAATGGCTATGTGCCCCGACGAGCCGAGGTGGATCCCGTCCGTGTTGGGGCTGTCCGATGGGGCCAAGATGGTTAGGTGGGTTAGGGTTAGCCGAAAGCATGAGAATAGGTTGATGTGGAAGTTCTTGCTGTTGATTGAGGTTAGGTTTGTGATGGATGAGTCGTTCACAAAATCCAACCTAAGAGACTAATAAACAAAAAAAAATAAAATAATGGCATTATAGTACTTAGGAACATTAGAAAACATCTCAAAAAAATAAAATAAAATATCATTCTTACAACTGGGAGAGGCTTGCAAGAGCCAGTCTTGCAAGTGTTATGAGGCCAAGCATAAGCTCCTTGACCATCCAACGTACCTCCGCCGTAGATCTTCAACCTATTTACGTGTCGGAAAGTGATCCAATGGTCGGTAAAGATCAATCGGGCCGGGCCCGTCGGAGCCCTCAAGGTTCCTCTGACGACGAACTCCTTGGTGCCGTTACTACACAGGCCTTTGAATATAACCGAGCGTATGTAGTACCACCCTCTCGGTATCACGACCCTAGCATTTCCGTCGTAGCGGCACGCATCCCTCCAAGCCTTCTTCATCGCCTAAAATATTTCGAAAAGAAAATAAGTTCGTATTTAAAGGAAAAAAGACTTCATTTTTTTTTTTGAAGTGAAAATTGAAAGACTTGTTAATTATTCACCATAGTATTGTCTGTTGAGTTGTCTGCTATGGCATGGTATCGTCTTCTTACATTGAAGACCTTAACATCTCCTTCTGCATATAAGAAGGGAGATAATAAGATTGAAAGAAAAAGTACTCTTGAATCCATATTCTTGCAAAGGTTTCAGTTGGCAACTGTTATATATATATATATTATATATAGATATATATGAAGTCGTGGGAATTTCAACCGTTAACGAATAATGAATGTATTGAATTGGTTTAATAACGGTAATGAATGTAGTTTATCGGCCGTTCTTTGAGATGGAGGGTTTAACGGTTATGAACTCCCATGTATTAAATTGGACTGAAGACCATTTTCTATGAATTTTGGCGTTGCTAATTTAATGTTTATTAACGGTAGAGAGAGGTAAATTAGGAAGTGTAAGTTGGTATAACATCGTTTGCTAGTGCAATCTAGGATTTTACAACCTAACTAACACTCATCTTTTTCACTTCTTTTTTTTTTCTCGAAAATATCACACAACGCAGTCGTAGTCCCCGACTAAATTCAGTATGAGTGGAATTTTAACCGTATTGTCGGCGATCTCGAATTTTAGTGGAAATAAACCTTCTGTTCTGTGTGTATCTTCCGAGGCCATATAGACTATGATAATCAGCGAGTTTTTATTAAATTAAGGGATAAAACCAAATATGGTCCCCAATGTTTATCATGTGGACTAATTTAGTCCCCAATATTTTGTCTGAATGAATTGTCCCTAATGTTGTCAATTTTGGATCAATTTGGTCCTTCCGTAATGATAAACGCCAATTTTAACGAAAATCCCACACGTGGCCCCATAGTAAATCATGTATGGGTCGAATTTTGGAATTATTACAGGATTTGAGGGGTTCGTACTGTTTTCTTCTACTATCAATGAAGCTCGACGAAGCAGATGATCTACAACTCATATTCGAATTTTAGAGGATAATTTTTTTAGTTTTGTGCTCTAATTTCAGCACTATTTCAATTTTATCGATCCATGCATGATTTATTGTGAGTCACGTGTGAGATCTCCATTAAAATTGACGTTTATCGTGACGGAATGACCAAATTGGTCCAAAAACGACAACCTTGATGCCAAATTGGTTCAGACGAAACATCGAGAATCAAATTGGTCCATAAGGTAAACATTGTGGATCATTTTGGGTTTTATCCATTAAATTATTGGGACTATATGTGAACCCAATATACGCTACATATGGCTCATTTTATTTGAAATTCTTAGTGGGCTGAGAAAGAAGGGTTTATATATCTTTCTATTATATTATTGGTGAGCACACTATAGAAACTGCTTTGGTGTATCAATTTTAATTTTAAATCAGTTGTTAATTACTATTTTACACTTATTGTAATTATTTATTTTAATTCAAAAAAGTACCCCTTCAAATGTTAAATTTAGTATAATTATATCTTTAAAAATCAATTTAATATTTTTAAATACAAAAAATAATAAATAATTAAATTTTAAAATATAATTCTTTCTATTAAATATTTTAAATTACAGTTATATTATATATTAATATATTTAGCACACACATCGAGTATATTAATATATTTAGCACACACATCGAGTGTGCGTAAAAGTGCTAGTTATATATATGATTTGATCCATTAAAAGAAAAAATACACAAAAGAAAATAAAAAAAATAAAATTCAAGATAGATAACAGCGGTGAATTGTGAACATGGAATGACCCCCATCCCATGCATGCATTGCATTGCATTGCATTGCATTGCATGTAGTAGTTGGGATTACATTTAAATATAACACATGCACTTGTCTTTCTTTACAACACATAAATTAAATTAAACTAAATCCCAACCTACTTTTTTGGATCTATACGAACGGTTTTTATTGTCACACCTCCACAATGGGACAAAGCCATTTGATACTAAACAATATTAAACTGTAGACTACATCATTTGTGTTTTTTATTCCTTTCTTTTAATATTCGATATTGTTGACTTTCCCAATATTTAACCTTTTTTTTATATATATAAATTGTGAATACAATAAATAATTATCGATTATTTATGTGGCTAGTCATAATCACAATATTCATTGAAACCTACCTATTTATTATTCAAAATTCATAAAAGCTCTCTCTCTCTCTCAACAATAAGTAACAACATATCATTTTAACGAATATTATAATTTATCATCAGATTCGATCTAATGCAAATCTTACAATATTTAAAGACCTTTGTTTCTCTTACTTCCAAATAAATGCTGTCCTTTTATCCTTTTATTTATTACTAGGTGTAGCCCCCGTGCAATGCACGGGGTCTGTTAGTTGAATCTTCATATTTGCGCAACGTAGGCTTTTGATAGAACTCATGATAAATATATTTATTGAATATCGTATTGTCGACTTACGTGAGATATTTATTGAACTTTCATTTTATATTGCTAATGAATAAATAAACGCATATTGATCTTATTATTTTTTACGAAACAGGAGGCTTGTTTCAAGTGTTCGTCCAAATATTTTAAGGCATGATATGTAGCATCCAATAATGAAGCTTTCTTTCACGTTGAAGATGTCCATTGAGAAGCTGATTTGTTTGAAATATTTTCAATATAGGTGGTTCTTTTTTTCGAATTTTATACTGTGCAACTGCTAGTTTGAAGTAAGAAGTTGTCTAATTAGATCATGGATTTCAATTGACGGGGACAATTCTACTTGTATTTTATGTGCATTCCACAAAGATGTAATGAAGGTGACATTTGAACGGAATTTACAGAGTTTTGGGGATGAATTTCGGCATATGCATTACTCGTTTACTTTGTAATTATAAGCAAAATTATATTCAAAAGTATGAAATTTAAGTACAACGAAATCGATATTCGCCAAACATGGTTTAATAAGATACCTGGTTAAGGAGAGTCTTACAGTAATCAGTCATGCATCAACATAAACATAAATCATGAACCGGTCTTACACAATATTTGCACATTTTTTATGCAACATATAATAATTCGATGATATCAAGCAGTAGTATAGCAATTCATACATATTACAATAAATAATAAAAGTATCTGACTGATTTATTGTCAAATCTAAAGTAGTTTTGTTTTTTCTTATAGTTATACAGTCTTTAATTCTCACAGTAGTTGTGGAGAAGTGCAGTTGTATAGTTATTGCAGTCGGGCATCTTTGGATTTCTAGCAGTCTCGCCGTCGTGTGTTGTGTACTTCTCGCGGTCGTGCAACTTTGCGGTCGTGCAATGTCTGGAGTTTCTGTTGTCATGCAGTTGTTTGGTCGCGTAATCCTGCAATTATACACATGCTTTAATAGTCTTAACCATGTCAATCGTTTTCATAATTTCAGTCGTCTCTTTCTTGATGCCGGACCAGAACTCTCTTTGATCTTTACAATATGTGTCGAGCATTGACTTGGATTGGGTCATGAGGGTTGTCATCAAATCAATGAGACATATACTACCAGCGTTCTCATTAGTTTTGGTGATACTTGTGTCATCACCTTTGGGAGCCGAACTTATCCTCAAAAGTCCAAACCTTCGATCTTACTTTCGCGGGCCGACCCTATCAACATGATGTATCACACTTGAGCTAAGTGAAGACACGGTTCGTGAAATCTATTCCCAGCAAAAGAGGAGAAATAAACCACAAACGAAAATGGAAATTCAACGAATTTGCTTGAAGGGTTATGTGGTATTATGTGCGAGTGTGCCTCTTTCTTCATTAGAGTCGCAATCAGATAACTTTTCATTTAAACCCTAGCCACCACACCCCTCCCCCTCCACCTCCCTCTTCCCCTCCCTCTCCAAACAGCCGCCGATCCCTCTTCCCCCTCCCCCGCCTCCATTAATGGAGGTTGGGGGAGCTTTTTTTCCTTTTTTCTTCTATATATTTTTTGTTTTATAGCTTAGAATATAAGAACAATGCCCAAACCCACCACCTGCAGTCGCCGCCCGCTGCCGCCGCCGCCTTCGCCCGCCGTCGACCACCGCCGCCGCTCGACTATTTCACCTCGTCGCTGCCGTCGTTCGTTCGCCGCCATCCCGGTTGCCGTCACCCCGTTCGACCTTGAGTCTTTCGGCCTCAGGGCCGGGAGTTTTCTCTCCCTTGTTAGAGCTTGCTTTCCCATTGTGGAGCTCTAGTCCGATGAATTTGAGACATTGAAATCAAAGATCGAAGAAAGTGAAGAGTGTAGCAAATTTGGCTAAATAGCCATTTTCGTGATAGGCTCTTTAGTTCTCGGTTTAAGACCATGTGTCTTGCTTTCTGTCGGTTTTTTCTTCTTTGTTTGTGTTTTGCTTTGACTTGTTTTTGCTCGTTTGTGAGCCTTTATTCTCTACCGGATTTCGATGTTACCATAGAGACCCCGTCGGACTATTTAGTCCTTGTACGTTTGTTATTATGAAATTCAACTATCGTTTCGAAAAAAAAAGGGTTATGTGGTATTCATGGTTTCATGTTCCTGGCGTACGAAAAAACTCAAAGTAGAAAAACAAATTCTATATTTTGGAAATGAGGTAAATACGATGGAGTTTGTTTATTTTGCGATGGTTTTTTACTTTTAAAAATCGACATTTTGCAAAATATTTTCTAAGTTAGAAGATTGTCCATACAGTCGCGCAGTCGTTCAGAATCTAAGAAGACCAACAACAGTCTTGCACAATCCTGCCACTCGCGCAGTCGCACAGTCGTGCAAGCTCTCAGCACAGCCTTGCAACTTCCAGCAGTCGTGCAACCTTATAAATACAGAAGAAAAAGTAAATAGAAGGTCCAGATGTAAGCCTAATAGAATAGGCCCAGATAAATATGTAAGATTGTGCAGAATCAACTCAAACGAGAAATTCACAAATTTCAAAGAGAACGATCCGACCCAGTCGACTGCTGTTGAACTACTCATGTTATGTGGTATTCATGGTTTCATGTTTCTGGCCTACGAAAAAACTCAAAGTAAAAAAAAAAATTATATATTTAGGAGATAAGGTTAATAAAATGGAATTTATTTATTGTGCAATGGATCTTTACTTTTAAAAATGACATTTTGCAAAATATTTTCCATGTTAGAAGATCGCCCCGACAGTCGCGCAGTCGTTTAGATTCTAAGAAGACCTACTGCAGCTTACACAATCCTCCCACTCGCACAGTCGCACAGTCGTGCATGCTCTCAGCACAACCTTGCAACTTCCAGCAGTCGTGCAACCTTACGTATACTAAAGGAAAAGTAAATAGAACGCCCAGATAGATATGTAAGCCCAATAGAATAGGCCCAGGTAAATATGTAAGACTGTGCAGAAACAACTCAAACGAAAAATTGACAAATTTCAGCAGTCCATCAGATCACAGTACAACTCAACTAAGACATTTGAATTCTAATTTAATTAATGACAACACTTAATAATGAACGTGTAAATGTCAAATACAATTCGTGTAAATATATTTAGTGACAACTCTTAATAATTAAAACTCAACTAAGACGTATAATTAATCACATTAATAATATATTAATGACAATAAATGTCAAATACAATTCGTGTAACGTCAACTGCCGAGATTATGAACAAAAACATACCCTAACAAAAGCTTACCAATAAATGAAAGTGAATCAAAGCTCTCCTGATCACCTCAGCAAACCCTTTGCACAATCCAGCTAGTCGCTCAGTTGCACAGTCGTACAAACTCTCACCACAACATTGGACCTTCCAGCAGTCATCCAGTCTTAGAAATTAGTTTTGCAGCCTTGCACAACCTAGCAATCGCGCAGTCTTCCTTGCTGTAGCAAGCTTGTGAAGTGTCTGAGTCAACGCGACTGCGAAACTCTTACCTTCAAAACGCCGAGTGTCTCAATGTACTTTCTGCACCCTCTTCACCTTCAAGTGATAATAAGATGATCATAACTCAGTTTTTTTTATTAATTTATTTTATTTTATTTTGTTGTAGTGAAACTACATGGATGGCTTTAGTTACCTCCAACCTTCTCTGCAGTTTGAGATCTTCATGAGCATCAATTCCATCCAGCTTTATCAGTTGCACCATCAACACTTCATCAATTTCAGTACGTCTCTCTCGGAGACGTTCGAAGGCTTTTCTCAATCAGACAGTCGCGCAGTCGTGCAGACTCTAAGAAGACCAACTGCAGCCTTGCATGATCCAGCTAGACGCCCAGTTGCACCAACAGGGAGGATGGGTGCGTCACTTCCTTTAGTAACACCGCATACATTAATGCGAGAATCGTCGTCACACACATCATCGGTATCAAGTTTGACAATATTGGAAACCACCTCTGGCACAATCTCAAAACCCTTCGAATGATCAACATCAGCGTCACCCTGAAATACATAACACAATGACTAATACCGAAGAGGTGAAATACATGAAGACAGACGAATAGACTTACCTGAACTATAGAAGTTGAAACGTTGTCGACAATATGTTCTATCATACGGGACACATCAAAGCTACGATACATACTTCGGAAGTCAAAAGGCTTGACCCTTACGTTGAATGTAAAGGTCTTTCCAACCAAGTCTAGAATGCATTTTGGTATTGACCCGCCATCAATGACACCATTCAACCCACCATTATCCTGGAAAAACACACGCGATAAGGTCTCAAACGGAAAAGGAATAATAAACAGCATTTCATTAATAGATACACAAAATACATCAAAGCATACCGATGAGTTGACTATTTCCTCAGCATTGGTGTTTGTGCACCTCCGACCGGCCACATCGAATATAACCATTGACGACCTCGAAATTGGAGATTGAAAAAACATGGCCATCATTGAGAAGGTCAGCAAAACGATCAGCCCTCTGAAAGTGACAAATCACCTTCTCGTCCAACAACACAAGGTCGATACTCATCGGCTCGCCATTTTTCTTCAGATTTTTAGCCGTCCAGGAACGCAGTAGACGAACAATAATGTCTTGCATCTAGGCCTGAGTTCAAGAGCAGAATGGTTTATCATATGCCCCATGATTCTCAAGATGTGTATGACTGTTGAATTCTGAAACAAACAGACGCACGACTGCTGGAACTTATATCATACGTAAAGATGTGTATGACTGTTGGATTCCGAAACCATCAATGCAAAAAGAAAAGCATGACTGCTCGGATGCCATCAACAACGCACAAACTTGTGTAAGACCGTTGAATTTCGAGGCCATAAATACATATATAAAACGTATCTAGACACTGATCCATTAAATTTCGTGTAGTTACACAACAATTACATTAATGACCATCGAACGAATTTAATACCATTCATTTACACAGCCATTCTCTCAATCAAAGCAGCGAAAAAAGAATGAAAGACACAACAGCTCGCCACATCAGCTTTAGCAACGAACAAAGAGACAAATACACCTCATTTAGTCCATAAAATATTTAATGCACCCCATTTGCTCACTCCTATTGGTTGGGGGTGCTAAAATTGCTGACGTGTCAGCACAGGAGAGTCCCCATCCTACTTTTATATATATGATTACATATTCACACGCACGGCACACACTATACATCACACATCCCAATAGAGAAGCAGAAGAATCATCCTCAGCGTCAGTAAGTGGTGAGTGAGCTTCTCTGTCGTAATGTTTTCGCTTGACTTTCAGTTATGGAAGCTAACTCAAGAAACAAAGAATGTGTGTGATTAGTGTCTTTTATTTCAGCTTAGAAGATTTATTTTTGGGTTCTTTCTCTTATTTCTTGGAAATATCTTGGGAAGAAATTTATATCTGATCAAAAACTTATAATCCCACAATTTCACCTTCTTTCAGCTTCCTTTTAGAGAAGAAGATCAGCGATGCCGAGACAAAGGTAACTAACTAACTATTCTTGATGCGCATTTATTTAGTTTTCTTTCACTGTGTGACGTGCTTGTGAGTTATTCTTCTTACATAATAATATTGCAGGGCAACAGATCCATCTTCAAGGCTGTCCCAGCGGGACCCGCCCAACGTCAGGACGTCGAACGCCGACTCGGATCCTTCCTTGCACCATCGTTCGAGGGCAGACAAAAGCAGCCCGAGGCTGTCCGAGGGTCGATCGCCCCGCGGCGTTCAGTCCCGTCCGTCGGATAAAAAGAAGCTGGGGACCCGCATTGCCGACCTGGAATCCCAGCTCGGCCTCGCCCAGGAGGAGCTCAGAGACCTCAAGGATCAGATAACAAAGACCGTCCACGAGAAGAAGCCAAAGAGGCAGGACAAGGCGGACGAAGAAGATGACGACGGGACAGAGCCTGACATTGATGTTCATACAGAGACCGATGTTTTCGAGGTTCCATTTGAGCGAGAAATCCCGACAGAGACAGAGAAAGTCTTATCTGATGACAGCCCGAAAAGGGATGTCGAGATTGATGCTCTTAAGTCGAATTTCGATGAGCGGGGGAAGCAATTAGGAGCTCTTCGAGAAGAAAACGAGGGCTTAAAAGCGCAGCTCGAAGAGAAGTCTTCGAACTTATCATCCGCTGAATCTGAGATATACGAGCTGAAGTCGAAGCTGAGCAACATGGATGAAGAGCTTGCGACAAGGGAGAACAGTTTAGTTCAGATGAGTGAGAAGTTAGAAGCTTCTGAAAAGGCTAAGGTAGAACTCGAAGATGAGATGAGGAGACTCACAGTGCAAATGGAGCAGTGGAAGAAGGCAGCTAATGCTGCGGCCTCAGTGGTGATATCCGAGAGGTGTGGGTCGATTGATAAGCGTTACTATTCCGAGCCTTTCAATGGAGATTATGATTACGTCGTCGGGTCGCCTCATGAGATGATGGATGAAGGTTATGATGATGAGTATGGAAATGGGAAGAAGAAGGGCGGCTCGGGGATCAAAATGTTTGGTGAACTGTGGAAGAAGAAAGTTATGAAGTGATGAATAGAGACTGAGGATGGATGCTTATAGTCTGGACACTGTTTTGTGTTTTCAGTTCTTTCTTGTGTACTTTCTTGATGATGATGATGAGTTTGTTTAATGAAGAGAGATTAATCAGAGCTACTGAGTTCAACATAAATGGCGCAAACTCAGAATGTAACAATATCAAGTAATCAAAACACAACTTAAATAATATTATCTATGAAATTGTCAGGAAAGAAGAGAAACCTGCAGATAGATTTTGCTCTTCGAAGAATGAACTATGCAATATCATATCACTGTTTGGTTCCGTCGCACATCATCTTGTTACCTTGAAGCTCTGCAGTGGATTACGACAACGTTTGATACATTATTAGAACTATGATAGGAAAAAGATAACCATTCTGCATTAAACCTCAAAGAATCAGCAATTTCAGCCGTGGAACAGCGATTCGTTCATCGTACATTAACCCTTTTCACTAGCTTCTTAGCATTCGAATATGTACCAAATGGAGTCTTGAGTTTATGAATGTATCAAAGCTTACTTTTTTTGACTTTTTTTTTTTCTTTTACATACATACAAATACCTTCTTATAGAAGAAGTCCCCACAACCTTGGAAATGATGTATTTCTATTGCGAGTCATTAGTGTTATGCATTTACCTGAAGTATGCGGTTTAGTGCTTTTGCTAGAGCAGGTTTAAGGTCCCCGGGATGCATGCAATTCACCACTTTCATAATCATTGGCTAATTCTTTGAAGGTCCTGACAGAGAAAGACCAAAGTTCATCAATGAATAGCATAAAAAAAAATTCTAATAATTATTATAAAAATAAGTTTAGGATTAAAATGATAATTTCTAAATGAAAGGGTGAAATTACAAATAAGTTTACATACTAAAATTGACCGTTTTTATCCCACTCTTCCACTTAATAAATAGTATAGATATGTTATAAAATATTAATTGTGATTAAATATTATTTTAAGATTATTTTATTATAATTATACTTATATTAGTACGATAGAGAGATAATAGAGAGATTGAATATTTCAATATTGTGGTGTGATTTACAATGAATTCTAATCACTAATAATAATAATAAATCACTATTACAACTAATTACATTAAATACAATTATACACCTCACACTAAAATACAAACTCTTTAATTATACAATTCCTATCTTATCATCATTTAATACAATACTTTCAAATCATCAATAATTTAACTAATATTATTATTTAGAACATCCACGTCTTAATATTATTATTATTTAGAACATGCACTGCAGTGTTAGACAGAAGAGGAGAAATACATACAAATATCATATGAAATGGAAATCATTCGACAATAAAGTTACTTGCGCTCAAGCTCTCTGCAGAAAGACTGGTTTTGTAACGCAATCTAACCTTAATTTGTAATTGTTCATTCCCCATTTGGTGTTTTTGGTACTCTGCTATTTCTTTAGCACACACAACAGCTGAGTCCTGACATCCCCACAATTCAATGAATCTGAGCGTCTGTATGTCTCCAACATCTGGGGATATCTCCTTCAACCTATCCATATCATATAGTTCCAGCTGTTCGAGGCAAGGAAAATGGTTGGAATCTGCCGTAAAACATTCGAGATCATTACACCCCAATATCAACAAGTATTTTAGACGAACAAACTGTCCTTCGACGTGATTCCACTCGCTTCCGCTGCAATGAAACAGCCTTAATTCTTCGAGCAGTGGCAGTGAGCCAATCTTAGTCATTGTTACGTCGTCGTCCAAACAAAAGCCGCTAACTTTCAAGCACTTGAGTGAATGGGCCGGGAAAGTAATACTCGACAGCATTTCGTTTCGTCGTGCTACGGATCTCACCTTGGACAACCGGCACCTAAGCTTTTCAAGCTTTTCAAGACGAGCGATGTTGTTCAGAGCATACACCCCCTCACTGAACCCCTCGACTTTATCATCATATTCCACAACCAATCTCCTGACGTTGGGAATTCTTTTGACCAAATCTTCGCTAAAACTCAAATTCACTATCGTCTGAGCCGACTGAAGGTTCTTCAAGATATCAACGTCGCTGCTTTCACTTGGAGGAGGATCCGAGAGAATGAATCTGTTGTATATGCAGATTTGTCTAAGTTGAGACATTTTCCAGATTTCTTTCGGTAATTCACCCACTTCGCAACCTTCTATGTATAGAGACTGAAGATTCCAGATTGAAATAATTGATGAAGGAAAGATAACCAATACATTACGTTCAGATGATGAGAAGTGAAGGCAGCGCAAGTTAACATGTTGAGAAGCAACTTGTAGCATGTCATCTATACTACTACCGTCCAAATACCGAGTTGAAGCCAAAACTCTTAACGACTTATTATAAACTGAAGAAGAAGGTAATAATAATATATCGTCAAGTATCAAACTACGCAACACTGACGGTGATTTCTGGACAGTGGCGCCAGAATAGAAACGGTCCACCTCATATGAGCTTGGATAAAGGACTATTCGTCTTTCCTTGTTTGAAACTTCTAGATCATGCTGCTTCCGCACTATGCAAAGAAACTTCTTCTCTATAGCTTCTTTTAAGCTTAAATCCCTCAAAAGATCGTGGACCTTGAATTCGACTACTTCTCCCATTTGAGACGACTCAGAAGAAACTAAAATGAGATTCCTACCGACGAGGTCACGTATATATTCTCGTGCAGCCTCTTCTATGCTCTTTCCACAAATTGGTTTTAGAAATCCTTCGGCCACCCATAGTCTGACCAGACTGTTGACATTAATCGCTTTATCTTCGGGAAAAATTCCCATGTAAAGGAAACAAGGCTTCAAATGCACCGGTAAATGGACATAACTTAATGATAATATCTTCACGCAAATGGCGTCATCTTCTGAACTCAGAGTGGAACTTAAATTTTCTGCTACATATTTCCAATATTCTTGCGTTCGTGGAGACCTTGCTAGATGGCCTCCAATCACGACAACCGAAAGAGGAAGTCCTCTACAGTTGTTCGATATCTCCTTGCCAACATCCTCTAGCTCGCGGGGGCAGTCATCTTGTCCGAATACGGTTTTGCAAAGTAAATCCCAAGTTTTTCCCTCGTCTAACAAACCCACAGAAAAAGCATGCGAGCTAATCGAAGCGAATTTCGATTCTCTGGTGGTTATGACAATTCCACTACCGCGGCTATCCAGCAAGAACCTGCGCAAACTATCCCACGCCTCGACATCCCATATGTCGTCTACTATAAGTAAATAACTTTTGCCGAATAAATCCTTGTACAGTTTATCACCCAACTCCTGTTCTCCCTTTCCTCTCAAAGTTTCCTTACTCTGTGTCTTATCTAGACAATGAAGAAGTTCAATCAGACTTTCATATATATTGTAGTCCTTGGATATCGTAGCCCAACCACGAACTTCATAGTAGTCCCTAATACATTTATGGTCATAAACCTTACCAGCAAGCGTTGTCTTACCGATTCCGCCCATACCTGTTATTGAGACAATCTTACGGCCGGACCCGCGATGATGAGGCAGTGTGAGCTTGTCCACGATTTCGATTGTTAGGTCTTCCATACCGACCACCGTATTGTTGTTCCCACCATCAGAATTATTAGCAGCAGGTCGTCCTGTAGGTCGGTCGCTGCCTTGACTACTTCTCTTGTCAGCATTCCAATTCATCTCCGTCACTTCTTTCTTGATTAGATCCATGCCGTCTAACGCCTTTTGAAGACTTGTGTTGAAGTCAACTTGATCGAAAACTCCATCATCCGCTATGTGAGCATCGATGACGTCTTCCGCAGCGTAGGCTGCATCAGCCATTCGGAGCTCCAACTCGAGGTCGACGGAGGTGTGGTGATCTTCGAGGAACTTTTGAAAGAAAGAGATCTTCGATTTGAGAGAGTCGACGAGTTCCTCGTCTAGCTTAATGGGAGGGTGGGGATGTCCATGGAGATCTGATATGAGATGCATGAGAGAAGTAAAAGCTGCATAAGATGTCGCCATTAATTCGAAGAAATGAAAGGCTTCTTCGATCGGTATTATAATGCAGCAGCACTTTGTTTGTATCAACTGATCTTTGGAGTGAGCAATGACAGAGCAAGAAAATAAGTTCAATGGGGATGGGATATTATAATATGTAATAACAACGAACGCCTTCCTTGACTTTGAGGTCGAATCGAAAGTTGCTTTTAGCTTAATGACAGCTGTGTTGTGTTCATCAAGTTGCGTTCTTATTTCAGCTAAATTGAAGGAATTAATTAAACATTATTTTTGGATAGACTTATTTAGATGAAGTCTTTATTTATTCGTTAATTATTACCTAGCTAGGACGATGCTGAAATTTTCAGTACAGTCTGGAAAGTTTGGTAATGATACAATAAAAATTTGGTCGATTTTATAAACCTCAGACCAAATAACTAAAAGAAATACATAATAAATCTATACATATATCCAATAGAATTAAACCGATCCGTATATTTGGTCGAATTGAATTTATAAACCTCAGACCAAACTTTTTGCAGCTTTATATTATTCTAACTTTAATTTGCTGCTAATTCTACTGTTTGTATTCTGTAGCTATTTTTTTTCCAATATAAAATACTTATTCTAAAATAGAAACTGTGCAAATATAAACAAATATTGTCTCAAAGATACAATGTATTAGATTACTCAACATTGCCAATGACTTGGTTTCCCACAGTCAAATGAGAACCTTGCTTGATGATATTGTTGCTATCACAGAGTCTCAACAATATCTCGAAATATATATTTCCCTGTTTTGTTAGATATAATAATTTTTGTTAGATATATATTTGAAATTTTGTTGGTTAAAAGCATAATAGATCGAACCTTTACTCTTATGTAGGATGCCAAAGTAGTCAATTGCTCGTTCGATCTCCTTACAGTTCCAGCTTTAGGACTCATATTAATCATCTGGAAACGGTTACCCATACCTGTTTGGATAATAAACGCCAATGCCAAAGTATTTAGCTTTTATTTTTATTTTTAATTATAAATTTCATATGTTCTATTGAAGATCATACTTCATTTTAATTTCAACATAAAACTAGTATAATTTCAAAGTCATGGTTATAAATTTTTATTTTTTTTTAAAGAGAGATAATTTTAGGTATATTTTATGTACGTTTTTAGGAATTATATTAATTTCATTGGTTAAAGATTGATGGATAAACCTAAACTATGCAAAAAAAAATTTCATAGGTTTGAATTATACGGCAACTTTCGAGAAAACCCTAAAAAATATATGACAAACAAGACAAATAAAACAGAAATTCAAATTTTGAAAAAAAAAAAGATATACAAATCGCGAGAATATAAAAATAATTTATTTAACATCTAATTTCGAAACTAATCAACATTCTACAACAATTACAAAACTAATCAAATTTTATTTTTAATTTTAACTAATATTACTTTCATTCTCACCACAAAACTGTTTCAAATTACAATTTTTTTTAATCTCATTATTTCAAATAAATAAGCAAATAATGTTGATTAGTGATCTCATTATTTAATTATTTAATCAAGTTACACCAAGAGTCTCCTTTGCCAGCGATTTGAAGTTGAATAAATACAATTGCACAAAATTCCCAACATATTTATGCACAAAATTGCACTTTGAGGATGGCATGGCACAAAATTGCACTTTGAGGATGGCATGGCATATGTCTGTTGGCACAAAGCCCACGCCGGTATTTAAAGGCTAGCCCATAGCCAGGTCGAATGTGGATACCTCGGGACAAAAAAAAAAAAGGATGGCATGGCATGCATTGTACCAATTACTCATGTATGTATATTTTGTTGTCATAACAGAGGAAGGTGCTTTATTTCCAAAATAGATAGCAAAACAAAAATTCACTTTGTGTATGCAAAGCCAACTTCAGGACTGCGTATTAGTATTGAGCATTGTGAAGATAGATAACTCACAAGACGGTACATCTCTTCAATCCAAGATTGTCGAAAATCTTCTCCCAGCAGGCCAAAGTCTAGACCATAAGCTTGTAAGAGGTGGTGCGATGTTAAGGGTGTCCTGAACCAACGTTCCCTAACGACATCATCGTCATATTCTGGAATTCTTGATCATCCGAAGAAGTAGCATGGCTTTTATCCTCCGCTATTTCTCCATTTTTTTTGTCAAACAAGCCCTGAAGGCTCGGTGCCTTTCGGTGGATTTCCTGTTCGAAAGCAAACGACGAGCAGTTAGGTTGGTGCTTTTTGGGTTTCAGACAAAGGTTGGAAGAATAAATCGACGATGTTTTGGTAATTCGATGAATACTGATTATAGGGCCTTACGAAACAATCTACTACCAAAAGTATTACTGGGAATATAGCCAACACTAAGTAAAAAATAATTACTAACTAACCTGCTCCTCCGTTTAAGTTTAAGGAGAGCTGCTTTTACGGTTGCCTCGGAGGATTTATCAACAGACAGCATCTAAGAAGATGGGAATGTGCTTTAGAAGGAGTATTTAACGAAGTAACCAAAAGAAGCATTTGCTATAGCGAACTTTACTTTGTTGAAATCGTCTCTAGGTCGTTCAAAATCACCACATTCCGTGTATGCCATCCCACGTCGGTAAAGGGCTTTGACATGAGCTGGATTGTGTCCAAGACCTATATAGTTTATAAAAAAAAAACCTTTACATTGCATTCAATCTTCAAAAAGCGGAAGGTAGAATTCAGTGATGTAATAAGATTATAGCAGCCATGATCAATGACATGACCGAGGCGGACTTAGCTGTAAGCGGAATAAGAAAGAAATATCTGTCATAAGATGGTTACCTTGTTGCAAGCTTCGATTGATTTTCTTGGTTCTCCCAACTTTAGAAGGCACGCAGCAACATTCAAATGCAGCAAATTCTTGGGCCATTTTGAATCAGAAAGAGAAAAATTTAGCACAAATAGAGAAAAATATTTCGCGAATTAATAGAACGTACGCATGCTGTCCAATGCTTACTCTTGTGTCGGAAAATTCTTTTCCTTCCTCATCAGTTTGAGGATTTACGTGATTAAACTCTCGAAGCACCTGCAATGGAGATTGCCAAAATGAAGCCAGGCCACATAGATAATAAGAAAATCAACAGTTTCAAACAGTATACTTGCTGCAATGACACATCGAATGGTAAGTGACTTTACAAGTCCTTCCCCTGATCTGAACTCCAAAGGTTGACCATTGTTATTAAGTTGTGTATTGTAGAAAACAGTCTTTTCTTCATTCATAAGCATCCCCTTATAGTGAACATGCAAGAGACTATCATGAAGAGGGCAATCCATCGGAAATTCACCTAAATGTCCATGAATATGGAAGGAACAATAAGCATTTTTTTAAATCATATTATCCAACGAACACATAGAAAAAAGATTGACCGATACCTCTTCCATCACGCAGTCGACGTTTTATCAAGCGTCCATCTCCAAGCACGTCTCGCACCTGTAGATCCGAACTAGGTTGTCCCAGTCATTTAAAGGAGTATATGCATACATCATTTTTTAGTAAGATTTAGCAACAAATGATAAATAGGAACTGTTCTGAGACTGAGATTATGGTATGAATGATCTCTGACAAATATCTTGTGAGTACCTGAACGAAGTGAATCAAATGCACTTCAAAGTGGATTTCAGCAAAACCTTTAATTGTTGGAACCAATGGGCTTTCTGTTAAATAATCACTCTTGACATAGATTACAGCTTTTTCTCCCGTGTCATTGTCCCAATGCCCATCTCAAGACCTTTAGGTATCTGATTCAAGAACAAATGCGAAGGGAATAAGTTAACATGCACATACTGGTGCATTAACATGTTCAGACCTCCCTGATTTTGTTTGTTTAAGTTTCATTCAGATTCATCAGAGTAAATTTGTAATAAAAATAGACCTAAAAAGCGAAAAACAGCGATGTTCAAGAGTTAGGGCCATACCTCAGATTTCCATAAGTGAAGAAAAGTGGCTCTCCCTCTGTATGAGAAAAGATCAATTTTCCGTCCCCGGCTCTCCCCGAAATCCTGTAAATATCAGGAATACAAACTTCTCTTTTTTAACTTCAACCCGAAATAAAATTCAGAGTCAGATTAGTACACATATATGATAAGAACAAAAGAATCCCGATGCATAGTAAGGAAGCTAATGACCAGGAACAGATAATGAACTACGACAAATATTTGCTTCATATTTTATCGATGCAATGAAAATTACAGGTAGAACTCAGACAAATATATATTTAATACCAGGCTTTAACTTCATAGGGCTCACGAGGTTGTTCCCAACCTTGTCCATCTTCCTTTACCTATGAACAAAATTTCAGAAGAAATCAAATGGTGACCCAGTTTTTATTCATATTTTGAACTATTCTTTTAAACAACACTCTGATTTTGCTACACTTTTTTTTTTTTTCATTGTATTTGCTGAAGGAGAGCATTATATACCTTCTTTAAAACACCCAGATCATTGGTGATTACCTGTAATTGTGAAATGCAAACATCCAGATCAATGCATCGGATATAGCATAACTAAGACATTGATTAGATTAATGAAAGTTATAACAATCTGGTAAAGTGGACAATACTCTTGCCTTGATATTAGAAAAATCTATCAACTCAATCTCAAAATGAAGTTCATCATCCTTAGGAAAGCCATCAGAAACTGGAATAGGGCAATCCTCCTCACCATAATGCAACTCGGGTTTGATCTTAAACTTCAAAAACAAATCAAAGATATACACGAAAATGTGAGGCTTTCCACAACCAAGAACGTCCAAGAATTGAATGCCAAGTCCAAAGTATTCTTCCGCAACAATCATGTGAAATCAGTAATATTTCCTTTAATGCTGATCTAAAGAAAGTTTCGAAACTTACCATAGCAACTTCCCCAAGCAACATCGTAGGTATCCCCTCAAGCAATCCCAGTATCAAGTCGCTCTTACCAAAAACCCGCCTATGTGGGATCCCATTACCTACATAATAACACAGTAAACATGACAAATCGATGATACGTATGTTTGACATGTAAGCGTAAACAAATCCAATTAACTTATCAAGAAAAGTGAGAGAAATGGAAATACTGCTGCATTTTACTTATTAGTTCTTAACAAGCATAAAAAATCTTAAGCACCAAGCTTCAGAATATTCACCTCCGAGTTCTGATCGTGTCGATTCCACCACAACACCATCAAGTGTACGGACTGTGCAGTGATATATAACCTGCGCCAATTAGTGCAATTCTAAAGCCATTACACAAATCACTTCTTCCCACCTTCACAGTACAGAGTTATCATCAAGAAACTCATCAAAAGCATGATCAAAACCTGATCACCATTACTGGGAGTCTTCTCACCAGCGCCAGGCCTTATCAAAGCTTTCATCAAACCACCAGGTTTCATTTTCTTCCTTCTACATAAAATTTGAAAGAAATTCAAAGGCAATCACAAAGTTAAACCGCTAAGACAGGACAGTAAGTGGAAAAGAAGGGCGGCCCTCATCACCCACCTTTTCTCATCCTTAGGATTTGACTTCGTCTTCTGGGCCTTGTAGTCCTCCTCTGTATCTTCAACTACAGCCATATCCCAGCTGAAATTAAACCAAAAATTCGCCGCGAGAGCTAAAAATCTTGGCTTTAAGGCTTCGAGCAGATTGAAATGGAAGAACGATGATTCCAAGGCTGTCAGCAATAATGCAACTCCGACCGGCAATCGACCATTAAAAGATTAGGTGAAAAGACGTTAAACCACTTTTTTTTTTCCAGTCTTTCAGCTATTATTGGGCCTAGAAATCGCAGGCCCACTAACGTTTGGGCCTAGTCCATGATTATTCTTTATATAATAAAAAATAAATAAACTCAAAAAGGCTTATATGAAAAAGTAATAATGTGGAAATCGACTTCCTCTTCAAACAATTTTAATTCAAGTGAAGCAAAGCTAAGACTTGTCTACTTAGCAGGGTTAGTCTTTTACAATAATGCCCCTCTTCAAAGTCCTTTGATTCTCTCTGCCATTTGTACATTTTCTTCCTTCAGAGCTCTGTTTTGGCCACCTGATGAAGATGAAGCAGAGGCAAACTAAGAACAAAAAGCTTCCATGAAGAAAGATTAAGACATCCTATTCCTACATAAGACATACTAAAGGTTCAATTCCATTACTCTGATTCACTTACAACAACGCTGTGCAAAATCTCACAGAAACCTCAATAGTCTCAACTGAAGAATTTCCTAGCAAAACAAATGCATCGCCATTCCTGCGATTCATCACCCCTTCATCGCAATCATTTCATCGACGTGGCATTTTCTTATTCGGACGATCGTTTCTTCGGCGGGGGACGACGACACTTCGCAACACTGCCGCCGTAGCGTCTTTACCTAACGACAATGATGCAATGAAAACACCTCATAACACAACGAAAACAAGGATCATCCAAGAATGGGACTTAAAAATCTCGTCTTTACCCCAAAATCGAACTCGGGCTTGTGCGAGAAAACAGATATGGAGTTCAGACCATCCATCCCATTACTTCTCGGGCACTCATCAGTACCGTTTCTAACGTACTCGCTCCTAATCCCATTCGCATCAGACACGACGTCGCTCATGAAGAACGTAAGGGATCTCTTGCATGGATCCCGAGGGAACCCTCTCGTCTTAAACATGAAACGAGCCGAGGCTTCTGCGTTCTTCCCTCTCTTCCAAGGCTTGAACGTTCGTTGAAGTGATACAACATCGGGGAGGAGATGATTGCCTTCGTATACCTGAACGGAATGGCCCCACGATATCGAATAGGTCAAGGTGTTGTTCGTGTCGTAGCAAACGGTTTGCTGCAGTATTCTCCCTGGATCGACTCGCACGGCTTTGAACAGATGCTCGATGGCTCGGGCACGGCTCATGTTGGGAAAGATTGGTTCGATGGCGTCGAAGTGGTGTAATGAAGCGACGAGGGATAGCGGGTGGGCGGAGAGCATCCCGAGGGCATCGCCGCGGAGATCGACCTGTTGTAATAAGATGGAATGGAATGGAAGTCTACTCAATGATTGTAAGAAGAGAAGCAAAGTCTCCGTCTGTAATGTTTTAAGACAACTAACGAACCTGATGGAAGCCTCTCTCGACGGTGAGTGGGACGCCGAGCTCGGCCAAGCAACTGTACACCATTACATCGCTGCCGAACAAGTAGCCGTACCTCTCGAGGCAGTCGTCCATGACGCTCGACAGAGCTCGAACCAGCGGCGCGCTGATGGCGTACCCGCCGCCGCCGAAGGCCATGTCGAAGTAGAACTTGTGGTTCTGGTCATAGCTCTCGGACCCAGGCCCGCCGATGTAGTACCACTCGTTGTGGTCGTACTTGGACAGCACCTTCGCCACGTTGTCGGGGAAGAACACGGTGTCGTCGTCGCCGAAGACGTACCAGTGAATCCCCGGGACGTCGACGGCAAAAGCGTCTTTCACGATGTGGGCAATCCGTTTCGCGGCTGGGTAGGAGGACGAAGCGTTCTGGACGACGATCGGCGGGAGCGACGAGGCGGCGGGTATATCGGCGTTGAGGAAGAGGAAGGTGGTGTTGAGGTGTGCGATTGGAGCGTGCCAGAGGCGTATGTACGGGGCACGCGAGCGGAGCGAGGCGGAGGAGGAGGCGACGGAGAAGAGGACGTGCCGGAGGGAGAGAGGCTGAGCCGATGGAGATTGAGACTGCGGCGACGGCGAGGAGAGGAGCTGGTGGAGATGGTTGGTGTAGAGTAGGAGGGACAATGAGATCGCGGCGAAGATGATCAGAAGGGCTGTCTTGATCCGAGCCGCCGTGACCGTAATCAACCCTCGCGACCGTACTCGCGGCGGTGGCTGTTGGAGAATTCGCATACTTTCTTTTTCTTTATTTTTATTACAAAAAATATTGTGAGACTTCTCACTTCTCAGCTTGATTAATGAAGTCTATAACAGATGGACGTTCGAGATTTACGAGGTAGGGAGAGCCGACTAGGGAAGGTTGTATAGTTGGTGTGACCACAACAATCATTAACTAACTCTTTGTTCTATTTCAAACGTCGCATTGTCTCACAATATAAATCGAATTAATATAATTTCATTAATATGCTGGACATGGACTCGGCACAGTTAGCATAGTATATATAAGCTCAGTCTTACTCTTACCAATTACCATAGTGTAATAAAACATACAAATATCATCATTAAGTTTGGAACATAAATACCTTAAAAAACACTTTTTTCTTACAGTTCTCTTCTTGAATAAACAGATTACACCAAAAGCAAAAGATACACAAAAGCAACAGAAAAAGGCAATTCATAAAAATAGAACAATGTAGCAGCAGACAGGTAGCACGATGATGAGCGTAAGAACACAGCGTGCTGTTTAAAACTGCCAAGAATCCATATATGCTTCGGGAAACTTGAACATCCCTCATAATATTACAGGGAATTCACCATTGAGAAGCAACGCCTTTCCACCTCAAATCAAGAAATAGAAACTCATTAATTACATAACCAAGGATTGTAGCAAGCCCATGTCATAAAGCACACTAAAACGAAAGATCTTAGAAGCTGTATTGTTGAAAACATTCATGGGCTTTGCAGACATTCATCTATGCTTTTACTGACACGTCCAATGGAATTATGATACCAATCAACGTAACGCCTCAAAAAGCATATGGCCAAGAATTTATTGTGATTTGAAGATGGTGTATGTATGTGGTGTTTCCAGGATCTAATGGCATGGTGTAAGAAAGCCATTGATCAGGATAAGCCACAAGTTCAGACATATAGCGTCCGAGCCATTATGCCAGGAGGAACTTACTATCCCCCAGAATTGGTAATGGACGCATCCATCAATTATCAAGAAGAGAAAATGCTCAGTGGAAGGAGAAGTCGTTTGTTAATTGGGCTCACGGACGTTGAATCCACTGCCCTAAGAACACCATTATGGTGTTTTCATCTCATCATAGCATTGAAACTAGGAAGCAATGAAACTATCAAGAAGCAGATTAATAAAAGGATTGACCTTTATGGAAAAAAGAAAAGTGTGAAGAGGAGGAAAAAATGGGCTTCAGTGTGTGTAACAAAATCAGATCATTGATTAGAAAAACCTCACTGAAATCCGCTAAGATTAATTTTGTTCTATCATCATCAGCCCAAAAAAGAAAAACAATAATTTCAAAAAAGGGAAGAGCTTTTCCCATGAAACATTTGACGAAATTGAGAAGAAGGGTGGAGGATGTGCTCAGACAGCCAAGGGTTAGTCTTCAACTGCAAGATCAGAAACTCTAGTCCACAGTACAATTGCTTCATCACAGCACACAGAAAGACCAATTCGTCGATCAAAGGTCGACAATTAGGCTAGGCAAAACCATAACAAAGTTATAGATTTAGAACGTTGCTGATGGAATTGAGCCAACGATTATAAACAAAATTCACAATTCAACGAATTGTGAACAAAGACGAAGAGATTAGCTCTCAGCTGCTTGTGAGCTCAACAGAGACGACGAAGATCTGTGAATGAAGAACTCAGAAACCAAATGGGTGTATTTATTCTAATTAGGGTTCGCTTGCTAGGGTTTTACATTCTCACTGTAATGGGCTTAGCTGATTGGGCTTCATCTAGTTGAGAGAATGTGAAAACCATAAATTTGGGTAGCTAATATACTACACTTTTTATATTGGTTTATAAATTGTATATTTGATAATTATAAAAAATTTGGAATATCCCATCATTTTTTCGAAAAAAATAAAAAACAAAAGTTGGAATGATATTGCAAGTCAGCATCCAAATAGGATTTTCCGACTTTGTAGAAAAAAAAAAGATCCAATATTAAAATTTATTGTATTTATTAAAATAGCAATTCAAAGTTAAAAACTATTATAGTTAGTTATCCAAATTTATAATTTTGCTTTTATTCGCTCCGACGAGATAGACTGAATCATATGCTAAGGTTTTATTTTATTGTTTTTCTGTATATTTATATAAGTGAGATTCACCTCAACAATAAAAATGTTTATTATATATTATAAAAATTTATTAAAGATGATGCAAGCATTGATTTACAAAACCATAGTGCCAATTGAATAAATTAGAGAGTTCTTTATTCTATTCCATCAACTTTTAATCGTTGACGAGGCAAATCATAATTTATTTTTATTACATATGATACAAGAATACCTTTCCACACTTATTTAAAACACACACACACACACACAAGTTCAAGAACATCAAAATAACATGCACACACTTAACTTCAATTTAAATATTTGATTAAAATGAAAGTGATAATAATCAATTAACAAAAGCACATCTCTTTCTGATCTCCCCTTGGCTCCCAGTGAGCACCTCAATCTCCCCCATCTTCACCATCGATTCCCCGAAGTCATCGAAAAACGACGACGGCCCTTCGCCGGAAACGTAGCCCGCGATGTACTCCTTGGCCTCGGCATCGCCGAGAAGGGTCGAATCGGAAGTGAAAAGCCCCCTTCTCTTAGTCACCTGCTTGTAATAACCCAAGTCGAACGTAAGAAAACTCCCCGGGTCCATCTCGACTAGGGTCGTGACGTCCGTCGCGCTGCACCGCGTCTTTAACCTAGCCACGTAGTTCGGGTCCATCGAAGGGTCCGCATCGCCTATGCCCGTGAAGTTGTATAAGCGGTTCGTAAAGCTTGAGCAGTGAGACGTTCCTATGGTGTGTCCGCCTGTCGCAATATACGATAAAACCCTAATTGTAATATGAACCATATGTATTTCTTAGGCTTTAAAAAATCATGAGAAATACGCAAAAAAGCCCAATTAGTAATAGATGGAGTAATTCACTAAGCTTATATGCAGGTCGCAACTTTTTTTTTTTTATCTAACCGATGTGGGATTAAGTTTGACAACCCAAAAGTATATGAATACCTGAGAGAACGGTGAGGTCCTTTACGTTTAAACCCTTGGAGGCGAACACTGATTTTAGCTGAGTAAAGTTGAAGGAAGGCGGTGCGAGTCCCAAGTTCGCCTCGGTGACGTTCGATACTCGTCCATCTCTTCTACCCAGCGGTACTTCGTAGTAAGGCCCGTGAGTCTTCGAAAAATTCACATAAAATTACATATATATATATATATATATTATATAAATACACACATATATAGAGACATATAGATGTTAATCAAGATTAAAAACATCGCCTCACCAAGGTAACACTGTCGCGGGCCACCAAAGCTACGATATCAGCACAAGAAACAATCCCGGGACACTCCTTCTCTACGGCGGTTTTGATTCGATCGATCGAACCAAACCCTCGTAGGGATAGGTTGGGAAATGCGTCTTTCTCGGCCTGATTATTCGACGTCGAATTAATCAGTATCGAACCGTCGCATCCCTGCAGTAATAATAAAAAAAACAAATCGCTGACGACTTGCGTATACGATTCTAACAAAGCAAGAAGACGTCGTGTAAGAACAAACCCTGATGAAGCAATCGTGGAAGTGCATCCGTAGTAGAGGGCCAGCGAGGCTCGGAGCTTCGGAGAGGATGATGGATAGTTCGTACGTTACGATCTTCTCGGCGTGCGGGCATGTCTCCTCGTAGTAGTTGTATACTAACCCTTGAGCATAACATATTCTCAACACTGCAAGAAAAACTAAGCTTATTACATGAATATTTTGTGTCTTAGATGCCATTATTGTGATTATATTTTTTTCTTGGTAATAATGAGTTCCAGGAATAGCCATTTATATATAATCACCTCGGATATATAAACTATGCAAGATTTGGTGTTCCATAGTTATCATAATCTCCGAGTTAGTGAGCCGTCATCTTTTTTACCAATTCAGATATCTTTGTAATGGCTGACCAAGTTTATATAATATTAAGATTTTATAATAATTATATAAGACGAAGGACAAGATTAACGATTCAATAATCTCCATATTTAATGACTTTTTAGGAGCATGCAAAATTTAGTCGTTGACCGTTGAATCTCGGACCTTAATTTATGTAATAATATGATTTTTCATCACCGTATATCTGAAAATTTCCTCGCAAAACGGTTGCATGCATGCATGCATGGTTCACGAGAACATTAGAAATATGGAGCAATAATTATTTTTCTTAAGAACTATATAGAATAAACCCTACCTCGATCAAATGATAAATAAATACTTTATTAATTTTAAGATCATATAAAACCGAACATATATGGCTTAAGTACCTGCAGTTGCTGTCGATGCATAAGTTTCGCATTATGACATAATGGCTTCTGTCACATATATATTATAAATAGTTTATATATATATATATATTATATCTATACACATCACACATAAACATTCAAGGGTTCGGTGAATACTAAAATTCTCTGTAATTTTATTGTGGCGAAGATTAGATTATATTAACGAGTCACCTAACCTTTAGCTGGTTTCCAACTGAGTCGATTAACATATGAAAAATCCCATTTAATTTTTTTTCAAACATATTATTTAGTGATATGTAATTTACATAGAAAAATATTTGCTGACAGATTATATTTTTCTTACAAAAATAGATTATACACTGAAAAACATGTGGGGCGGGAATTCCCCGCGGGGCAGATATTCCGGCGGAATTGCGGGCTGGAATTTAGCCCCTGGTCTCGCTCCCTTCCGGCTCCATTGGCAAGCCTAAATGCAGCCATGGATTAGCTATGTGAGAAATACTAAGAATATTTTTTTAAATCACTTATCCAATAAGACAAAATAAAATTAAAAAAAAAAATTCTAGTCAACTAATACGCAATTGAACAAAAACATAATCTAGTTATAATTTTCAAAAATCATTGTTATACCCGTCCATTGGTTCTCTTGAGATATCCATACAAATTAGGTGAGTGACACTAATTACTTAAGGGGACTTGGATTAGAAAAAGGATTAATGTATATTCAAGATATTAATATAAATATGCAAGTCAACTTAATTTTTTTTTAAGTAATTAAATTATTATACTAACTTGCAAATATAACAATTCTGGCTAAAATTTTAAAGCCCACGTTTCCTTAAACGAAATTAAAGTCAACTTCTACCTGTCTATAATATGTAACACGTCCCAATTAACCATAGTCCATATGGCCCAATTCTTTTACTTTTGCAAAATAAATAATGATAAGTATTACTTCACCAAAAAAATAAAAAATAAGAATTAAAATTTGTTTCAAAGACAAAGTCAAGATAACTCATCCTTCTCGAAGGATATGTTGCATGGCCTCGATAGACGAGCCAATCAAGAATTTAGAATCCCAATGCACATACATAAATAATTCAGGAAAAAAAAAATTCCCATGGTAATTCACTATATAGATAGATTTGATCGATGTGGAACTCTCAAGACCTTAATAAGTGTATCCTTTCATTTGATATTATTATTGAAATATATATATATATTATTTAATATCATCATGATGAGAATATGACAACACAATCTGCGTTCCCACTACTCTCATCTAAATCCTTCCCATACCTCCAATTCACGCACCCTACTCTTCAAAAGATTAATCGATATTTAGACATTTTAAGATTAGCAATGAGTTATATTTATTTGTAGTAGCTTTCAAGGGTTTTCTCTTTTCTTTTTTTTTTTCGGACAATTAATTACTTTAGTAACACATTTTTTTTGTCAGCAAGAAGGTGTATCTTATTGTAAGAGTTCTGTTAAGTTGAAGTACAGCAGTAACCCTGAACAAGTGACACCTAAGTTAGTTGTCTACTTACGTGCAATGATTACAGTTAAGCCACTTGGTAAGAAATCATTCCTTCCAAGGATTCTCATGCAGCCGTCAAATTTATATATGTAATTTAAATAATAAAATAAATAAATAAATGTATAAATGCATATATTACGGACCCTGAAGAAGCAAGCAAATTTAACCTAAATGATGTAATCATATTACAAATCAAGAAAAGGACAAAAACCTTATGTGGGGTGCATCGATATCCTTTCATGGGCTTTCATGCAACCGTCCTCTATGATTACGTACATGTATTACGTAAATAGAAGTTAGCTATGAAGATAAACATTAGAAGTTCAAAGGCCAAGATTGAATTTGTATTTATTACAATTTTAGATAAGACTAAAAGCATGGTTAGAATTATACTTGAATTCTTTTTCTCTTTTTATTTTTCGTTTTCTTTATCCCTCCAACTATTATATATACAACGTTCTTAGCCTCGCTTCAAGCATTCAAAGTCCATAGTTTGTATAGCAGACGAGAAACACAAAGCAAAAAAAAAAAAAAAAAAAAACTTTTTTACCTAATTGATTTGTTCGAGTTCTAGCCATGGCTGCATCTTTCTCAGCGCCTTCAATGGTGGGTTCATATCCTTTTTTTTGTAGTTGATCAAAGTGTTTCTTATTATGAGATCGATCATGAATATTTCTTTTACTAAAATCTGCAGATCATGGAAGAAGAAGGTAGGTTCGAGGCAGAAGTTGCGGAGGTGCAATCGTGGTGGAACTCCGACAGGTTTCGCTTGACTCGTCGGCCTTACTCCGCCAGGGACGTGGTGGCTCTCCGGGGAAACCTCCGGCAGAGCTATGCGTCCAATGAGTTGGCGATGAAGCTGTGGAGAACGTTGAAGACCCACCAAGCCAACGGCACTGCTTCGAGGACTTTCGGGTCACTTGACCCGGTCCAAGTGACCATGATGGCCAAGCATTTGGACACTATCTATGTTTCGGGTTGGCAATGCTCTTCGACCCATACCTCCAGCAACGAACCCGGCCCGGATCTTGCGGACTATCCATATGATACGGTTCCTAATAAAGTGGAGCATCTCTTCTTCGCTCAGCAGTATCATGATAGGTATATATATATATATATTCTCTATCTATTCGAAAATTCACTGCAATGGTAATAAATTAATAAACCTACGAATCCCAAGAAAGAAGAAGAGATCTCACCGTCGCTGTAATGACGCAGGAAGCAGAGAGAGGCCCGTATGAGCATGAGCCGGGAGGAGCGGGCCCGAACCCCCTACGTGGACTACCTGAAGCCCATCATAGCCGACGGAGACACGGGCTTCGGCGGAGCCACCGCCACCGTGAAGCTGTGCAAGCTCTTCGTGGAGCGAGGAGCCGCCGGAGTCCACATCGAGGACCAGTCGTCTGTCACCAAGAAGTGCGGCCACATGGCCGGGAAAGTCCTCGTGGCCGTCTCAGAGCACATCAACCGCCTCGTCGCCGCCAGGCTCCAGTTCGACATCATGGGCGTCGAGACCGTCCTCGTCGCCCGCACCGACGCCGTCGCGGCGACTCTGATCCAGACTAACGTCGATACAAGGGACCATCAGTTCATAATGGGCGCCACAAACCCTAATCTGAAAGGTATTATATACCGTAATTATTACAACCTAAAAATCGAAGAAATTATAGGTGAAATCGCTCGTCGTCCCTCATCATCGTATTTCGGACAGGGAAGCATCTGGCGACGGTGCTGGGCGAGGCCATGGCGGCTGGAAAAACTGGGCCAGAGCTTCAGATGATAGAAGACAACTGGCTGGCAATGGCGAAGCTCAAGACTTTCTCAGACTGCGTCGTCGAAGCCATCAAAGGGACGAACATAGCAGACGCCGAGAAGCAGCGCAAGCTGAACGAATGGGCCAACTCATCGACCTACGACAAGTGCCTCTCCAACGAGCAGGCCCGCGAGATCGCCGCTAGGCTCGGCCTGCCGAACCTCTTCTGGGACTGGGACCTGCCAAGAACCAGGGAAGGGTTCTACAGATTCAAGGGGTCGGTGAACGCGGCGGTGGTCCGAGGCAGGGTCTTCGCACCGCACGCGGACCTCATCTGGATGGAGACGTCGAGCCCCGACCTGGTCGAGTGCACGGAGTTCGCCCGAGGGGTCAAGTCGGCTCAGCCCGAAATCATGCTTGCCTACAACCTCTCGCCGTCGTTCAACTGGGACGCGTCGGGCATGACGGACCAGCAGATGATGGACTTCATACCGAAGATCGCCAGGCTCGGATACTGCTGGCAGTTCATCACCCTCGCCGGGTTCCACGCCGACGCTCTCATCGTCGACACTTTTGCCAAGGACTATGCCAAGCGTGGGATGCTCGCCTACGTGGAGAGGATTCAGAGGGAGGAGAGGAGCAACGGCGTCGACACGCTGGCTCATCAGAAGTGGTCCGGCGCCAACTATTACGACAGGGTGCTTAGGACTGTCCAGGGCGGGATTACTTCTACCGCCGCCATGGGAAAAGGTGATAACTTTGATGATAAGCAATAGTGCAAATGAATTAATTGTGTAAAAAGATTTGATCTTTGACCTTTATTTTTTTGAAGGGGTGACTGAGGAGCAATTCCAGGAGACGTGGACTAGGCCGGGGGCGGGGAACGTGGCGACTGATGGGAGTGTTGTGATTGCAAAATCAAGAATGTGATTGGGGGGGTGAAATCCTTGATTTGGTTGGAAATTGGGGTCTGAGTTGAATAAAGAGAAAATGGAGGGACTTGAAAATAATGTCGTTATTTGTTGTTGTCTTGTTTGTATTATCCATCGTGTCTACTCATGGTGTTCTTCGAACATCTCGTAAATCTCTCTTTTTAATAATATTTGCATCATTTGTCACTGATTTCGTTGCAAGAATCATTACATTACACTCATAAAATGAAGTAAAAAAAATTATAAATCTGAATCACGGAGAAAAGAATCGTCGTCTTTCTACTCTACTGCTTAGCCTGAGAGTAGAGAAAAGTTCCAGAAATAGCTATGGCGGCGCCAAGAGCATTGATGGGCTGAAGCGGCGTGTTGAAGATGATGATGGAAGAAACGATGACTGATATTCTCTTCATCGTATTTCCGATGCTGAAGCTCAGCGGAGATATCTCGTTTAAGGACATGTAAGAAACTTGGTTGTACAGATGATAGAACACACTCTGCGCCACAACCCACCTGTCGTACGTTGCAATGATTAATTTATGAATTATATTCAAGAAAAAAAGGAAATTTTGGTTCAAATGAATAATTTCGTGTTATTACCAGATGAAATTTGGTCCGATCTGAGACACTGCCTTTTCCCAGCCTAAAGCCCACAGCTTGGGACCTTCCATTGCTATGGCGAATGGTGTGAGGATCACAAGCGAGAGCATGGAGAGGCAGGCGTAGTAATTCATCCCACCAACTGATGATGATGACGTCTCCATTCCTTTCTTGGAGAAGATATTCCTGAAAACAAAGGCCAAGTTGGACACCATGGCCCCCATGAAACCTGCGCATATACAAGATCATATACTTACATATATAAGATTCATCATATTTATTGTGTAATAAGTTGAGGGAATCTTTGATCTTTCTTTCTTACCAGTGAGATTGAAGTTGAGCTCAGTAGCAGCAGAGAGTGCACAGCCGCCAATAATGGGCAGAAGAGACAAGTAAACTTGCAAAGGAAAAGCCTCGCCGAGAAGAAACCTCGACACCAAGACGCTAAAGGCCGGCTCGCCGCTCTTTATGATGTGCGTGAACGAAACTGCGACTTTCGACATGCTCACCGTAGCTGCCACGTGCCCTACCGTGTGTGCGATCGCCACCTATATAATACATTATTACAATCGAATGAACTCAACGAGCTGTGGCCTATGGATCGACATGTAATAACTAGGTACTTACTGGGATTAGGGTTTTCCAAAATCGCAGATCGGTTTGTGGAGCTTCGGTGATCCTCGTAGCCCACGAAACGAGCATGATAAGAGAGCCAGCGGCTAACGAAAGCGTCGAAGTGAGCCAAGGAAAGGGAAAGGCGTTCAAGACTTTCTTGTTATATACGTTGAACACCACGTTGAGAGCCCACCAAGTGGCGAAGTAGATTCCAATCTTTAGCTTCTGGGCTGCCTCTTGGTCGAACTCGATGCTCGTGGGGACGGAGATGAGTTGGGGTCGACGGGCTTCGTAGGCATTGCATTGAACCGACGATGAGTCTGCTCGGCTCGTCTTGATCGAGCCTTCTGGCTCGGAGATGTAGCCGAATGAGCCGATGCTTGCGGCTGAGATGTATAGAGGCCTGTGGCATTTTGGTAGCTTCTTGGTTCTTACATGGCTTTGTGGGCTTGAGGGCAAGAGGGTTGTCTTGGTTAGGTCTTGTGAGAGTTTTTTTAGTGTGCTTGTGTTGTTTGATTGGTTTAATGTAAAAGCCATTTGTGAAATATTGATGTGTTAAAGTTTGATATGGCTTAAGCTTGGTGTGTGTTTGTGTGTGTGTAGGTCAAGAATGATGTTTGGGGTTTATATAGGGAAGATTATTGCCTTATTGACAGGCTGTGAATTTCTTGGAATATTCATTTTGCGTTTTCTAATTTTTATTTTTTTTCAATTTTGAAGGTTTGATTTTTATTTGTGATGAGTCGACTTGAATTTCGTTCTTAAATGGTTTGCTACCACTCGCTTGATATTTCAGACAATTGGCCAAAAATAATTTAAAAATTGAATGCTATTTTGTTGTTGCCTTTCTTTTCTTAGCTGTTGATTATTTTACATTTGAAAATCATTTTTCTTTCCATTACTCAAGTAGAGCTTAATTAAGGGGTTTTTTTTTAACAGTGTATAAATATTTAAATTATTCGAGTCTTTTTGCCAACTCAAAAAATGCCATGCAAGTCTTGTTTATTTATGTATATATGTGTATATATATATATTAAATAGTGTATAAATATTTAGTTAATAAGGTCTTTAAGCAGTATTATTCATTCCACTGAATAAGGATCTTTTTTTTTAGGAAAATGTATAGCAAAAGAACAAAATTGAACAAGCATTGATGCAAGTTACATATTGGCAGTTTCTTTATTTTTAAAGAAGAAATTGAAATTCAGATTATATATCTCTGTAATTAAGGTCCGAGTCTACTTAGTTAACGGCTCTCATACAAAGAAATGTCAATTTTTCTTGCAGCATTATTTTCCACTTGGAAAATATCTTCATCGCGAAAGAAACCATTGATAAACTTATTTCTGATCGTCAAATATATATGTTATATATACATATTAATCATGCTCTTGGCAGCATATGCATGTCTTCGAACTTTGTGGCTCAAATGAAAGCAGAAGATATTATTTAACCTTAACCTCCCAAAAAAATATTTCCATCGATTTTTATGTCGAAATCTCATGTAGTTTGTCCTTTCCGTTTTCCATTATTTTCAGCAGAAATATCATACAATTCGTGATAAAAATGTGACATCTACGGCCAATTTATAATTATAGCACATGCCCTTGTCCGCAGATACTATAAAGTTCTAATCAGAGTCATTCTTGAATTTTTTCTGACATGATATTCTTACAACATCGTCACGCATTAAAAACTTTATTACATAAACAGAAAATGCTCTTTGGGTATTATTATTAAAGACATGGATAGACTATCATCTATCATAAATCGATGGAACTAACTCATCATAAAAAAAAAAAAAAAAAGAAGAGAGTTTTGTTATTATTCTCATATTTCACAGTTGAGAGGAAAACTCAATCAAACAATCGCAAAGAACGACTGAATCACTGCTGAATCAGTTGGCGAATAACGTAAGGAAGGATCCCGCCGTGGTTGAAGTACGCCAGCTCCACCTGGAGTATACGAAAAAATTTGAAGTAACAGCCGAGTGCTCAAGCGATTGAGATGACGATATAAACATAATATCAGACTCGACGGGTTTTTACCTCAGTATCGAAACGGACGGTGCATGTGAATTCTTTTCCATTGTCTGTACGGACAGTGACGTCTTGCCCGGGGCGAATATCTGATAACTTGCTCGGGAGATCGATGGTGTAGCGTTCGTGCCCCGTTAATCCTAATTTATCTGCGTCCTCGCCGGATTTGAAGCACAGAGGAATAATGCCCATCCCGACTAGGTTGCTCCTATGTATCCTTTCAAAGCTTTTGGCAATCACTGCTTTAACTCCCTGTAATATTTATTACATGATAAGCATCTAATTTTTTTCCCAAATTATTTCCTACAAGTTAATCGTTTTTTTTCCGAGAGAAAAAAAAAAAGAAAAAAAAAAAGACTCACCAATAACATTGGGCCTTTGGCTGCCCAGTCTCTGGAGCTTCCACTTCCATACTCTTCTCCGGCCAAGATAATGGTGTCATGCCCCGCAGATTTGTATTTCTGAAATATTATTGAAGTATTAGCAAAAGAAAAGCCATGGTAGAATTTGATCAGTCTCTTGTGTAAGTATTTGGAGCTTAATAGTTTGCACTGTACTAGTGAAGTAGTAATTGGAATTCAGTGTATAAGAGTGGAGGAGATTATTACCATTGCAGCATCGAAAACATACAGCTTCTCTCCAGTTGGAATGTGGACGGTTTTGGGGCCAACTTCCCCATTCAACAATTTGTTCACCAGACGTATGTTGGCAAAAGTCCCACGAGCCATGATCTCATCATTACCACGGCGACTCCCATACGAGTTGAAGTCTTTGCGTTCAACTCCGCGATCCATGAGGAACTTCGCAGCGGGGCTATCTTTGTTGATACTCCCAGCGGGTGAGATGTGGTCCGTGGTAATACTGCCCCCAAAGTTCAGCAGACAGTATGCGTCTTTGACTCCGTGTGGGCCCGGAGGATCCATGGTCATGTTCTTGAAATACGGTGGCTCGTGGATGTACGTAGATGTCGGGTCCCACGAGTAGAGCTTGGTTTCGGGAACTGATAGTTGATTCCACATGGGGTTGCCTTTAGTGATGGCCTCGTACGTGCTCTTGAACATATCGGGCAATACACTGGATTGAACCACCTGAAAAGATATAGAATTAGTTTTATATAGCCAAAGCAAAATCTCCTTTTTATCACAAGAATTAACAGTAAATATGCTTATACCTCGGCTACTTCTTGATTTGACGGCCAGATATCTCTGAAATATACATCCTTACCATCCTTTCCTACACCAATCGGCTCTTTCTCAAAGTCAATATCGACCTGTAAATCAAAGAGAGAAGGTGTAAGTAGGACCCTTATGCTTTAGTGCATGAGGGCCAATATCACAGTATGCCCTAAAACTTGACAATCACTAATTTTAGCATCTGCAGACTGCAAACACCAACTTAACCAGGAGCTTAATTAATTTTCTACAATTACCAATGTTCATAGAACATTTGACAACTAATTATCCCACATAAGTTCTTGAAAGAATATAGTCACCTACCGTGCCAGCAAGTGCATATGCAACAACAAGAGGAGGTGAAGCGAGATAGTTAGCTCTTGTTAAGGGGTGGACACGACCCTCAAAATTGCGGTTACCAGAAAGTACAGCAGCTGCAACAATGTCTGCATAAAACAAAGAGACTAGCTATTACACAACCCTGTCCACAACAATGAAGAGAACGACAACAGCGAACCTAAATTTATTACGAGTAGGTTTTATCATAAGATATGAGAAGACCAAGAAATCAGGGTACCATTTTCTGATATAGCAGCACCAACAGATTCGTCCAATTCACCGGAGTTTCCAATGCACGTTGTACATCCGTAACCCACTATATTGAAGCCTTGTTGATCTAGGTATGGTTGTAGCCCACTGCACATTCGTATCTTCATGTTAAGTTTAACATTTCTTTGAGTTCAAAAACTTGAACAAAATTTTTATTACTTTATACACATTTTATGGGTTGTTTTGCAGGTTTCTAATATTTAAGAGTGTAGGTTCAAAGTGGATTTAAGAAGCAATACCTCTGCTGCAAATACTTTGTAACAACTCCAGAGCCAGGAGCAAGGCTTGTCTTAATCCATGGTTTGACCTGATATATCATGACTGTTAGTTTATTCCTCGGAAAGCGCTATATCAAGAATTTTCCATGGAAAATAATGGAAGTTGTGGACCTTAAGACCCAGCTCGGTAGCTTTCTTAGCAACAAGCCCCGCACCAAGCATAACACTGGGGTTTGATGTGTTAGTACAGCTCGTGATCGCAGCAATCACAACACTGCCATGTTGAAGCTCTGCAGATTGACCATGGAACGAAAATTTTGCCACTTTGTCTTGTGCTTCTTTTGGCACCGCAAAGCCCTACATTAAGTGCTGTTATAGGTATACAGTACATGCAAGATCCGAATTGGCATAAAATACTCCCGAGGTGTATTAAAACAATGCAATTTTTGTATTTGCCCTACGCTGTTCAGGTGAAATAACGACTAACCAGCAATATGTAAAAGAAGAATCACGTGCCTTTGAATAACAATATAAGGATCAAAATAGCTAAAAGTTGTAATTTAGAAGAGGACCATCAGTATTGCAAATGTGATAGATACTGTACCTTGAATCCAACTTTGTTATCAAGACACGAGTGCCAATCAGCTTTCATTTCTTTCACAGGAACCCGATCATGAGGCCTAACAGGACACGGCGATCAGTCATAATAGAACACATGCATATTCAGCAGGTAAAAGAGCACAAATTAACAAACCTCTTAGGTCCAGAAATACATGGTTCAACATCTGCCAAGTCTAGATGCAAATAAGATGAGTACACCCTCTCCTCTTGGGGCTGAAAATTGTACAGAAGACAGCGAATGTCAGAAAAAACTAGGAAGTTTCGGGGATAGAGTCTATACAGTATATCAAATCTGCATAGAGGCATACCTCGTTGTAGTCAACAAACATTCGGTTGGCACGCAGATAAGCTTCAATCATGGAAACCTATACATGGTGCACCCTCGTTTATTTTGTTTCCAGGTATACGAAAATCAGATGGGATATGTCAACACTTCTTGCACATAATTTACACTTACAGTTTCATCGCTTCTTCCCGTCAACTTGAGGTATTGCAAGGTAACGTGATCCACAGGAAAGAATCCCATTGTAGCACCATACTCCGGGGACATGTTTGCAATCGTGGCTCTGTCAGCTAAAGAGATTTCACCCACACCAGGACCTGAAAACAGAGATACATCATTAGAAATACATTTTTAAAAGGAAAACACTGAGATCATTACTTAAGTTTCAGTTGTATTACCATAAAATTCAACAAATTTTCCAACAACTCCATGCTTCCTAAGAATTTGCGTGACAGTCAGAACCAAGTCAGTGGCAGTCACACCGTCTTGTAATTTTCCAGATAACTTGAATCCAACGACCCCAGGCAAAACCATGCTCATTGGCTGTCAGAAACAGGGATAGTCAAATAAGATGCACTTGTTGAAAACGAATGATTAGGAAAAAGCAAGAATGATGCAAGAATATAAACATAAAAAGAAATACAAATCAATACATAATCAAGAAGATATAGATATACTAAGTATTACTCATCTTAAAACCAGCACACAGATTTCCATGGTGTTAGACTAGGTACCTGGCCAAGCATCGCTGCCTCTGCTTCAATACCTCCTACTCCCCATCCAGCAACACCTAAACCATCTATCATAGTAGTGTGAGAATCAGTTCCGACCACACTATCTGGGTACAGGACACCATCAGTATTGAAGACAACACGTCCGAGATATTCAAGGTTGACCTGTAAAATAAAAATTTGACAAACAGTCATGTTCGCATGAATGAAACGTAACATCAATCATAAATAAATTTCAAAGAAATGAAATCAAGTATCAGTATCTGACTCTAGATCATAACATGGCAGTGGATAACTCTCACAATCTATAATATTTCTTTACGTTCGAGTACCTGGTGCACAATGCCAGAACCAGGTGGAACCACAAGCATGTTTTCAAAGGCAGTAGATCCCCATTTAAGGAAAGCAAACCTCTCCTTGTTCCTCTGGAATTCAAGCTCCATATTTGCTTGCACAGCATTTTCTGACCTTGCAACATCAACTTGTACTGAATGATCAATAACTAGATCAACGGGAACCTGCAAGCACAACCATCGTAACATAGATACATAAAGGGACAGTTAAGAGAGATAAAATAAGCTGGCAATCATAAGACTGCAGAAACAATTAAGAAAATGCTTGTGGACAGATAAATGCGGGAAAAGAAATTGTCTCCACATGAATAGTAATAGTCTCACTACTGAATTTACACAGACTGGACTTGTAAATTAATCTATGACCATGAAAAAACTTGTAGAAGCGCTATGAAAAGAAAAGATAAACAAACAAACAAGAAGTATACCAGTGGATTGATCTTGTTGGAATCACTGCCAAGATTGTTCATAGCATCACGCATGCAAGCCAAGTCAACCACAGCGGGGACACCAGTAAAATCCTGGCAACAAAAATACAAATATATTTTCTAATGAGAAAGTTGCTCATTTGCTACTAACAGTTTACCACAATCCACAACGTGAAACCCAAAGGGTACCTGGAGAAGCACACGAGCAGGCTTGAAGGGAATCTCAACCTGCTTTGGCGAAGATTTTTCCCAGTCAATAATCTTCTCGACGTCGTCCTTTTTAACTTGGAATCCATCACAGTTACGTATGGCTGATTCTAGAAGAATTCTTATAGAATATGGCAGCTTATCTGCATTCATGATCAGAAGAAGCCGTGAATACAACGTAATAGACATTAGTTTTGTGTCTTCAACACTGCAAGAGAAATCTCCAATTGTACAAAGGTAATACCTATACGCGGATCATTTAGAGCAGGGAGGCTATAGAACTTCCCAAATTCACCACCTCCGGGCTTTGGAAGCGAAGTGAAAATTCCCTTGAAGGCATTCTCAGCGGCTGAAACACAACACATAAGTAACAATTATTACGCTTGTCAGTTAACATTACTAACACCATGAGTTCCACATTAAGCTAATTGCAAATGAGGCTATAAAATAGTGATGTAACATTAGTTTTTAATGTATCTATATCAAGAAGAGTAGCAGGTTGCTTTTATTTGCAAGAACACAAAGAAATCAGAAACAAAATATTTAAAAAAAGAAGGTTTTTTTTTATCATTATTACGACAGGACATCAAATTAGCAGCTAACTTGTTTTTCATGAAATGAGTCCTGAACAAGAAATCAAGGATTCGAGGCCAAACATTCAGCAACTGAAGATAAAATTAAACCATAAATAAAAAATACTAAACATAATTTAAAACGAAACTAAAAATTCTACACAATATAAAGTCAACAGATCGGCACTCAATTATAAAAGTAAAAGCCAATAATTTAATTATTCAATCCCAATAGTGACTGCAATGTAAATTAACAAATTATTAAAAAAAAAAAAACAAAGCTAATGATTTAACGAGATTCCCCTCACCCATCGTCGCAAATTTCCGATGCAAAAGCGTTTCAACGGCGGAAGAGCCGATCCTGATCTGCGAGGCGAGGCTGGCCGGCGATTTCCAGTCAACACCGTGGCTCCAACAACGCGTCAAATAGCTCAGAGATCGAAGCTGCTGCGTACTGTGCTGGCCAGCACTCTCAGTAGCGCCGCAAGAAGAATGAGAAATCTTCCCCTTTCTTGAGAGCTGATTTGAGGAGAAGAGTCTTCTGTTAGCTCTTCTTAGGAGAGTGGAGGTTCCACTTGTTATATACATGATTCAACCCAATGCTTATTATCAGGTATGGCGATGAATCGACGGATCACATCCAACAAGGAGATAAGATTTGATGATTGCGTGATGATGAAAATGATGCAGAGAGATCGATTATGGGATAATTTTGAGATCTTCTCGAGTGGTGTGCCTGAAGAAGAAGAAATGTATATATATATGTGTGTGTAGCTGCGTGTGGATGTGGGGAGCGTATGGAATTATTGCAGCTTTTTAAATATTAAATAAAAATAAAATAAATAGAAAAAGAAGGCGCAAGGACTCTTCGCCGCTTGTGGTGGGAACGTGCAATTTGCAATAAATCAATGAATAGTGTTTTGTTTTTTTTTTAATTAATTTTTTTTTCCACTTATGTCATTCGATCTTGTTACGGATTAGCCCTATATATCGATGTGGATTTGCACCACATAAACCCTGCGGAAGCTTAATTACGCAATACACTCAAGTGGTGAGACTAATCTCGAGGTCAGATGAATACGTTCCAAACCCAAGTCATGAGAAATTAATTACGCAACACACTCAAGTGGTGAGACTAATCTCGGGGTCAGATGAATACGTCCCAAACCCAAGTCATGAGAAATAAATCTTATGGGAACTACTTAAGGAATTGTGGGAGGGAGATTCGATTCCACGACCTAACTCACAAATCATTAAGGCCTAGTCCTTGACCACTAGACAAATCCTTAAGGCAAATGCTTTCGCTGTTGTTCGTCTTTCATAAATCCAAGAATTTTATCTCTGACTATGAAATACGAATGCCCACGACTGTCCCTGTTAATCATTACTCCGATCCCGAAGGCCAACGTAATAGGACCGAAATCCTATGATGTTATCTCATGCTAATGTATTCAGAGCGTAGGTTTGCTTTGAGCACTCTAGTTTCTTCAAAGTAACAGCGCCGGAGGCACGACCCGAACCTATCTTTTAATTAATTTTTTCCCTATTTAGATTTTAATTATTTTGTGTAACTAATTTTTTTCCTATTTAGATTTTAATTATATGGTGTAACGCATGTCCAATGATGAAAAGGCCTGACAAAACCATGTAAGCAGCAACCAATTAAAATAAAGAGATAATGTCAAAGGTGGGGCTAGTGTACTATTTTTGGACCCAACATATCTTGTTATATATTAACAAAATATAGGTTTCTTATTATAATAAGATAATAAGATACTTGTCCAATTATTTTTATTAATTTATTAATTAAAAAATAAATTAATATTATTATAAAAAACTATACGCTCTCACTATCTGTTTTTAATTGTAATAGATGAATAAAAAATAAATAAAAAAAAAAATAAACTACATACTATCACACTAATAGAAAAAAAAAATTATATCTAAAAATATTATTTAAGATAGATAATTAAGACCCGTGCATTGCTTGCACGGAAAAAACTAGTATTTAAAAAATAGGAAAGTAGCAAAGAAGTATATATTCCATTTTTTGTACTCAATTGTTCGGTAACTTCAACTTTTGATTCTTTGAACATTACTTAGTAGTACAAATCGGTTAGTTCAATTCAATTGTCTATACATTTTGGATTTATTTTTACCAGCCACAAGACAGTTCCCATGGAAATTCTTGGACCTTAATACGTTGCATGATGTGTTTCTTTTCATACATATGTTTGCAGTCCAAACTGAATGAAAAATATATTCGAAAAAAAAATTAAGAGTTTTCAAAGATTGATTGCAATGAGGCCCGACGAAAATGAGGAGATCAGAGCAAGCAATATAAGCGTAATTAACGACTTCTCTGCAGGGCAAATGTTGTGCTGTATCGCTCGATGGAATTTCATTCTGCCTTAGTTGAGAAATATATGTGGCATCAATTTTCATTCTGGCGGGACTCAGTGCAAGTCATTGCGATTGTCGCCCTGCTCTATCTCCTGGCACTGTCTGACCTTCATGACGAACATTCTGCTTATAGCAGTAAAATTTACATCAAAGTTAGTCCCAATGAGCGATGGCAATGAGAAGATAAAAAGCCTTTTTTTTTAATCAAGTAGAGACGGATGTTGCTGAATCAGCCACGCATAAATAGGAGCGGGAAAGTTTTAAGCAGACGGATAGGTTCTTAAGACAGTTATACGAATTACGCATGAGGAATCGTTTCGAACAATGAAGTATTGATGCGCATACTTACCCAGAGAACTTCACGAAGCTGCCTTTTAACCAAGGATGCTTCTGAGGAGCAGAAGAGACGAAGAAGCCCCTAATCTTCCTATTCCATTGTCGAACAGCTTTACTGAAGTCGGCAAGCTGCATCAACACACAGATTGTCCAAAAAAGAACGAGAAATAAGGTCAAATTATCAGCTTCAAACGCATATAAGCAGAGATTAAACCACCCCAGATAGATTTAGAACAATGTATTACATTTACATACTTCTGTCCCTGGCTGATATTCTTGTCCAATAGACTGTATTGCCACTGGCAAGATGAGCACACTTATCCGAGTTTTTCACCATTGCAAGGACACTATCTTCGAGCTCCTTTGCCTGCATTTCTGTAAACATTCAGGGAATTCGGGGAAAACGCAAGATTTCGTCTTTCGACCTTAATGGACTGATAATTAAATTAATTCAAATGTTCACTGTGGACACATTATTCTCCCATAATTCAGACCAATTGGGCAGTACTTCATAAGGCATTGGCCAATTCCTTTACATCGGACACTTTTCCAACTGAAGAAAAAAAAACCCCACTTGAACGATACGCAACGCAAGAACTTACCAGCTCATGTCGATGGTCTCCTTCGAAATCAACTCCGACCACCTTCATCAAATGGGTAGCTTTCCTAATTTCCTGCAAGAATCTTAAGTAAACAGTTTTCCAACAGCTGAATGAACTACGGTTGGAAAAAATCGAGACAGAAAAAGGCTTACTGAGATTAGAGTCTGATGGTATCCTTTTTCCGTAGGCGGCGTTGCTTCGAGGAGCTGACGTTGAAGCCATTGCTGATTCTCGACTTTCCTTTTCCCCCTCAATTCTATGGATTGCATGGAGGAAAAACAATTGGGACCCGAATATAGTCGGGTCGGGTTTATAAGGCGGCGATTTGATTTGATGGATTCAAGTATCTATAGTGTATAGTGTAGTGGAATTATTCAAATTGGTTGATAAAATAGTACCATCGCCGATATAAATTCATTATTTTATGATTAAATTTCATTCATTGGTACTTCCTTAAAATCTATCATAACATCGATGGATTGAGTTTTACATACAAATATATACATATAATATATATAATCTATAATCCATACTAGTTATTTATTAGGTGTGAGAGCTGAATAAAAATTGTAAATTGGTGTATAAAGTTTATTGCAATTTGATTATTCTTTTTATAATTTATTTAACATAAGTAATTACTATTGTACTTCTCAATTTTTTTTATTATAGCATCCTTACAAAAAAATTTTAAATAATCTTTCATCGATTATATACTATAAATTACAAATGTCTCAAAAAAAAATTAATATTATGTATTTATATTTTAAGCACAAGCATGAAGTGGGCAATAAAATAATAGTATATCAAATTGATTTGGTATGTCAATGCTAATTACCATTTGACCCTTGATTTTCAAATTTATTATAATTATATCCCGAAATCATATTTTTAATTTGCAATTAAAATTAATATTATAACTTCATATTATAAAAATAATTTATTTTATTTTATTTATATTTTAAGCACACGTATCGAGAGTGCGGAAAATACTAGTATATATAATGAGTATTAGAGGAAGATAAGTATAGAAAAATTATAGATTTGATTACTAAGTTTAAGATATGATTTTAATCAAAGTCACTAATTTCAGAACAAATTTGGATATCCGATCATTTTTCCGACAAAAAATTGAAAATATTACATCACTGTACAATATGGAATATTTTTCATCAACTTGATCGATGACTTAGGATTTCAGACTTATTTTGTCGGAAAAAGGATCAAGAATACTGAATTTATTTAAGATATGAAGTAAGTAACGTACTTTAGTAATTTTGAACATAATAACCCAAATTAAGAAAATTAATATTTTACCCAAATATACATTTTGATGTATATCTCTCCTGATTAAAGTGAACATTATGTTCTTTTTTCTCCACACGAATTTCACAAATTGACACTTTGCTTTATACTTCTCGTAAATAATAGAATAGAATATAATAGTGGATCAACATTCTTTGTTATTTACATGAATATTCCTCATGCTTTTTAAAAAATACATAAAAAAAAAAGGGGGCTTTCTCAAGCTCTAAACGACCATATATTATTACTGCTTCGAATTTAGAAGCTCATGTCGGATTTTATAATTTTTACCAACACCACACAATATATATGCAACAATAATAAAATTTACAAACATTGACATACAAATCGTAATATACAACATTTATTAATGATAGCCGAGACACAGTAATAATCATTGCATACAAATTAAACCCTTCTGTAATAAAAAAGTAACACTTATTCCTTTAACCCCAAAAGTCTCTTTCATCAGTAGCAGCAGCAACCTCACCACAGCTCGACGATCCCTTCGGCCCAACCATCAAACAAGCATAAAGCTCCTCAAACTGCAAAGACGAAGCTCGAACATGGCCATCACCCAAGCCGTCCTTATCCATAATACCGTTATTACCGTTGTTATTATTACAACTATTAATAACTGCAGAGCATCCAACGTCATCGTTGAGGCTCGATTCGTCGCAGCAGCTAGACAAAGACGAAAACTGAGGGACATTACTAGGGCATGCATACGGTTGATCTTGAGCGTGTAGGACAACGACCCTTCCGTGAGACGTGGCGGCTTGTGATCTGAAACAAGCCAAAGCCTCGCGGGCCCGCTTGAGGTCCGATCTCAGACCGTCGACTTCTTGCTCGAACCTCTTCTTCTCGGCCATGGCTGTGTCGAGCTTCGCCTGCATCGCGGTGTAGTCTAGCTCGAGGCTTTGGTTCTTCCATCGAGCCCTTTTGTTTTGGTACCATATGGCTATCTGCCTTGGCGGGAGGCCGAGCTCGCGGGCCAGCTCGAATTTTCGATCGGGCTCGAGCTTTTTGCCCGCGTCGAAGCTTGATTCGAGGAGCTTTATTTGGTCTTGGGTCAGTCTCTTCTTGTGGATTTTGGAGTGTTTTTGGTTGTGTGAGATCAAGCTCATCTTTTTTTCTTTCTTTCTTTCTTTCCTTTTAGGGTAGTAATGGAGGTTTTTATTTATTTATTTATTTTGTAGTGTGGATTGGATTGGATGTAAGAAAAAATCATGATGTTGTGTATGTATTTATAATGGTGAAGATTTAGACTAGAAATGGAATGATTCACCTTATCTATATAATATTTATAAAAAAAGACAAATATATGTATAAAAATGCACCCAATTAATATAATAAATAGTAAGTCATTAGTAACAAAAAGAAGGGCAGTAGCTGAAATATTTGTGGGTATTAATTATAGTTTGAAAAAAATATAATAATAAAATTGTACTTAGCTTGCTAAGTGGGTTGAAAATGAAGGGTTTTGAGATGATAGATAGGTATAGGTGGTGGGCTGACTTCATGCATATGAGCAAGGTGTGTTCACGTGGGAGTGGCCCTACTATTATAGTCTAGAATATTATTTTCTTTTTTATTTTGGGGAAACAATGACGTTTTTAATTAAACAAGTTTATCTTGTTTTATGGATTAAGTTGAATTATTGGCTTAAAATAAGAGAATACCATCGCCCAACTACCTCTAGGGAATGAACTTAGTTATGCTTTGAATTATATAAGAATTGAATATTATGTATCGTTTATATGAAAAATAAAAAAGAATACGAAATAACAACTAAGAAATATAATTAGTCCAAATAGGTCAAGTGGTTGGAATTGATATGTCCACATGGAACTCATGGGATCGATTCCCCTTGAACTCCATGACTTTGCTAGTTCAGGTGAACTTAGAACGATACACACATGTCAGAAAGATTAATATGCAAGCTGGAATCATCCCATAATCAACGTTGAAATTCAAATTTTCTTCAGACTGAACTTAGTCGTATTGTTTGAATTACGGTGGCATTGTTTAGAGATACCTCTTGACTGACAAAATAAATATATACACATACATGAAGTTATAGTCATTTTTCATTTGGTAAGTTAATCAACTTAGACATCACCCCATTATTTTTATAGAAATATTATGAGAAAACCCTAAATATGCGTTTGTTGATATTTACTGTATTTTGAAGTTGCTATGAGACTTTCTTTATGCTATAAGCATCTATACATGTTTATAGTCAAATTGGTTATAAAGGGCTTTGAATACATCTTTGTTAAACAGTTTATATATATACATAGAAGAGATAGGTAAATACATACATATATATATATATATATTAATACTATATAAATCAAGAATCCAACAAAAAGATAAAAACAACAGTAGCATATATTCAATATTTGAACAATTAAGGGGGACCACGAACGATCAAATTTCTATTTCAATGTCTTTAAATGGCTAACTAATGGACCCCCTCCATTTACAAACACCTGGAAATAAATGTACATTTTTCATTTAATATCAAATCCAAGAAAAAAATAAAATAAAATAAAACCCATCAGTCTAGGCTATTAATAAAGTCAAAATCAAAACATAACATGCATGCACGAGTGATATGAATATAATTAATGTTACAGTTGGCGAAAATATAGATAAACCTAAGATACTGTTCAAAATAATTAGTTAGCTTCATTCATGACTAATTCTTTATTTTCCAATATTTAATTAAATTTCATTCAGTTTAGGGTTCCACATTATCCACAATAGGATATTGAATATTATTATGAGTCGGATCAACTAAAATCTGATGATGCGCTACATACAATGTATTCAAAAAATGATTGTGAAGTTCGATCTTCCCATCAAATTATTTAAAATCAAGTTTAAATCTTTTGCAGATAATGTTCTAATATTGAGTTCCTTGGAATTGTTGTAATAATTTTGTTTTTTTTTTTTTATGTACACTAACAAGTACTTAACAAGGCCTTCAAAATAAATGTAAATGAAACATATAATAATTGTTTTTTTTATGACTAATTAACTAACAAGGTATCATATCAATGAAGGATTTGATAATCTGAAGAGGAAGTTGAACCAATGTAATTGCGAAATTGGCTATCCCAGCACAGCATATGCAGCAAGGGCAGATACAGCTTATTAGGGACCTACACACAAAAAAAAAAAAAAGCATCCAAGTAGTTAATGTCATATATATCATTCCAAATGTAATAGTATTAATAACAAGACAAAATAGTTATTCAAGTAATTAATGTCATGTATATCATTCCAAATATAATAATGTTAATAACAAGACAAAATCATAAATTTAGTTCATAAGTATATTGATCTTTGGTTTTGGACCAATCTAAAAAATAGAATCATCAACTTGTATGTGGAAATACATTTGGGTTTCGATCATTTGTTCGATAGAATAAGTCGGAAATCCTTCATCGTATGACTTTGAATATTTTTCAACCACATCGATGATGATGTAGGATTTCTGATTAATTTTATGGCAAAAGCGACCGAAGATCCAAATGTGTTCCTATATATGAAGTCAGCTATATATTATCAAATATATCAATCCAAAATCGAAAACAAATATGCTTTTCCATGAAAGCATTAGAAATTTGCACCATATATGAGAGGAACAAGAAAGCTTCAATTAATTTCCAAGAAAACAATAAACGTAACCTATAGAAATGATTTGCAGAAGATAATGAATAATATTGAGAAACAAATAAAAAAGAATTATAACATACAGATTAATCGCAGAAAAAATAAGAGCAACATTACAAAGAAAACGAAGAAAAACTAACCCTAATATCCAAACGACAACGCCGACGAGAGACAATATCAAGCTGATGAAAGCAAAAGGAAGGCCTATCATGAAACCCAAAGGCCTGCACTCCATTTATATTGATAATAATTAACCAAAATAAAAAAAAAAATTCAATTAATCCATTTTTCTATTAATATATAATCATGAAGCTCCAAACGAGACGGAGAGAACAATGTTGGGAGGAGAATCAAAGAGTATAAAAGGGAATGGTGATCATAACCATTGACGAGATTGGCGGTTTAAGAACGTGCTTAATTTTTATTTTTTTTATCCTTTTTCCTATTATTTTTCCAATTTAAATTAATTTCAAATAAACGATATAAAATGCTTGGAAATAGTAACGACCTACAAATCTTTTCATGAATAATGGAAAGTTGTGTCCTATCGTTATGTTGCTAATAATCATATGCACATTATATATATATATATTAAATTTCGCCTCAAATATAACCATAGGCGTCAATTCAGATCAGCGATTCTTATTGTGCCCATATGATGTTTAATATAATGACAGTGTAAGAGGAATGTGACACTGTTTGATCCTTCCATTATTACATGGCATATGTTGATGTTGGAGGAGCAAATCAGACGAATGATGAAGCTATTTTTCTCTCTTTTACAGTTCCTCGAATCTCTGGAACTTCCCATGAAGATAAACGAGGCATGAGCCGACGAGATCACCTCCGTCGAAAAGCTGATTGCAGAAGCGTACTCTGTGATCTGATAAAGCTGTCTAGGCAGGGACACTTCACCGTTACACTGGAGCGAGAAGAAAATCCCGTCTACCTCGAAGGAAGAAGATAGTAGAGATACACCATCATTCAAGCTCAGCATTGATTTCTCGACGCGTTACTTGTCGACCCATTTTGATAAAATCTCATCTCGGGTGAACGGTGATCGTGCCGCTGATCTTGGATCATCTCATATATGTCATTCCCCTCCATCCGTTCTATCAATTCTCACCCAAAATTCAACTTGAGTACACAAATGGCAACTTTTAACTAGAAAAAGCAGATAAATTTTTCTCCTGTACGAGGTTGTTGGGCACCGTATGTTTTCGGCCAAGCAGACTACGTTTCCTTCAAGTTTTGGTTTTTAACAAGCAGACTACTTTTCTTTAGTTTTTGTGTCTTTACTCCATGTGAGTTCCAGCCTATCTGTGAAGTTTGTTTCTTGGGCTATTTAGCCTTGTAAAGGCCTTTTGATATTAATGAAAAATAGCTATTGTTCCTCGGGAAAAAAGAAGTTGTCGAACTTTATTCAAATGACACGTCGTTCATAGGGTTTGAGACCAGCTTCATTTTTCTGTATGTTGAAACACAACGTTGTCCCCATTCAGTTGACCTGTATATATATGAAGAAAGAAAACCCTATATTTCCTTATTTACCAACACAGTCTATTTTCAACTGTGGCTGCTCAAAGCTGAGTAGTGATAAATCTCTGTGGTCGACAGACTGGCTTATAGAATAGCTATGGGAAGAATATTTCTGATGGATCTTGAAGGAAAATCTTACAAATGCAAATTTTGCAAAACCGTTCTAATATCATGTATTTATCCCTTTATTATTTCATACTGTTAGATTTTTCATTTCAGTCATTTCATAGCCGTATAGGGAAAGCATACCTGCTTAATAGCGTGTAAGTTTCTATGCATTCTTCTTTCTGTGTTCAAATGAAACAGATCTACGATTCTCGATCTTAGTTGCGCTCACTTACCATTCTATCGATGAGTTCGTATACTTTGTATATTGTGATTTGCATGTGAAATTAGCAGCTCTCGTTTGAAGTTACACGTGGCTCAGATTTATGAGATTATTGCTATGATCGTGTAGTTGCATTGAACAGCAACTTATCGAATCTATGGAAGGATTATACATACAAGTCGAGTCAAATATGCTCCGCTATGTCTTGATTCAGCTACTAAAATAAATTCGAATAATTATGGCTGTATCGCGACAAAAAATGTTCAGTTTTTTTCCTCGAAATGCAACGTGTTCAGGTTTTATCGTGGTTTGTTGTTGATTCACTGTAATTATTATTTGCTTTCTTCACATGCAGGCTAACGTTACGTATGGTCCCCGTGAAGAGAATGATAGTTTCGGGGATGAATACCGTATCAGATATATTCTGCTGTTGTTGCGGGCAAAGAGTTGGATTGAAATATGTATGTTTCTTCGCGTCAAAAAATCATTTCTCGACACCCTCAGGAATATGCCTGCGAAATGAGCCAGAAGTACAAAGAAAATTCGTTCTTGAACAGTAATGTAATCTAATCCATGCGCTAATAAAATTTAAAACATGCTATTTTTTTTTCCATCCTTCTGCTTGTTGAAATGTGTTGTCTGCATGATTGCAGAGGGCGGATCGTTGATGGGCTTGACTTGATCCACGTCGATTCTGACATTGCTATGAGTGATACCGATGATCTACCATAGAGATATCATACATGTGTTCTAATTCTTGCCGGGGAAAGCTGTGGCCTAAATTATTATTTTTGTTCTCAATATCAACATAGAAGCTGGTTACAAAGTTGAGGGATAGAGGTTATTTAGTTCTTGTTTGCGCGTGTTAATGTTTTTCTAGAGATTATATTACTTCTGTCGGGGTTTCAACGGGGAAAAAAGGGCCATTTAGTTCGGTAACAGAGAAATGTTTTTTCATGTTATGTTTAATCCATGAACTCAGATACAAATGTTTTTAGTACTTATCTGATGTACGGATATCTTACCTTTTTCGAATTGTCTTAATGACTGTCAGATTATGACACGTGTTCGAATGTCGACTCGATATGATCGAACTAACCCTAATATTTAAACAAGAAACACAAGTAGTTTTATGAGGTACCTGCTCGGATATATACCAGATAAGCCAACCGTATCACCGAGCTGGTACTTTGGACGATCGGAAAAGTACTTTCAGATACTTATTTTCTTGGTTTCTTACGTAAATATCTTGGAGTCCGAAGAAGCTGAATATATCACTGCTACAGATGCGACTTGCGAGGCCACTAGGTCGAGAAGATTAATGGCAGACTTACAAGAAGTTTCAAAAGCAACCAATGATAGTTTGTTAGCGACAATATGTCAACAATAGCGATGACTAAAGATCTGGTGTTCCATTCAAGGGCAAAACATATCGAGATGAGACATCATTTCATTAGAGATATGGTGTAAGCAAAGGTGATATAAGCTTGGAGTACTTCACCACCACAAATGATCAAGATGCAGATTTTCTTACAATCTGCAGAGAAATTTCAGAAAATAAAAGATGAGCTGAAGATAGCTAATTAAGAGGGAGTGTTGGAAATATAATTTTCAATAGATCAAAACAAATTCGATATATTTGGACTGACCAATCATATTTAGAGATGGTCAATAATATATACATATTATCTTCCGTGCTATATAATATTTTAGTATTTCTACTTTTGAAGCATCTCTATATGTGTGTGTAGATAAACTTTAGTAATAATCAGCAATAAAATATAAAAAGAAGGTGTTGTAGCAGTTCAATTCTTAAGCATTTATCTTAGTATTTATATTTCTTAGTTTTCCATCTCCAACAGGTTCATATGCCCCTTTAGAGATAAGGGGAGCGGCAGCCCCACTGATAAGGAAGAAAGGGGCAAGCCAAAATCAACTCCTAACAAGTTGCTGGCTTTTAATCAGCCGTTGCGCGCCAGCGCACAATTCGATCATCATCAACAAGAAATAAATGATCATGACATGCAATCTTGATCAAGGGTTTCTCATTAGATGGTATAAGACACTTTTCTTGCTCTATATATATAGGATGTGTTCGTCTTTAATTTAAACCACACTTGAATAAGCTTTACGGTAATAGATCTAAGTCTCATGCTTATTATTCTGATCTATGCGACAGCTAACCCTAGTGTTCTAAGTTCTGTATAAACCCTACTTTTTGTTCCGTTGGTTTCTCAACACGTGTGACTTATCATCCCATTTTGATATAATCTAATATGAGGAGGAATCACTTCCGCAAAATCCGAGCATGGTGATCTTGAAGAACGCTTATCTTGGATCATCTCAGATCTGTGTGATCTGTCCTTCTCCATTTATTCTATGCAATTCTCGCCCAAAATTAAACTTGAGTACACAACGGCAACTTTTTAACTAGAAAAACCTGACTACGTCTTCTCTAGTACGAGTTTGTAGGGCTTCGTTGTTTTGGGCCTGGCAAAGTTTTGATTTTTAACACAGTTGTCTGAACATCATTCAAATGACACGTCGTTCACAGGGTTGGCGCCCAGCTTCATTTTTCATGTATGTAGAAAGACAACGTTGCCCGTATAGGGTTGACCCCTATATATATATATAAAAAAAAGAACCCTACATTTCTTTCTCTATAACAGTATTTTCAACTGCGGCTGCTCAACGCTGAGTAGTTATAAAATCTCTGTGCTCGACATACAAGCTTACAGAAGAGCTATGTCAAATTAGCAGCTTTCATCGAAGTTACACATGCCTCGGATTTACGATATTAATGCATTGATCGTGTAGTTGCATTATATATCAAGTTATCGAATCTGCGATAAGATAATGCATAGTGACAAGTCATACGTTCCATTATTTCTTGATTCAGCTACTAAAATAAGTTCGAATAATTATGGCCGTATCGCGACAAACAATCTTCTGTTTTTTTCCTCGAAATGCCATGTGTTCGGGTTTTATCGCGGTTTTTTGTTATTTCGTTGTAATTTTTATTTGCTTTTTTTCACATGCAGGGCTAACGTTACGTATAGTCCCCGTGAAGAGAGAATGATGGATTCGGGGATGCATACCGTAGCAGATATATTCTGATGTTGTTGTGGACAAAAAGTTGGGTTGAAATATGTACGTTTCTCGCGCCATTTCCTCATTTTTCTCGAGCAGAATTATTTCTTTTTTTCCTTATTATTGCAATCTTCGCGTCAAAAAATCATTTCTCGACATCCTCAAGAATATGCCCGTGAAATGAGCCAGAAGTACAAAGAAGGAAAATTCGCTCGAGTTGTATTTTAACATTATCCGTGTGCTAATATCGATTTAGAACTTGCTTTTTTTCGCTGAGATGTGTTGTCTCTATTATTACAGAGGGCGGATCATAGATGAGCTTGACTGGCTCGACGCCGATTCTGACATAGGCCGTATGAGTGATACCGATGATCAACCATAGAGATTTCATTGATGTGTTCCTTTTCTTGCAGGGGAAAGCTTCAGGCCATTTGTTTTGCTTTTTCTTGATATAAATAGATAAAGCTGGTTATAAAGTAGAGGGATAATGTAGAATACTATTTGATTATCTAATACACTGTTGTTATTATATATTTTCCATAATCATTGTCATTAAACATGCTCCGTACTTCGACATTGTGTGTGTCGTGCGTCATGGCTCCAGTGAAGCATTGCGTCGTAATGCATCGTGTGCCACTAACGACTATGCTTTCAGGAATGCATACCATATTGGATATATTCTTCTACTATTGTGGACAATACTTGGATGGAAATATATACATTTCTCATGTCATTCTCTCTTTTTTTTCGATTAGAATTATTTCTTTTTTTCCTTATTATCGCAATCTTCATGTCAAAAATCATTTCTCAACACCCTCAAGAATCTGCCCGCGAAATGAGCCAGGAATACAAAGAAAGAAAATCCGTTTTTTGAACGGTAATTTAATCTAATACATGCGCTAATATCGATTTAAACCATTTCCCCCCTCATTTTACTTGTTGAAATGAGTTGTCTGCGCTGCGCCATTACAGAAGTCGGACGTAGATGACTTGACTCGGAATTCGACAATGATTCTGACACTGGTATGAGCGATACTGATTAGGGGTGGGCATCGGATCGGGTAGTCGGATATTGGGTATTTCGGATTCGGGTAGTTCGGGTTCGGGTTATAAGCTGTTCCACTAGAAGCTCGCTCTTACTGCTCGAGTACTCGTATCCGTTGCTGGAAAGCTAACTTCATGCCCGGTCTTAGGCTGCTAGCTAGGGCATAGGAGCACTAAGGCAAAGGGGTGTTTTGGGACTCAATTCCCCGGTACGAGCTCTATCCATCTAAATCCGAATAGCTCAGGGGAGTAAGGTTTCCCCGCGGATCCTCTCTCGGTTAGGGCTTCCCCCCTACTCCTTCACTCATTCTCTTTGCTGCGTCTTCCTTTTTTTTCCCTCACATTCTAGCATTATAAAAAACTATCCTTGATAGCGGCTCGGCTGGGTAGGCTGATTCTCCTAATTCTAACTCCTTGGCAGGGGCCTTCCAGTGAAAGCAATAAACAATAAAAAACCGGTGCCAATTTCTTTTCTATATTCCAGGCGATTCCTCGTCACGCCTATCTACTGAAGAACTCTGAGGTTGAGGAGTTTCTTTTTAGTCCGCGTACGCGTAGGATAATAGGTCCGTCCACGAGCCTCCCAGTGCGTATAGAGCAAAAAGGTATTTTCACCAGGTTATGTATAAGGAGTTCCCTGGGAGTTGACCCGCCGGTCTACCCGAACCCGACCCGATCTTTGTCGGGTACCCACTACGTCGGATATATGTCGGGTTCGGATACCCGACGTCGGATACCCGACTTTGAACCAAACTTATCAGAGAACGATGAGGAATCACAACTTTAAACCGAACATCATTAAGCCAAAAGATATACATATCATAGCATTTGAGTAAAACCAAAAGATGTACATAATATTCGGACAAAAGATGTACATAATTTTCGGACAAAAGATGTACACAGCATCTTGGCCAAGGCACAATGACACACCTCACGCTAGCAGCCAAACAAAACAGATTTCTTTGAAGAAAAAAACTCATATTTCACGGAATAATGCTGCTCAGATGTCTCCTAAACAGTCGAGCACTTCATACCTGTCCATCCGTAAATAGTCTATCTCAGTACGACGGTAATATATATACTACGTTCAAATCTAATAGTAGGAACAACTGACCAAATGCAAGGCTGATCAAATATCGATCATCGTCAAGTCAATACCGGATTTCGTCAACTCTACACGAAAAAAGAAATAGAATTAAAGTTATAATTTCGACTATAAAAATTAGCTATATAAATCAATCAATTTGAAGAGAAGCACAAAGTACCTTTCTCAACAATCTCAATTTCGCTCAAATCTTCTTCAACATTTATTAGCTTTGAGTAATGACGAAACCAATCTTGTGAACATATAATGGCTTGAACTATCCGTGGGGAAAGAGAACTCCTGAACGTGTCAAGAACTCGGCCTCCGGTGCTAAATGCAGATTCTGATGCAACGGTGGATACCGGAACCGCCAAGATATCCCGAGCCATTTTAGAGAGGACCGGAAACCTTTGAGCATTTGCTTTCCACCATTTTAATATATCAAATCCTTCTTTATCATCTTCAGTGTCTTCACTTAGATACTTCTCCAGTTCTGATTTCACGTGCTCGCCTCTTACCTCTGTCTTAAACATTCTAAATTGTTGCTTCAAGGATAATCTGTGAACCATCTGTTGATCATCTTCAAATGCAGCAGAAAACTTCTTCGGTTGCTCTATAGACGAGGTAGCTGAAGATTGGCTGGAAGATGTATCTAAGCTTCGTGGATTTTGTTGATGACTACTAGTATATCTCAACATGTAGTCATCAAATAGATCATGAAGTCCCGTCCTTATCTGTTCCTTCATTTTTTTGCTCTTATTGATATCACTCTCACCATACATTTGACCAACAGAAAACTCCAAAAACTCGAGCTTGGGGCGCGGATCAACAATCACCGCATAATACACAATCATATTCATTCTTTCGATAGATCCCCAATATTTATCAAACTTTTCTTTCATCCTTTTTGCCATCAAAGTCAACTCAATATCATTACCATTTATCCACTCCTTGAGGATCATATCAACCTCGCAGATTTCATGAAAGACAACATTAGAGGTCACATGCAAAGAGCCTGAAATTCGCAATGTTAATCTGTAGAAGTGCCCCAAAACATTAAGCAAGAATTTTGCTCTAATCCAATCACGATCATTCGGCACCCCGTCGAATGGACTCTTACTAAGATCTATTTTATAATGAGGATCCGCATCTTCAAATGCATCAAAAGCTCTTCTAAGACGCAATGCAGAATCCAACATCAAATAAGTAGAATTCCATCTCGTTGGCACATCGAGAGACAATAATTTAGCCGACTGTATTTTTTCTAGCTCGACACATTCTTGAAATCTCTTATATCTTGCCGGAGAATTCCGAATATACCTTATTGCTCCCCGAATTCGAGAGATGACTTCATTCTCTGTTCTATCTTTCAAACCATCTTGTACTACGAGATTAATTATATGTGCAACACATCTCATATGCACATATTTTCCACCCAAAATATTGTGACCCCAATTAACAAACCTTCTTTTCAAGTAAAGAACAACACCATCATTGGAGGATGCATTATCAACCGTGACGAAAAAGATTTTCTCGATCCCCCAATCAAGCAAACATTTCTCAACTCCCTTACCAATATCTTCACTTTTATGCCCCGTAATAGGACAAAAATTCAAGATCTTTTTGCGTAACATCCAATCATCACCGACGAAATGAGCAGTTAGACACATATAGTTCACCCTTTGAAGAGATGTCCATGTGTCTGTGGTGACGCATATGCATTGAGCATGATTCTTGATGAATTTTTTTAGCTTTGATCTCTCGTTGACGTACATGCTGAAAACTTCCTTCGTAATTGTTCTTCGAGATGGAATTGTGAACATAGGACACACAACAGACATAAAATGTCGAAAACCATTATTCTCAACAGTCTTAAATGGGAGCTCATCGACAATCAACATATGGCATAATGCATCTCTAACCTTTTCTTGATCAAATCTCCAATTTCCAAGATAGACATCTTTATCTCCAGCACTAAGTGGCTGGAATGACAATCTGTGTTGATTTGTAGCTACTTCGTGAGGTTTTTTCTTACAAGAATCATAATGATTTATCAAGGGCATAGTTCCGTGCGCCTTTGGATCAGCTTTTATCTCTCTCTTACAGTACTTGCATCTCCCTTTCTGAACTTTATCTTTTTCACAAAAAAATCGATCAAAGTGCTCCCACATTGCTGATCTTGATGAAACAATCCTCTTTTTCCGCTTTTTTGAACCAGTCTCAATGTTTTCTTCATCGTCATTTTCAACATCGATGTTCTCTTGAACTGAGTTTTCATCTGTACTTTGGCGTGGAGTAGCTGAGACATCTGAAGTTGGTGTAGAATTTAACTGGGAATGCCCAAGTTGGCCATCTTCCGATTGAGGCATCTGTAAAGTTATAAAATGAAACACAAGAAATTAGAACAATGTTTCGCAGCCAATATAGCCTACACTATACATATGCATATGCATACTATTACTGAAGCTACGAAGCCCCCTTGCACACAAACACGCGGAGTCACTACATGTTAAATATGAAATGTATTCCACCTGGCCTTGCTCACATACGCACACTACATAGTCAACCAACGTTCTTCACATACCTTTGGCTTCAGAATCGTCTGTCCAATAGCCAAATTCTTTTGATTTCACGTGTTTGTACCTTCTTGTTTACTCTTCCATCGATTGAAAGAAAATGGTTTTGTCCTTCATGTATTAATGGGCTTGGGCTTTAGTATTACAAAATAAAGGGCCTTAATTAAATCTTATAATCGGGTACCCGATCGGATATCGGGTAGTAATTTAACTATCCGGTATCCGACCCGAGTTATTTAATTCGGGTATCGGGCTAAATATCCGAATTACCCGAACCGAATTACCCGAATCCGATCGGGTCGGGTTTTACCCGAAAACCCGAACTCGAATGCCCACCCCTAATACTGATGATCTACTATAGAGATTTCATATATGTGTTCCTGTCATTGGTTGGGAAAGCTTGAGGCGAAATTATTGTTATTATTTTTCTTTTTCTTAATATGAACATATGAAGCTGGTTATCAAATTGAGGGATAAAATTGAACTTTAATATATAATTTTTTATTAAATTAATTTGATTATCTTATACATTGTTTTTTTTAATATATTTTTAATAATCAATGTTCTTAACATGCTCCGCACTTCTATATTGCGCGCGTCGTGCGCAATGGCTCCTGCGAATGCTCCATAATGCGTCATGCGCCACTAACTGCTATGCTTCGGGAATGCATACTGTATACCTCTGGTAAAATGCCCGCCCGTCAACCGGCGTAAGGTATATTCTGCTGCTGTTGTGGACAAATACTTGAATTAAATTATATATGTTTCTAATGTCATTTTCTCTCTTTTTTTTTCCGAGTAATATTATTTCTTTTTTCCTTATTATTGCAATCTTCACGTCAAAAATCATTTCTCAACCCCTCAAAGAATATATACGCAAAGCAAAATGAACCAGGAGCACAAAGAAACGAAAATTGCTTCTTGAACTATCTAATCATGCGCTAATATCGATTTAAACCATTTTTTCGTTCCTTTTGCTTTTTGAAATGTGTTGTCCGCGCCATTACAGAGGGCGGATCGTAGTTGACTTGACTTGCTATTCGACATTGATTTTGACACTGATTTGAGTGATACTGATGATCTACCATAGAGATTCCATACATGTTTTCTTGTTCGTGGAGGGGAAAGCTTGAGGCGAAGCTGGTTATAAAGTTGGTTATATGAACATACGAAGCTGGTTATAAAGTTGAGAGATAGATTTTAGTTCTTGTCTGCTCGCATTTAATTTTTTTCTAGAGATTATATTACTTCTGTCGGGGTTTCGACTTTTCGATTTGAAAGGCAACGTAAGAAAAAAAGGGATGTTTGGTTCTGTAACAGATAAACAGTTTCATGTTACGTTTAATCCATGGAATTAGCTACAAATGTTTTCAGTACATATCTGATGTACGAATTTGATCCTACCTTTTCGATTGTCTTAATAACTATCACATTGTGATACGTGTGATCGAACGCGGACTATCAATAGGATCAAACTAGCCCGATAAACATATATACTAGCAAAGCCTTTTCTTTGTGCCACTTATACAGGCCCATAATCATCCATCACGAAATGGTAACGTTCTCGAGGAGTGGGTAATAACGTTCGATCACGGACGAGACCTGTAATGACGAAAATATACTCACAATCCAGTCATTGGAGGTTCAATATATGTATAATCTTTAACTCGGGTCGGATGTTGATGTCATCGATTGTGGCTCTATATTGAATCCAAAGGATAGATCCGCTCGAAACTACGCAATTATTAGTGAAATCTACATATCAAGTTAACAATGTAAAAATTGTTTTCGAGAAAAACCCTAGATAAGCTCACTTTAGTGCTGCAATTGCAAGGACACCTGAACCATTACCATAATCAACGAAGCATTGTCCGCCTCTGATTGACCGACGCAGTTACAACAGATTACAAGTTGGATGTACCCTTCTTCCAAACGCCACTCCCAGATTGAGAATAATGTTCACCGCTCGAGAATCCTAAAGTAATTGTATAGAATATCTGGGCATGACTCTCTTGAATTCAAATACCTCTTTGATTTATAACACAATTGTCGAAAGTTCCAGGAGGATGAGCCAAGTGGCCAGGAATGATAACTAAAAAGAGGAGATCACGAGTTCGAATCAACTTAGTCCCTTTGCAATCGCTTCTGTGTGGACTTGGGATGGAAAGTATGAATCAGGCGATTAGTACCACTGAAAACTGGTGGTTGTCCTGTAGCAGATGATGATGTTAGGGGATAGACCGTTCTGAGCCCAAATGTGAGGATTGCGGTTGGAATGTGGGGATAACTTTGTATAGAGAAAAGAAAAAGAAAAAACAGTTGCAGAACATCATTCACCTGAGTCCCAAGGGCATGACCGAGCGGATAGGTCAGTGACATTTCAATTTGGAGGTCACAGATTCGATTCCGTTTGCGATATCGACTTTCGTTGTTGGGTGAAAAGTGAGACATCCTCACTTGATCCCGAAGATTAGTCTAATTCCGGAAGTGTATGGGGCAAGTCCGTAAGTGATTGAGTGAAAAAAAAAAAAAAAAACCCATAATTCACCTGAGAAGACAAAAAAACCAGTCTACTTTTCTCCAGTACGATGTTGTTGGGCTCCGTACATTTTGGGCCACGCAAAGTTTTGGTTTTTAACAGTTGTCGAACATTATTCAAATGACATGTCATTCATAGGGTTTCATTTTTCCTTTATAGTATATGTAGAAAGACAACGTTGTCCCTATTTGGTTGACCAGTATTTATATGAGAAAAAAACACCCTATATTTCTTCATCTACCAACAGTCTATTTTCAACTGCGGCTGCTCACGCTGAGTAGTGATAAATCTCTGTGCTCGACATATAAGCTTATAGAGAAGAGCTATGGGAAGAATATTTCTGACGGACCTTTCAAATGCAAATTCTGCAAAACCGTGTTAGCTCTTGTCGATGAACTTGTTCTCAGCGTAAGCCTTTTCTTTTTCTTTTTTCTCTTCTATTTGTTTTTAATCAATTAAATCAAATTGTATCCTTTCTGTTTTTGGGCTGTTTGAATTTTTGAGCAAGATTGAATCTTTAATGTATGGGAAGAATGAGTGATTTGTATGTTGTTAGTGTGCTCTTTGATTTTGATCTATTCAAGTTATTATCATTTGATGGATTTTATTTTATTTTTATCTGTTAATTGGATTTATCTGAATTTTTCCTGACCTAATATCATGGATTTATCTCTTCATTTCATACTGTTAGATTTCGTTTGCGATGCTTTGATTAATCATGCAATTACTCATGTTTATTCTATTTTTTTTCAGCCATTTCATATCCATGCAGGGAATGCATACCTGCTTAATAGCGTGTAAGTTCCGAAGTATTCTTCTTTCATATTAAAATCAAATAGATCTACGATTTTTTTATCTTAATTGCCCTCTCTTTCCATTCTATCGACGAGTTTCTTATACTTTGTATGTTGTGATTTGCCTGTGAAATACGCAGCCTTCATCAAAGTTACACATGCCTTGGTTTTATGATATTAATGCTATGATTGCGTAGTTGCATTGCATTATATAGCAAGTTACGGATGCTGATATAAGATAATACATAACGGCGAGCCATAAGTTCCGTTATATCTTGATTCAGCTACTAAAATAAGTTCGAATTATTATGGCCGTATTGTGACGAAAAATATCTGTATTTTTTCCTCGAAATACCACATGTTCGGGTTTTTCGTTGATTTGTTGTAATTATTATTTGCTTTTTTTTTTCTCACATGCAGGGCTAACATTACGTCTGGTCCCCGTGAAGAGAGAATGATTGATTCAGGGATGCATACCGTAGCAGATATATTCTGCTGTTGTTGCGGACAAAAAGTTGGGTTGAAATTTGTATGCTTCTCGCGCCATTTCCTCATTTTTCTCGAGTAGAATTATTTCTTTTGTTCCTTATTATTGCAATCTTCGCGTCAAAAAATCATTTCACGACTTCCTCAGGAATATGCCCCTGAAATGAGCCAAAAGTACAAAGAAGGAAAATTCTCTCTTGAGCGGTATTTTAACCTTACCATGTGCTAATATCAATTTAAAACTTGCTTTTTTTCCCATCCTTCTGCTTGTTGAAATGTGTTGTCTCTATGATTACAGAGGGCGGATCATCGATGAGCTTGGCTGGCTCGATGCCGATTCTGACATCAGTATGAGTGATAACGATGATCAACCATAGACATGCATGTATTCTATTCTTGCCGGGGAAAGCTTCAGCCCATTATTTTTTTCCATCTTAATATTTATAAAGTTGAGGGATAGAATTATTTAGTTCTTGTTTTCTTTTTTACTGTCTTTTCTAGATATTATACTACTTCTGTCAGGGTTTGGGAAAAACACCATTAGAAAAAAAGGCCATGTAGTTCTATAATAGAGGACCGTTTTTCGTATAAATCTGATACAAATGTTTTCAGTACATATCTGATGTAAAAATTCAATCCTACCTTTTTGAGTTATATACTAATAACTCTCAGATCATGACAAGTGTGATCAAACATCGAAAAACCCCATATTAAAAGTATGTTTGCCACCCAATAGGTTCGAACAATAAAAACACATACTAGAAACACTTTTCCTTGTGCCACTTATACAAGCCAAATCATCCATAACTGAAACGGTGATGTTCTCGAGGAGTTTGGAATATCTTTAGATCACAGACAGAATCTGTAATGACGGAAACATTCTCACAATTCAGTCACTGAAGGTTCGATATATGAGCTTTAAACAGGAAACACGAGTAGATTGTGACATACCTGCTCGGATACGATACCAGATAAGCCAACAGTAGCACTGGGCTTTGCATAAGATACCATTCAATCTGCCAAACGAAGGAGAGAATGCGATAATATGTTAGCAATCACCGTGTCGAAATTCTCCTTTTCCTTACCGATCTTCGAATCGTAAGGCAGCTTAGGACCACCGCCATGAATCTCTTTTGGAAGCTCGTTTTCAAAGTCGGGACCGTCTTCGCTTGGAACAAGAGACTTAGCAGAAACTTCTCGGGCTGATGTCATCGATTGTGGCTCTATATCGAATCAAAAGGATAGATCCACTCCAAACTATGCAATTATTAGTGAAGTTTAGATTAAGGGTTAAATATGTAAAGATTGTTTCAGAGAAAAAACCCTAGATAAGCTCAACCTTTAGTGCTGCAATTGTAAGGACCATAATCAAGGAAGTATTTTCCACCTTTGATTGACCGATGTAGCAACAACAGACACAAGTTTGTTGTGGGATGTTCCCTGCTTCCAAACCCCAATCCCGTATTGAGAATAATGTTCATAAAATATATCGGCATGGCTCTGAGAATAAATACCTCTTTGGTTTTAATACAGTTGTATGAAGTCCCACAAGGATGGAATCATAAGTGATAATTAGGAGATTACAAGTTTGAATCCACTTAGTCGCTTTGTAATCGTTTATGCTTTTGACTTGGGACAGAAAGCATGGATCAGTGAATTAGTCCCACGAGAAACTGGTGGTTGTCCTGTAGCGGATGGTGAGGTTAGGGGGTTGTCCGTTCTGAGTCGAAGGTGGGGATTACGACATTATTGCGGGGATAACTCCGTACAGAAAAAGAAAAAGCAAAAAAAAAAATCAGTTCCACGAATTATGAACATAATTCACCTGATTTCTGTGTTCTAGAAAAATCAGACTACTTTTTCTCCAGTACGAGGTTGTTGGGCTTCGTATGTCTTGGGCCAAGCAAAGTTTTGATTTTTAACAGAGTTGACTGAGCATTATTCAAATGACACGTCTTTCATAGGGTTTGCTGCCAGTTTCATGTTTTACTGTATGTGGAGAAAAGACAACGTTGTCCCTATTCGGTTGACCACTATATATGAGAAAAAACTCTATATTTCTTTATCTACCAACACAGACTATTTTCAACTGCGGCTGCTCAACGCTGAGTAGTGAAAGTGATAAATTTATGTGCTCGACTTACAGGCTTATAAAGAACCATGGGAAGAATATTTCTGACGGAACTTGAAGGAAACTCTTTCAAATGCAAATTCTGCAAAACCGTGTTAGCTCTTATACGTGAACTTGTTCACCATGTAAGCCTTTTCTTTTTCTTTTCTCTTTTATTCGTCTTCAGTCAGCTGTTATATCAAAGCCATTTATCCGTTCTGGTAGGTCAGATCGTATTCTTCAGCTGTTTCTGGGTTGTTTGAAATTTTGAGCATGATTGAATCTTCGATTTTGATTTATTCAAGTTATTATCATTTGATGGCTTTTATTTAATTTTCATCTGTTAATTGGATTTATCTGAATTTTCCCTCCCCTAATATCATGTGTTTATGTCATACTGTTAGGTTATGTTTGAAAGGTTTAGTTTGCGATGCTTTGATTAATCCTCCAATTACTAAAGTTTTCTTTTTGCCAGTCATTGCATAGCCATGCAGGGAATGCATGCCTGCTGATCTAGCGTGTAAGTTTCAAAGTATTCTTCTTTCATTTTCAAATCAAACCGATCTTAAATGCCCTCACTTTACCATTCTATCGATGTGTTCTTATACTATGTATGTTGTAATTTGCATGTGAAATTAGCAGCCTTCATCGAAGTTACATGTGCCGCGGATTTACGTTATTAATGCTATGATCGTGTAGTTGCATTATATGGCAAGTTATCGAATCTGAGATAAGATAATACATAACGACGAGTCATATGTTCCGTTATTTATCTTGATTCAACTACTAAAATAAGTGAATAATTATGGCCGCATCGCGACAAAAAATATTCTGTATTTTTCCTCAAATGCCACATGTTTTTCATTTATTTGTCGTATATATTTTTCTTTTCTCCACATGCAGAGCAAACGTCACGTATGGTCCCCGTGAAGAGAGGATGATGGCTTCGGGGATGCATACTGCATCAGACATATTCTGTGTTAGTTGCGGACATAAAGTTGGATTGAAATATGTACGTTTCTCTTTCTCGCGCCATTTCCTCATTTTTTATGTGTAGAATTATTTCTTATTTCCATTTTACTCCAATCTTTGCGTCAAAAAAATCATTTCTCGACACTCAGGAATATGCCCGCGAAATAAGCCAGAAGTACAAAGAAGGAAAATTCATTCTTGAACGGTATTTTAACCTAATCCATGTGCTAGTATCGATTTAAATCGTGTTCTTTTTCTACTTCAGCTTGTTGAAATGTTTTGTCTGCATATTACAGAGAGCAGATTGTTGATGAGATTGACTGGATCATCATCGATTCTGATAGCGGTACGAGTGATACCGATGATCTACTATAGAGATCATACATGTGTTGTTCTTGGCGGAGAAAGCTTCAGGCCAATTTTTTTTCCCCCTTCTTAATATGAATCTATGAAGCTGGTTATAGAGTTGAGTGATGGAATTATTTAGTTCTTGTTTTCTTGTTTCAATGTTTTCTCTAGATATTATATTACGTCTGTCAGGGTTTTGACTGGAAAGACAATGTAAGAAAAAATGGCCTTTTAGTTCGGTAACAGAGAAAAAAATTCGGTACCAGTCTGATACAAATGTTTTCAGTGCATATCAGATGTACAAATTCAATCCTACCTTTTTGAGTTATCCTAATTACTCTCAGATCATGACAAGTGTGATCGAACGTCGAAAAAACCATATTAAAAGTATGTTTGCCACTCAATAGGTTCGAACTAATAAAAAAACATACTACCAAACACTTTTTTTTGTGCCACTTATACAAGCCGTATCATCCATCGCTGAAACGGTGATTTTCTCGAGGAGTTTGGAATATCATTCGATCACAGACCAAACCTGTAATGACGAAACATTATTGCGATTCAGTCACTGGAGGTTCAATATCTGATTTTTAAACAGGAAACACGAGTAGTTTTGCGACGTACCTGCTCGGATATGATACCCGATAAGCCAACAGTAGCATCGGGCTGGTTCTTTGGATGATCGAAAAAGTACTATCGGATACTTATTTTGCTTGATATCTAACATAATATTTTGGATTTCGAGGAAGCAGAAAAACGGTGGCACATTCAACAGTAGAAGCTGAATGTATCGCTGCTACATAAGTGACTTGCGAGGCCATTTGGTTGAGAAGATTCTGGCAGACACGCAACAAGTTTCAAAGCAACCAACGATAGTTTATTGCGACGATGTTCTAACAATAGCGATAACTAAAAATTCGGTGTTCCATTCAAGAGCAAAACATACCGAGATGAGACATCATTTCACTATAGATATGGTATGCAAATGTGAGATAAGTTTGGAGTTCACCAACACAAATGATTGAACTGCAGATTTTCTTACGAAAGCTATTTCTTCGGAGAAATTTCATAAAATAAAAGATGAGCTGAAAATTGAAAATTAAGAGTGAGCATTATTAATATAAAAAATCTATGTATTTGAACTGACCTATCATATTCAGAGATGGTTAAATATCTACTATTCTTTATCGTCTCTGTTATTTAATATTTTAGTATTTCTATGTAAGTTTATGTGAGTAGATGTAACTTTTATGATCATGAGATTCAATCTTGATATGGGGTTTCACATTAGATTGTAAAACATGTTGAGATTTTTTGTCCCACGTCGGAAAACTAACTTCACCCGACTCAATATATAAATCACAAAGGCCTCTTTTTTAGGATGAAACTCTCAATTTAACAAAACACACAATCGATGAGCAATGTTTCTTTTTTGTAACAGACTTATGATTTTTTTTTTTTTTTGGAAATATAATTTCATTTAACCAAGGTCTTCCAACAAAATACAGAATAAAGACTGAGTTGGAGGGGTCCTCTTCTCATCAGCATTCCATCCTATATTCTTAGCAAGGTAATGAGCAGCCCCGTTTCCGCTTCTCTTTACGAACGAAAAAGAAACAGAAAGAAACGGACTTATGATTTGTTTAGTAGTTTATCTTCTGCTTCTTACTGTAATATGTTTCGATTAAATATTATATATACATATATATATATATATGATGTGTTCGTCATTGATTTATTATACACTTGAATATGCTTTACGGTAATACATGTAAGTCTTCTAAGTTCTGTGTAAACCCTACTTTTTGTTTCGTTGATTTCTCAAATCGTCACTTATCAGCTCATTTTTAGATGATCTCATTGCGGGAGCAATCTCTTCCGCAAAACCCGAGCTAGATGATCTGTAAGAATGCTTATCTTGGATCATCTCAGATCTGTCCTTCTCCATCCATTCTATGCAATTCTCACCCAAAATTCAACTTGAGGACGCAAATGGTAACATTTAATAACGAGAAAAAAGCATGCTACTTTTTCTCCAGTACGAGGTTGTTGGGCTTGGCATGTCTTGGGCCAGGCAAAGTTTTGATTTTTAACAGTTGTCTGAACATAATTCACATGACAATTGACCCGTCTTTATAGGGTTTGTGGCGAGCTTCATTTTTACTGTATGTAGAGAAAAGACAACGTTGTCCCTATTCGGTTGACCTCTATTTATATGAAGAAAAAAACCCTATATTTCTTTATCTACCAACACAGACTATTTTCAACTGAGGCTGCTGAACGCTGAGTAGTGATAAATCTCTGTGCTCGACATACAAGCTTATAGAAGAGCTATGGGAAGAATATTTCTGACGGAACTTGAAGGAGAAACCTACAAATGCAAATTCTGCAATACCATGATAGCTCTTGTGGATGAACTAGTTCTCATTGTAAGCCTTTTCTTTTTCTTTTTTCTCTTTTATTCGTCTTCAATCAGTTAAATCAAAGCCATAGCTCCGTTCAGGTAGGTCAAATCGTATCCTTATGTTTCTGGGCTGTTTGAAATTTTGAGCAATATTGAATCTTTAATTTATGGGCTGTTTGTCGTTGTATGCTGATTTTGTTATTTAATTTTCATCTGTTAATTGGTCATCTGACTTTTCACTGCCCTAATAGCTTGGATTTAAATCTTTAATTCATACCTATTAGATTTGTTTTTGCGATGCTTTGATTAATCCTGCAGTTGCTCATGTTTTTTCTTTTTCTTTTTTTTTTTCAGTCATTTCCTAGCAGGAAACTATACCTGCTTAATAGCGTGTAAGTTTATAAGCCTTCTTCTCTCGTGTTCAAATGAAACCGATCTTTGATTCTTGATCTTAGTTGCGCTCACTTACCATTCCGTTAATGAGTTCGTAAACTTAGTATGTTGTAATTTGCATGTGAAATTTACAGCTTTCATCGAAGCTACATGTGTCGCCAACTTACGAGATTAATGCTATGATTGTGTATTGCATTGAATACCAAGTCATTGAATCTAAGAGAGGATAATACATAACATCTAGTCATGTATGCACCATTATTTTCTTGATTAGCTACTAAAATAAGTTCGAATAATTATGGTCGAATCACAATGAAGAATGTTCTTATTTTTTCCTCGATATGTCACGTGTTTGGGTTTTAACGTGGTTTTTCGTTGTATTTATCTTTGCTTTTTTCGCACGTAGGGCAAATGTTACATATGGGCCCCTTAAAGAGAGAATAGTGCCTTCGGGAATGTATACCATATTGGATATATTCTGCTGCTGTTGTGGACAATTACTTGGATGGAAATATGTATGTTCCTCATGCCATTTTCTCAATTTTTTTTGTTAGTAGAATTATTTCTTTTTTCCTTATTATTTCAATCTTCACGTCGAAAAATCATTTCTCGACACCCTCAGGAATATGCCCACGAAATGAGCCAGAAGTACAAAGAAGGCAAATTCTCTCTTGAACGGTATTTTAACCTAATCTATGTTCTAATATTGATTTAAACATGCTTTTTTTCCCATCCATTGTTGAAATGTGTTGTCTGCATGATTACAGAAGGTGCATTGTAGATGAGCATGGCTCGGACTTTGACACCGATTCTGACACTGCTATGAGTGATACTGATGATGTATCGTAGATATTTCATGTGTGTTCTTTCCGGGGAAAGCTTTGCGGCAAAATTATTATTATGTTTTCTTTTCTTAATATGAACATATGAAGCTGGTTATAAAGTTGAGGGATAGAGTTATTTAGCTCTTGTTTTCTTGTGTTAATTTTTTTCTAGAGATTATATTACTTCTGTCGGGGTTTCGACTTTTCGAGGGTACAGACAACATAAGAAAAAAGGGTCCATTGGTTCTGTAATAGAGAAACATTTTCATGTTAGGTTTAATCCATGAACTCAGATACAATTGTTTTCAGTACATATCTAATGTAAGGATTCGATCCTACCGTCGAGTTGTCTTAATAACGATCGCATCGTGACACATTTGATCGAACATCGACTCGGTAGGAATGAACTAACCCTAATAAGCATACATACTAGCAAAAACTTTTCTTTGTGCCACTTATACAAGCCCAATCATCCATCGCTGCCACGGTAATGTTCTTGAGAAGTTTGGAATAACGTTCAATCACAGGCAGACCTGTAATGATGGAAACATTCTTACAATTCAGTCACGTGAGGTTCAGTGTATGTATGATCATTAAACAAGAAACCCAAATAGTTTTATGACGCAGCTGCTTGGATATGATACCAGACAAGGCAACGGTAGCACTCGCTGGTTCTTTGGAAGATCGAAAAGTACTTTCGAATACTTATTTTGCTTGGTTTCTAATGTAATATCTTGGAGTTCGTATAAGCAAAAAACGGTCGCATTTTTAACAGCAGTATATGAATATATCGTTCCTACATAAGCGATTTGATATAACGCAAGTGATAATTTGATCCAATTGCGTTTGATGAAATTGATGATTGCAATGAGTGGATGTTGGGAACGTTAGACAAAGATGACAACAAAGATAACGATCTTGTTTATAATGATGATTTGACTTGTGGATGATGTCGCACGAGCATATGGAGTTGATGAACCAATGAATGATTTTAGGTCTCAAGCAAAGCATCTTCATCAAAGAGTAAATATAAAGCAGCAACGTCTAAGATTCCTTCAAAAGCGCCATCTTGACTTAAAGCACCTACTATATCTCGTATTACTACACTCGTCGGTGAAGATGAAGATTTTAATTTTGATGAAAGTTATGGAGATGTGGATATAAACAAATCAAACGATTCGACTGATGACGATAATGATGTCGTGGATGAAGTGAAACAGAGTTAGAAAACTCGGAGAGTGTTTCATGAAACGATTTATGTTTGATATCGATGTTTGCTACTTTTTTTGCGCAATAGGTTTTTTTTTTTTGGATATTAATTTTTGCAACATTATTATTTTGTTGAATTTTAATGTATATTTTTTTTAACTCATTTGATTATCTAATGCAATGTTGTTATTATGTATTCCTAATAATCAATGTACTTACATGCGACCGTACTTCGATATTGCATGTGCCATGGGTTTAGTGATGCTTTGCGGTAAATCCGTTGTGCGTCACTAACGAATATGCTTTCGGAAATGCATTCCATATTGGATGTATTCTGCTGCTGTTGCGGACAAATACTTGGATGGAAATATGTACGTTCCTCATGCCATTTTCTCATTTTCTTTCGAGTAGAATTATTTTATTTCTTCCTTATTATTGCAATCGTCACGTCAAAAATCATTTCTCGACACCCTGAAGAATCTGTCCGCAAAATGTAACTTCTGGAACGGTAATTTAATCTAATCAATGCACTAATATCGATCTAAACCATTTTTTTCCCTTCCTTTCGCTTGTTGAAAAGTGTTGAATGCGCCATTACAGAGGGCAGATCATAGATAATGACCATGACTCGGAATTTGACATCGATTCTAACATTGACATGAATGACACTGATGATATCTACCATAGAGATTTCATACACGTGTTCATGTTCTTTCCGGGGAAAGCTTCAGGCAGAATTATTATTATTATTTTTTCTATTTCTTATAATATGAACATATGAAGCTGGTTATAAAGTTGAAGGATAGAGTTATTATGTTCTTATTTGCTTGTGTTTAATGTTTTTCTAGACATTATATTACTTCTGTTGGGGTTCTGACTTTTTGAAGGGAAAGACAACATAAGAAAAAAGGGCCATTTAGTTCAGTAACAGAGAAATGTTTTCATGTTTGGTTTAATCCATGAACTCGGATACAAATGTTTTCAGCGCATATCTAATGTACGGATTCGGCCTTACCATTCGAGTTGTCTTTACAACTACCACATCATGACACGTGTGATCGAAAGTGACTCGATAAGAACGAACTAACCCTAATAAACATACATCAAACCCTTCTCTTTGTGCCACCTTATACAAACCGCCTAACCGTCCATCGATGCCACGGTAATGTTCTCAAGGAGTTTGGAATAACGTTCAATATATGTATGATCTTTATACAAGAAACACAAGTAGTTTTATGATGCATCTGCTCGGATATGATATCAGATAAGCCAACGGTAGCACCCTAATGGTTCTTTGGACTGTAGGAAAAGTACTTTTGTATACTTATTTTGCTTGGTTTCTAACATAAGATCTTCGAGTTCGAAGAAGCAAAAAATAGTCGCACTTTCTACAACAAAAGCTTACATAAGCGGCTTGATATGACGCGCGTGATAAGGTTGATCCTGTTGTTTTCGACTACACACAAAATAATATTTTTATTACTCACAACTCGCTTACACACTCAAGCACATTCGGTGCTTTCTTTTGCTACAAACACTACGCACATAGGAGAATCTATGCTATTTTACCTTACATTTACATCTCACGCTCAATCTCACCTTCCTGCTATTCTCTCTCTCTGCTCTTCTTTTTCTCTTACTTAACGTTTGGCTTACTCTCTTACATTACATTGATATTACTACTTTATATAGCCACGTATAGATAAGGTTTCTCCACTACCAAGTCAACAAAAGCTTTCTTTCCTTTTGACTAAGCATATCTAGAGAATCATGCGTGATCTTTAATATGGCTCTTCTCCACCTTTTCTTTTATTGTTCATCTTCACGCTCAAATCTTTTTCCTTATTTTTCTCTTGTGGGTCCTACTTTGAGATTATCCAACAGATCCAATTGTGCTAGATGAAATTGATGATTTCAATGCGAGTGGATGCTGGGAACATTAGACAAAGATGACAATGAAGATAATAATCTTGTTTATGATGATGATGATTTGAGTTGGGGTGATGTCGCACGAGCATATGGAGTCGAAGAACCACATATGATTTTAGATCTGAATCTAAAGCATCTTCATCAGAGGGTAAATCAAAAGCAACTTCATCTAAGGGTCCTTCAAAAGTGGCCGGCATCTCAATCTAAAACAGCTACTACATCATGTATTACTACACTTGTCGATGAAGATGAAGAGTTTAATTTTGATGAAAGTGATGGAAATGTGGATCTTACAAATCATACTATTCTGCTGATGACGATAATGGTGTCGTGGATGAAGTGAAACATAGTTAGGAAACTCGGATGAAACATTTAAGTTTGATTTCGATTTTTGCTAAGCTACTCATTCCATGTAGTAGTCTTTTTGAGTATTAATGTTTGTGACAGTATTAGTTGTTGGAATTTTAATATGTAATTTTTATTAAATTCATTTGAGTATCTAATACACTGTTGTTAATATATACTTTTAATAATCAATGTTCGTAAAAGTGCGACGTACTTCGATTTTGCGCGCGCTTGTGCCATGGCTCCTGCAAAGCTTTGCGCGATAATGCGCCGTGCGCCATTAGGTACTATGCTTTTGACAATGCATACCGTATCAGATATATTCTGCTGTTGTTGCAGACAAATACTTGGATGGAAATATTTACGTTTCTCATGCCATTTTCTCATTTTTTTTCGACTAGAATTATTTCTTTCATTTCTTATTATTTCGCGTCAATAAATCATTTCTCGACGCCTTTAGGAACCTGCCCGCGAAATGAGCTAGTATACGAAGAAGGAAAATTCGTTCTTGAACGGTAATTTAATATAATACATGCGCTAATATCGATTTAAACCATTTTTCTCCTGTTGTTTGTTGAAATGTGTTGTATGTGGCATTACATAGGGAGGATCATAGATGAGCTTGACTCGGAATTCGACATCGATTCTGGCGACAATGGTTTAAGTGATACTAATGATCTACCATAGAGATTTCATGCATGCATTCATGTTCTTGCCGGGGAAAGCTTTAGGCAAAATCATCATGACTTTTTTTTCTCTTAATATGAACATATGAAGCTGGTTTAAAAGTTGAGGGATAGACTTATTTAGTTCTTGTTTGCTTGCGTTAATGTTTTTCTAGAGATTATATTACTTATGTCGAGTTTCGACTTCTCGCTGGAAAAGACAACGTAAGAAAAAGGCCGTTTGGTTCTGTAACAGAGAAACGTTTTCATGTTACGTTTAATCCATGAAATCAGATACAAATGTTTTCAGCACTTATCTGATAATACGGATTCGATCATACCCTTTCGAGGTGTCTTAATAACAATCACATTATGACACATGTCATCGAACGTCGACTCGATAGGATCGAACTAACCCTAATAAACATACATACTAGCAAGCCCTTTTCTTCGTGCCACTTATACAAGCCCAATCATCCATCTCTGCCACGGTAATGTTCTCGAGGAGTGGGGAATAACGTCCAATCACCGACGGGACCTATAATGACGAAAACATTCTCACAATTCAGTTTATGTATGAGCTTTAAACAAGAAACAAAAAGTAGTTATATGACGTACCTGCTCGGATATGATACCAGATAAGCCAACAGTAGCGCCAGGCTTTGCATAGGATACGATTCGATCTGCCAAATCTAGGAGAGGATGCAATAATATGTTAGCAATCACCACGTCGAATTTCTCTTTTTCCTTGATGATCTTCGAATCGTAAGGCAGATTCAAACTGCCGCCGGGATTCTCTTGCCGAAGCTCGTTTTCAAAGTCAGGACCGTCTTTGCTTGGAACAAGACTCAGCAGATACTGCTCGGGTCGGATGTTGTTCAAGGCAGCATTTTGTCGGGCTGACGTCATCGACTGTGGCTCTATATCAAACCCAACGGATAGGTCCGCTCCAAACTATACGAATATGTAAAGATTATTTCCTAGAAAAAAACTTCGATACAATTCAAGCTATTTGAGCTGACCTTTAGTGCTGCAATTGCAAGGACGCCTGAGCCAGTACCATAATCAAGGAAGTAGTCTCCGCCTTTGATTGATCGACGTAGCAGCAACAGACACAACTTTGTCGTGGGATGTTCGCCAGTTCCAAACGCCAGTCCAGGGTTGAGAATAATGTTCACTGCTTGAGTGTCCTGAAGTAATTCCATAAAATATACGGGCATGATTCTCTGAATAGAATCTCACGCAGCAAGTTTCATTAATATGGCATTGGCAAGAATCTTACAGGGGGTTGTCGCCACTCGGGAATGATCCATAAATCATCTGAGATTTCCACTGGTTGAAAAGATTCCTGCAATTCACAAATACATATACATTCATCTTTAGTTCGAATAGAACGACTCAACACAATCATAAAGGGCTACAGCAAACTCACCTGACTGAGCTTAATCCAATCGGCGTGGTCGCACATTTCGACTTCGTAAGAAGGTAACTCTTTTAATCCGACGGAATCTACAGCACGCAAAATGCAATCTTTCACATCTTGGCCTACGTCAAATGTCGAACTTATCCATACCTACATACAATTGAATTGAACCATTCAACTACTAACGATGTGATCATATTCTCGTTTTAAGTTCGGCACAATACCTTGCCGTTGTTCGGCCCTCTGCATTCCTGCTCGTCGACGGTCGTAGAAGTAGCTCCGAAGCACAAAAGGGTCTCTGAAAGTACATCCTAGTTCTTCCAATACTAACTCATCCGTAGAAAGAATAATAAAAAAACAAAAAAGCAACAATTCAATCAATGACTCTTTACTTACAGAAACATTCGTAGGGCAGCAAATGCGTACAGAGAGGTAAGGGGATGTGAACGAATCGTTCGTAGCTGCTGCTACACTGTTCGCTGCAGATCCAATGTGCCTCAGCCTCGAGAATCTCTGCTTTTGAGAACGATAATTCGACAAGAGAGCTGAGGTTGGTTTCAAGAGCCTTATGTGTTTGATGAAATGACTGCCTATCGACGACGTCAGCATTCTGTTGTGGAGAAAATGGGATATAATGAGTTCATTTTATTACAACCTAAATAAATAAAAAATATACCAAATAGTAATAGTGAAAAAAAATAAAAAAGGAAAAAGAAATAAGAATAAAAAAACGAGCGAGCTCAGCTCAGCTTCACCAATGATGTTTCCCTCATCTTCATCGTCTTCTTTGTTCCAAAATCAAATTCAGCTGTATTAATAACCAACGCCAAGAAATCCACAGACCAAGCATGGCCTTCGCTCCAAACCCACTCTCCCTGAGCCTCGCCGAAGCTACTTTCGATTCATGGCTGCGCGACTAGTCCTTGACCAGCGAACCACTGACCTCAACCGCCTATCTGGTTCCAAGCCCTCGGCGTCCTCCGATTCCAACCGCAGCATGGAGAGTAAAACTTCCCTAAGCTCATTGTTTTCTGTTAGGCCGCTTTTGTCTGCGGTGTGGACGCTATTATCGCTGCTCACGTTCAATCCTTTCGCAAAGCTTGCCTCCGGTAACTTCTCCGGCTAGGATCCCTCTTGGACGCTGGAGTTTTTGGGGTCTTTGGGTTCGTACTCCTTTCCCACGGAGCCGTCTCAGGCGAGGTTGCGCGTTCAAGAGAATGTGAAGAGGTTTGCGAGGAATTATGCGGCACTATTTGTTGTCTTCTTCGCTTGCTCACTGTAATTAATCAAATTATAAATCTTTTTACATTTGAACTTTGTTGTTTCTAATCTTTTTTATTATAGGTTGAATGATAATGATCTTTGATCTCAGTTATCAGTTTCCAAAGGCTCTTGGCGGCCTTATTGCATGCCTATCACTTTGGGAGGGATTCAAGGTTATTGCTGATCGTTGGTCATTGGACAAATACCCTATTGTAAGAGAATCAATGGGTCGAATTGCTCAGTTTGGTAAGCTTATTTTCTTCTTTACTTCTCATGATGCTAAAAGCTTAATTCCCTTGCCCACAAAGCTTCTGTTTTTTTCATGATCAAAATCCGATCCTAAGCGTCAAGACTGATCGACCCCATATAAATTTCGGCCTTCGATTATTATGTTTTGGCAGAAATCGACGATCTTTGCTGGGGCTGTGATAATCCTGTTTACTTCCAATGTCCAGAGAGCTGTGTTTGGTGCTCTCTTTGTCAGTTATGCAGGCGAGCTCTACCTCTCCTTTCTCTAGCATTTGCAGAAAAAATAATTCAAACATTATGTTCAGTTTCGATCATGGTATTCTAACAAGTTATCTGTATTGCGACAGCCATGATTCTACATGCCTCCTTTAGGACATTGATCCCAGGTAAGCAGACTGCTCCAAGAGCTAGCAGATATAGGACATTCAAAAGATGAGGCTAAGCAAAATCTCGAGGCCTTCCGGATGGTATCTTGGTCGTGGTTTCGATGGATGAAACCGAAATGCCGAAGAAGAGACGACAGTTCTCTTGCTAGGACCATCCATGGGGGTTGGCTTAAGGTTTAGTAAAGATACAATTTGAGGCTTAAGGTTGATTTAAAATCAGTAGAGAAGATAGTAAAACTGTAATTCTCAGCCAACCTTAAGTTATGTTGTATTACAATTAGATATCTGCAGGCAATTCATTCTTCTTACAAACTACATATACTCAGATTCCTTGACTTGAGATTAATAAAACTGAGATGTGACTAGAAAGTTGATAAAACAACAAAAAAAAAAATCATTAAAAAAAAGGCAGCAACAAAAAAAATCATCAAGCTTTTCCCATATCGATTGCTTCTAACCACGAGACGACTTCATCGATAGAGGGTCGTTTCCTCGGATCTTGATCTATACACTTACAAGCCACGGCGAGAATCTCCAGGAGCTGCTTCTCCCGACCCTTGTCTTGAACCGACGAATCGAAGATCTCTTCTTCTCTCTTCTCAGATTTCTTCTGATAGACCCAAGCCACCAATTCCCGACAGTTCTTACCTTTGCAAACCTCGACGGGTCTCTTCCCTGTAATAAGCTCAAGAAGTACAACCCCGAAGCTATACACATCGCCCCTAAAAGTCGCGGTCAAAGTCTGGCTATATTCGGGCGGAATGTAGCCCAAAGTCCCCACCAAGTCAGTAGTCACGTGAGTATCGTAAGGATGAAGCAGCCTCGACAGCCCGAAATCAGCTAAGTGAGCATCGAACCTTTCGTCTAGCAGAATGTTACTCGTTTTAATGTCTCGGTGGATAATGTTGGGCTCCTTGTGTAAGTACGCCAGCCCACGGGCCGAGCCCTGAGCTATTTTCAACCTCAAAGGCCACGTAAGGAAAGACCCGCCGTCTACCTTCTCATGCAGCCAATAGTCCAGGCTTCCATTTTCCATGTAAGAATATATCAACAGCCTGTCATTACCATAACGGCAGTAGCCCTGTAGTGAAACGAGGTTCTTGTGCTGAGCCCTCGAGAGGGCTTCGACCTCAGCTTGGAATTCTCGTTCCATTTGCCCACAGTCGCCGGAGAGCCGCTTGATGGCAGCTTTGGCTCCACCGGGGAGGTTGGCTTCGTACACCAGACCGAACCCTCCACAGCCCACAATGTTCGATTGGTTGAAGTTGTTAGTGGCTTTGAGCAAGTCTTGAACGGTAAGATCCTTACAATCCGCGTTCTTGAAGAGCACGAGCTTCGGGGGATTGAATGCCTCTGACAACCTATGTTGCCCGTTCATTTCATCCTCGACGTCGTCGACTGGGATTCCATTGTCTTTTCTGGATATTCGAAAGACAACGAAGGCGAGCAGTAAAGCTACTCCGATTCCAAGGCTAATTGTAATCCCAATAATAGTTCTTTTGCCTGACCGACCTTTATCTGTAGCAGATGGACTAGTTCGATGAGGTTCCATATTACTCTCAGCAATACAAGGTGGTAATAAATTACCGCAAAGCCCGGGATTGCCCTCAAAGCTCGAGCTGGGAAAGCTGAGGAACTGCCCGCCCAAAGGGATCGAGCCTACCAGACGATTATAAGCAACGTTAAACTTCGACAGGAATGTGAGGTTGCTGAACGAAGAAGGAATCGAACCCTCGAGACCATTGTAAGACAGATCCAACGTCTCGAGGTTGACCATATCTGAGATCGAGCTCGGGATTGTCCCCGTGATATTGTTATGACTCAAGTCCAAGACATGAAGCTGCTTGAGGCGTCCCATTTCGTCCCAAATCGAACCGTTCAGCTGGTTGTTGCTCAGTAATAACGACGGAGGAAAGCTCGAAGCTTGGTTGTATTGCAAGCCAGTTGAACTCTGATTTCTCTTGACAAAGAGTGGGATGCCAGTCGAAGTGTTGAGGCTCGAAGCATAGCTAGTCAACGAATCGAGGCTCTTGAGCTCCGTGATGCCTCTCGGGATTTCGCCAGTTAATGAATTGTTCGAAAGATCCAAGTAGAAGAGACCGTCCATTTGACCTATCCACGAAGGGATATTACCGTCCAGATGGTTCCAAGACAAGTCAAGAACCTGCAGCTTCTTACAACTTAACAACCAATCTGGGATTTTGCCCGTTAGCCCACAGTTTCCCAACGCAAAGAGCATCAAGTTTTCGAACCCGCTAACGTTTTGAGGGATTTCTTCTCCGCGGAAGTTCTTGGTGAGTATGAGGGTCGACAAGTTCTGGCAGTTGTTGAAAATGGATAAGGACCTCGATATGTTTACGAGGCTGTTGTTTGAGAGGGAAAGAAACACAAGGGACGAGAGGTTTGAGTAGTTTTCTGGGATTTGGCCCGTGAAATGGTTCTTGGCAAGGCTGAGAATCTTCAGTTCTTGCGCGCCAGATAAAGATTCTGGCAAGGGGCCGGCGAAATGGTTGCTAGCAAGGTCGAGGGTACATAGGTTAGACAACTTGGAGAAATCGAGGTCGACTGGACCGGACAATGAATTGTTTCGAAGATCGAGGACTCTGAGCTTAGGACAGAGGACTAAGGTCGAAGGTAATGAGCCCAAGAACGAATTCGAGTGAGCAACGAATATCTCTAGGCGGGATAAATTGCCGAAAATTTCAGGAAGGGGGCCGGAAAATCTGTTCCCGAATAAAACCAAGGCCGTAAGATTCGAAAGCCTACTGATTTCCTCGCTTAGCTGCCCCGAAAAATCATTGCCTGAGACTGAGAGCTGTTCCAAACCAGACATGGAGTACAAGGAATCTGGCAACTGGCCTGTAAGAGAATTAGAGTCCAAGTGAAGCTCTCTGAGCACCGTAGTGCAGTCGATCAAGCCTTGGAGATCGCCGGCGAAGTGATTCGAGGAAAGATCAAGAACTTGAATTCTGTTCACGAGGCTGCAGTCTTGTACGCTCAGTGGGCCAGCGAAAAGGTTGCTGCTCAGATTCAATGCAATGAGATTCGGGAAACTCCCGAGGCTGCTGAAGTTCCCAGTAAATGAATTGCCCGAGAGATTGAGCGATTGGATCGATTTTAAACCCGATATAGCATCAAAAGCTGGGCCCTCAAGCTTATTGTGGCTCAGATCGAGGACTTGAAGCTGTATCAGATTCGAGAAATTCAAGGGCAGCTGACCTTCGAGAGCATTGTAAGAAAGATCGAGCCTTTTCAGCCGATCGAGTCTGAGAATCGACTGAGGAAAACTACCCTTTAACTTTCCAGACAACCTCAGCATAGCCACTCTATTATTACTACCTGGAGAAGGATTTCTAACACCTTCGCAAACAATACCTTCCCATTCACAGCAGTCAGAAGCATTAGACCAAGAAGACTTGATCGAACCGTCTTTTAACTGAACGGAGATATCGTTTAAGGCCGATAAATCGTTTGGATGGCAAGTTTGTGAAGCTGAGGCGATGCTCCAATATAAGCAAGCCCAGAAAGCCAAGCTCAAGATATTCATTGGAAGAACTCCGAGGGTGAACATGAATGCATTTAATTCAATACTAGGTTTCAAGCTCAGACAAGACAATCATGTAATAATCGGAAACGTAGAGAAGTATCTTAGCTTTCAAATGAGGCAAACTGTCATGTGATTCCCAATCCCTAGATTATGTAATAGAGACTCAATCCTTGTGTGAATTCAGCTCCTTCTTGGTGCTGAAATAGATTAAAAAAAAAAAAAATTCAAGTCAAACGAGAAAAAAATGAGTCCACATCCCAAGATCAATAAAGAATAAGTAAATGATCCAACTGAAATTAATCAAATAGAGCACTGCAGTACAAAAGCTTATGCATTTTTGGCTCAAGAACCCTAATTCAAGCTGCGAAAAGATCATTAACACCTCTTTCGAAACAATACGTAGAAATTACCACGAAAAGAAACCAAGCCCACGACTTCTTTAGCTTCAAAAACTGACACAACCAAGCGAAACAGACAGTTTAACGAAGAAGCTATGTTCTTAAGGTTTCAGACAACGAAAGTTCTAACACAAGCGACTTTAATGGAAAAAAAAAAGCCCCATAAATCAAAGCAGCCCCTTTGAAAAAGGAGACAATTTTCCACTGCCTTAAACTAGAAAAAGAGGCAATCCCTAGTCCCACATTCCAACTACAGCTTCCGCTTTTCTTGCACAAAGGGTCTTAAAGTAATCGCAGATACTTGAGCAAGAAGCAGCTCATAAAGATTAAAGTGGACTTACTCTTAAGGCACAGCGAAAAAAAAAACCCCCCAAGCAACAATCTTGAAAATAAATGAGCAATTTTGCTACGCAGCTTCGATTCGAGTAAAAAAAAAAAAGATAGGAATTTTTTTTTCTTTTTTTTTTTTATCTCCTCTTCCTTGCTTATGCGTGGAAAAGGTTCAAAGGTTTTATTAATGGACAAAAGAGGCTGGTGGGCAGTGGTGCGTTGAAATGATGACAGAAAGAGCTGACTTTCTTCTTTCTATTTTCATTTTTATCTTCTTTTTTTTAATCTTAACATTTTGTAATAAATGTTCGTATGTTTTCTTACAGTTGTTTCCACACAACTCCAAGTCTGACTACAACTATCAATTTATCCATCCATTTGAGTTTTTTCAAATTATTAACATTTATTTATCTATTTTGGAAGCGGGTCAAAGAAGGGAACTTTCGGTCGCCGGTGCACGTGCTATGTGTGACCGGCTATCGCCGGTTTGTGATTAGCGGCGCGTTTGGCGGTAGTCACGGACTATAGCGGGCTATTGTGTAGAGAGACTGCGTAGTGAAGATTTGTAATAACCACACACCACAATTTATTTAAAAATAAATAAATAACAAAAATAAAATAAAATAATATAATAAATCATATTGCTTACGTGTGTGCCCACTGAAGTCTAACACCAAACCCACTTACCCTTCCTTTTTTTCCCCGCAATTAATTATTTATTATAATTAATTTACTTTCTTTTCTGAAATTTTCTCATCATTTGTCGTCAATTTTCCAAACCCACCTCTAACTTCATATCATTCTAAATAGGATTTATGTATAGTTAATATAAAAAAAAAACTAAAAATCTCTTGCTGTTTTAAAAATCTCCGCCTATGATCGATTAATTTCTCCTTAAGTGCGTCTCTCCGTCCAATTTTATAATTTCGATTATTTTTCGGTATTTGTTTTGAAAATCCCGCTAAAAATGACCCGCTCTCCCCTGGCCTCGGCTAGGTGCGCGGCCTCGGCTAGGTGCGCGACCGTCCGATGCTTCTCGACATTATGTGCGTTCTTGAGATAATAATCTCCGGAAAAAAAATTAAATTATGTGATATTCATTTATTTTCATTAAATATGATAGCTAAAAAAATAAAAGTATTCTTTTTTTTTTTAGGAAAAATAAAAGTATTTTGATCACAACTTTGTGCTATCAAACGCCTACATTAGTTGATTATTTAGGTGGCTTTTATTTGACTTTTAGTTGTTGTTTTGTCTGAAATAAGACAGCTCAGCGTTGATAAGTGAGTTTTGATTGTGTCTATTCTCTTGCATAATAATGTCATTCAAGTCAAAATAATTGATTACCAAAACTTTAGGACAATCTAACGTGAGAGAGACACCACAATTTTATTTTATTTTTTCTTGTTTTTTTTTTTAGTAAATATCCGAGGATTATCTCTTTATTAGATGAGACCGTTCACTGTATATGTCGAAATATTTCGAGGGAAAAAAAAAGCTGTGATAAAATAGTGCTGAAGATTTAAAGTGAGCACTGCATAGGATATAATATGATAGACATATATATATTATCTTTGTCATATGGAGGATTTATTAAATATAAATATCTTGGAAAGCCAATGGGGGTGCAATTTGTGATAGAAAAAAGATTAAATATATTGAACAAAGTTTTCTATTTATTGTGGCTTTTATGATGATAGACTTCACGAGTTGATGATGACTTGGATGACGTGAGGTCCATATTTTTGCGTGTGATGATAAACAATCATATAAAATTATATCATGCTTCGTACCTAAGACAATATATATCAACTTATATATATATATATATATATATATGTATACTTCTGTAGTCAAAATAAGCTCGTTTGATATTCCTAAAAATGAATATCTTTAATAAATTGGTCATTGTTATAAAAATATTAATTGTGATTAATATTATATTAAGATTATTTTATTATAATTATACTTATATTAAGATTATAATGATAATATAGCTTATAATATAAAGAGAGAGAGATTAGAGAGAGATTAAGTATTTCAATACTTGGTGTGATTTACAATGAACTCTAATCACCTATTTATACTACTAATAATTCACTATTACAACTAATCACATTAATTACAATTATACACCTCACACTAAAATACAAACTCTTCAATTAAACACCTCATCTTATCATCTTATCACATTATCATCATTTAATATAATACTTCCAAATCATCAATAATTTAACTAATATTATTATTTAAAACATCCACATTTAATTATTTCATAATACTCCCCCTTGGATGTTTTCAAAGAATATGCCTCGTTAAAACCTTATTAGGAAAAACCCAATGGGATAAAAACCTAATGAAGGAAAAAGAGTACATGATTCTTTTAGATACGCTTTCGATTGTTGCCTCATTAAAAACCTTACTGGGAAAACCACATGGGAAAAACCTCAGTGAAGGGAAAAAGAGTGCAACGCGTATTTACTCCCCCTGATGATGACATCATTTAAGATCTCGAAGTTTTCGAACTCCAATTGAATATACCAATCTTTTGAAAATTATTGGGGGAAGTGCTTTCGTGAATAAATCTGCAAGATTTTCACTTGATCGCACTTGTTGTACATCAATATCACCATTTTTCTCTAAATCATGTGTAAAGAAAAATTTTGGTGAAATATGCTTTGTTCTATCTCCCTTAATATATCCTTCCTTTAATTGGGCAATGCATGCAGCATTATCTTCATATAAAATCGTAGGAAGTAACTTTTTCGATACTAGCCCACTGGTTTGTTGTATATGCTCAATTATCGATCGCAACCAAACACATTCTCGGCTAGCTTCATGAATAGCTAAAATTTCCGCATGATTAGAAGAAGTAGCCGTTAAACTTTGTTTAACTGACCGCCATGAAATAGCGGTTCCGCCATGTGTAAATAAATAGCCCGTTTGCGATCGAGCATTATGTGGGTCAGATAGAAAACCAGCATCTGCATACCCAATCAAATCTGTTTTTGATTCATTAGAATAGAACAATCCCATATCAGTTGTTCCTTGAAGGTATCGAAAAATTCGCTTAATTCCATTCCAATGTCTACGAGTCGGTGACGAACTATATCTCGCCAATAGATTCACAGCGAACGCTATATCAGGTCGCGTATGACTCGTTAAATACATTAGGGCTCCAATAGCACTGAGATATGGTACTTCAGGACCAAGTAATTCTTCATCGTTTTCGCAAGGTCTAAACGGATCTTTATTCACATCTAAAGATCGAACAATCATTGGAGTATCCAATGGATGAGCTTTATCCATATAAAATCTTTTCAATACCTTTTTCGTATAAGTCTCTTGATGTACGAATATCCCATTCTTTAAATATTCAATTTGCAGTCCAAGACAAAATTTCGTTTTACCGAGATCTTTCATTTCAAACTCTTTTTTCAAACAATTAACGGCTTTTGATAACTCTTCAGGAGTTCCAATTATGTTAATATCATCAACATAAACTGAAATGATGACAAATTCATTTCCAGATCTTTTCATAAATATGCACGGGCAAGTTTGATCATTTTTATACCCCTCTTTCGATAAATATTCACTTAGGCGATTATACCACATACGCCCAGATTGCTTTAATCCATAAAGCGATTTATTTAGCTTGATTGAGTACTCATTTCGGGGCCCTGAATTTTCAGGTAACTGAAATCCCTCGGGAAGTTTCATATATATATCACTATCAAGTGATCCATATAAATAAGCGGTGACAACATCCATTAGACGCATATCGAGTCCTTCACGTACTGCCAGACTAATTAAATAACGAAAAGTCGTTGCATCCACCACAGGAGAATACGTCTCCTCATAATCAATACCAGGTCGTTGTGAAAAGCCTTGTGCAACAAGCCGTGCTTTGTATCTCACAATTTCACCGTTTTCATTTCTCTTTCTGATGAAAACCCATTTATATCCAACCGGCTTTACATTTTCTGGTATGCGGACTACAGGTCCGAAAACTTTTCGTTTCTCAAGTGATTTTAATTCTGCCTCGATTGCATCTTTCCATTTTGGCCAATCATTTCTTTGTCTGCATTCTTTTACAGACCCTGGTTCATGATCCTCATTCTCATTTATCTCATTCATTTCATGTAGCGCTACGTTAAATGAGAATTTATTGTCAACGTTGACTTTTTCTCGGTTCCATCTAATTCCATTTTGAGCATAATTTATCGAGATCTCTTCATTATCATTATTCTCAAAAATTTCAGGTACCTGATTTCCATTATCATAATCATTAATGCCCATTGACTCTTCTAGAGTCGATAAATCCTCGACTGGACCATTCTTATTATTTGCTCCTTTTCTTTTTCGAGGATTTTTATCTTTGGAACCCGAGGGCCTACCACGTTTTAGTTGTGGTTTAGGCTCGATCATTATATGTTCTCCAGGAACATTAACTTTTGCAGGAGCATTAACAGCTGGTATATGTGACTTAGTCACTCTTTTAAGGTCAGTAAAGCTATCTGGCAGTTGATTAGCTAATCCTTGTAAATGAATTATCTTTTGAACTTCTAGTTCACATTCTTTCGTTCGAGGATCATAATGATTTAGCGATAATTCATTCCAACTAATACTCATTTCCAGCTGTTTCTTTTCTCCCCCTAATGTCGGAAAATTCGATTCATCGAAATGACAATCGGCAAATCTAGCCGTAAATAAATCTCCAGTTAGAGGTTCTAAATATTTTATTATCGATGGAGATTCAAATCCGACATATATTCCCAACTTCCTTTGAGGTCCCATCTTCGTGCGTTGTGGTGGAGCAATTGGAACATATACCGCACATCCAAAAATTCTCAGATGGGAAATATTTGGTTCCTGACCATAAACCATTTGTATCGGGGAGATATCATTATAACTTGTTGGCCTGATGCGGATTAGTGCCGCTGCATGTAATATAGCATGTCCCCAACAAGAAGAGGGAAGTTTCGACTTCATTAATAATGGTCTTGCAATTAATTGCAACCTTTTAATCAACGATTCTGCAAGACCGTTTTGCGTATGGACATGTGGCACGGGGTGCTCAACATCAATTCCAATAGACATGCAATATTCATTAAATGCCTTGGAAGTAAATTCACCAGCATTATCAAGGCGTATTTTCTTTATTGGATAATCCGGAAAATGTGCTCTTAATCGAATCAACTGAGCAAGCAATCTCGCAAAAGCTACATTCCGCGTTGATAACAAACATACATGAGACCATCTAGTTGATGCATCAATCAATACCATGAAATATCTAAATGGTCCACACGATGGATGTATCGGTCCACAAATATCACCTTGTATACGTTCCAAAAATCTTATAGATTCATTCTTTATTTTTATTGGTGATGGACGAATAATCAACTTCCCTTTAGAGCAAGCAACACATGATAATTCATTCGATTGAAGAATCTTCTGGTTCTTCATTAAATGTCCACGTGAATTTTGAATTATTCTCCGCATCATAATTGAACCGGGATGGCCCAACCGGTCATGCCAAACAACAAATGTATTATCATTAGTAAACTTCTGGTTTACGATAGCATGTGATTCAATTGTTTTAAGATATGTGTAATATAGCCCAGAGTCAAAAGATGGTAATATTTCCACAATTCTTTTGTCATTCGATATCACTTTTGTAATATGCAAATATTCAATATCTCCTTTTTCTGCAGTCTCAATATGATATCCGTTATGTCGAATAGCTTTAAAGCTTAATAAATTTCTTTGAGACTTAGGAGAATATAAAGCATTTTCAATTATCAGCCTTGTTCCTCTGGGCAGTAAAACATTAGCTCTTCCGGAGCCCTCAATTATATTCGTGCTACCCGATATAGTAATAACACTGGCTTCTTTCATATCAAGATGATCGAAATATTTCTTATTTTTTAGAATCGTATTCGTCGTTGCACAGTCTGCAAGACACAATTCTTCATTGCACATGCCCGCATCCATCAAATAATATCCTTTATAAACAAACACATAATATTTATTATTGAAAAAGAAATATTGCATTACAAACATATAGATAACTTAAAACAACGATATATAATAAAACACACAATAGTAAATCATAATGCATAAATAAAATCATAGCAGATTAATTTTCATCGATCAGAAAATCCGCAGCTTCCAAATGAGCATTTTCATCATTGGCATCAGAGGTAGAGGCGAATTCACCCTGAACAAAATTCATTTCGATTTTCTTTCCTTTGCCCTTTTGAGATTCCTGATATAGCTCAACAAGATGTTTGGGCGTACGACAATTGCGCGACCAGTGGCCAGAACCACCGCAACGATAACATTTTTCATCATTATTCTTTTGTTCAGTTTGCCTCTTCTCATCTTTATTATCAAAACTTTTCCTCTTCTGGGGAATATTTTGATGACCGCCACGATAATTATGATAACCACCACGGAAATATTGATAACCACCACCATAATATCCTCGGCCACGACCACGGCCTTGACCACGACCTTGACCACGACCACGTCCACGGCCGCGATATCCACCACGTCCACGTCCACGATCATTACCTCGACTGTTGTCATTATTAACTTTGACTGCATTCGCTTCAGGGAGTGCAGTAGAACCAGTCGTTCGGGATTCGTGATTTTTCACCAGCAATTCATTATTTTGCTCAGCCAAAAGTAAGCAAGAAATTAGATCTGAATACTTTTTAAATTTTCTCTCCCGATATTGCTGTTGTAATATCATATTCTGTGGATGAAATGTGGTGAATGTTTTCTCCAGCATATCGTTATCAGTAATTGTCTCTCCACATAATTTCAACGTGGAAGTAACTCTATAAACGGCAGAATTATATTCACTTACCGACGTAAAATCCTGCAATCGTAAATTCAGCCATTCGTACTTTGCATTGGGGAGAATAACAGTTGTCAAGTGGCCATATCGTTCTTTCAGGTTTTTCCACAACTCAGCTGGATTCTTTTCTGTTAAGTATTCAACTTTCAGATTTTCGTGAATGTGGTGGCGAAGAAAAATCATAGCTTTCGCCTTGTCTTGTTCAGTTGTGGTTTTCGTGGGATCAATGGTGTCACCTAAGCCTTTTGCTTTCAAATGGATTTCAGCATCTAGTACCCAAGGTAAATAATTTTTTCCAGTGATATCGAGTGCAACAAACTCAAGGCTCGCCAAGTTCGACATATTACTATAATAAAATACAAAACATGTTATTAAAACATTACATAATAAAAAAAAACTTATAATTAATCTTCTTTTAAATCTTCTTTTGTATCTTCTTTTGTAAAAGTTCTTATAAAAAATGATATCCACATCCAGATCAGTGTCGCCGTAATCATAATCATAAGTAAAAGATCAAACATCGGACATAGCGACATCCTTCAAAATAAAATATATTTCAGTAATTATAATATTAAAGAAATTACAATTAATAATTATATTTTAAAAACATTGGTAAAAATATTATCCACATAGCGGAAATGATCACCGTAAATAATGTAAGGAGTAGAAGATCCATCTTTGTATAAAACGACATTTTTTCTTATTAAAGAAAGATTAATAATATGCCGCTACTGAGGTTGGGATTACCGCAAGACCTCGTGGGCTTGTGTTGTGTACGTGCATAAATAAAAAAAATCACACGCCTCCACGGGGATCGAAACCTGGACCTCTCGTCACTTGTAGTGAACGATATTCCGCGAAACCACTCGGGTATTGGCGTTTAGTTATAAAACCTTTAAATAATACTTTTATAATATATATTTTTAAATTAATCACAATTAATATATGATTAGTATAAATTAAAAATTAAATTACCATACCTTGACTAAACTCGTACGAGATCTTCGACGGAGGTTGATCTTGACGACGGAGAGCGGTCGTGCTGATAACGTGTTATAAAAATATTAATTGTGATTAATATTATATTAAGATTATTTTATTATAATTATACTTATATTAAGATTATAATGATAATATAGCTTATAATATAAAGAGAGAGAGATTAGAGAGAGATTAAGTATTTCAATACTTGGTGTGATTTACAATGAACTCTAATCACCTATTTATACTACTAATAATTCACTATTACAACTAATCACATTAATTACAATTATACACCTCACACTAAAATACAAACTCTTCAATTAAACACCTCATCTTATCATCTTATCACATTATCATCATTTAATATAATACTTCCAAATCATCAATAATTTAACTAATATTATTATTTAAAACATCCACATTTAATTATTTCATAATAGTCATATAATTTATTTCGAAGCATCACCATCGCAATCACCGTACACTTGAAATTATTGTAGGATCGGTGATCATATCATTTGTCACACTAGTCAAGGAAATATAGTTTTGAGCTACTTCATTAAATATTAAACACATAAAACTGTAAAATAGATTAATGGGGGAAGATAATTCATGCAATTAAATAGATTGAAAAGGGTAATTCTATAGACACCCTCCTTTTTTTCAATTTACACCCCCTAATATATATCTAAAGTAAACCATTAATTACTTATCAATTTTTATTAGTTATTTTCTTCATTTTCCATATAAAATTCCTTTTTAAAGATTCTCAAACTTTCTATATGCAAACTTATAAATAATTAGAGACATAAATAGTTGGGTTTTTTTTTTTTGGTTGAGTAGACGTTGCATGTAAAAATACAATCTGCACCTTATTTAGGATAATTTTCATTTATGACTTATATTGATGACATGTTTGAATAATTAGTATTTAAAAGCGACACATCGACTTTCTATTTGCCACCTTGGAGAATCTTGAATGTGTTTATAAGATGGAAAAAATTTATTTGATATTAATATTAAATATTAATTTTAACTTTAGTATTTTTAATTTTAATATAAAATCGTAGCGATTAATATAAAGAGTAATACAATGAAAAATAAATTAATTATTGTATCGATGTGTTATTGAGTAAAATAACTTGATTAATATTGTTAAATTACTCATGCAATTAATAATGCTGAATTTTATGAAAAAAAAATTATTGTTGAATTTATGTAGTTAAGTAAAATAAATTTACAAATTTCAAAGTGTTTGGGGGTGTGAAATGGGAGTGTGAGGTGTGAAGGAATGTGTGAATAGTAGGATCTATTGAAAAATCAGTTCAAAGCTACTACATGGATAAAACATATTTTGAAACCCAGGATACCAAATAACCATAATCATAAATAAATAAATAATAACAATAACACTATATTTAATTTAATTGGGATTAAATAAGAAGCAACTTCTTATTCATTTCTTGTCTCTAAAACTAAACCTTGCAATCACAAAGGCCATTGTAACATTCATGTTGAGCTTGCAAATTATGCTTTTAAAGAGATATACGATAACCAACATACAAATTACCAAGAAAGACGAACCTTATTTATGGGATGGATGTCATGTCATTGATTATAATTTATAACTAATATGATTTAGATAAAGATGAATAAATATCGATGTATTAATTTATTTCAACTTCAATATTGCTAGTAATAAATATGGGTGGCACTCTTTATATATATAATCAAGCTTTGTTACGGACCACACACACATATATATATAATAAAAGTTTTGCCAGCTGAAATAAATCAATCGAAAAAAAATATGGGGTGCACTACATTTTTCCTTTCCTAATTTCAATATACAATTCCACATATTTATCATTAACATTTTATTTTGGCATTTAATTTCATCTTTGGAATTCAATTTTGTTGACATTTAATTAGACATGATTCTTCATCTAGCATAAGTCATAACCCTTTCTCCAACAAATAAATAAAAATCCTTATATATATAACAAAATAAAATAAAAACACCAAACATCTATGGAAAAAAAAAAAGAAAAAAGAAAACATCCAAATTAAAACCGAAAAACACATTCAAGACAGGACTTTACTTACTAATGTCTAAACCTTACCAAACCCTAAACTGCCAACACAAACAAAACCGTTGATGCAATTAATGTAGCAACAAAAAGCGTACTACTAACAGCACAATCTCTGATCCCAAACGAACGCTTATGATGCTCTTGCTGCTGCGTCTGATTGTTATTCGGCGTAGGGTTTTGATCCGCCGGTGCGTCGCCCACCGACGAAGGAGACGGAGCGATAACTCCGCCCCGATGTGGCGCTGGTGCAGGAGAATGAGACGGTACAGCCCAGTTTGGTCCATTTCTTACAGCCATGACGACGATGATCACCTTCTGTCCGTCGTAGCAGTTAGACTTATTCCCGCTGATGAAAAAGAACGCGCCCGACCGATCGAATCTGAAGATCGAATGCCCCCCTTCGAGCTTCGTGGACGACCTATCGTCTGTGTTGCATTGGTCGTACTCCGTTTTGTTCACAACCAAGACTGAGTCTGAGCCTTTCTTATAGTTGAATACTTGCAAGAAAGAAGAGATAATATCGACGTATATCTTAATTAGCAAACACACATACATCTGATAAAAGGAGAAGAGAGTTCTTGCAATATATGTGACTGAAATTATTACAACTGAATAATAATAATAATGCTACTTACAAAGGGTGTCATTGACTTGGAATCTCATCCTCTCGGCCCAGTGGTTGTACTGTTCTTTAGGGTTTAAAGTCCATCCATCGTTGCCTCCTACGACGAACTGATGAGCTTCGGAGGGATACGACGAGCATGCGATGGTCGTAAGGAGTAATACGATGACGATCGTGAAAGAGTAAGAAATCTCTTGAGAAGAAGCCATTGATGAAATGAAAGAGAGATTGTAAACTGAAGCAAAGGCAAAGCTGAAGGTGAAGGGAAGTTTATATGGGAGGGATTGAGGTGCAATTTTTAGACGTTGCAAATATCGTAAAGGTGGTAATAAATCGGGGGACAATTAAGCTCGTGCGTATTTATTTTGGTAATAATAAATTCACGTTTTTATTATCTGTATTTATATGTATGGTCAAAATTCTTTACGTGGGAATTGGGATGGGGTTGTAATGAGGGGAAGAGGTTATAAAAAAGAGAAAGAGGAAATAGCAAATAAATTGTATATGGAATTAGAGTTTTACGTTATACATCTGCATTAAATGAAATATATAAACATCAATTTGGTTTTATTTTTTTTTAAAAGCTTTTGACCCTAATTTAAACACATTTGAAAGCATGGCTTATGTGTGTGAATTGACTCATTAACACAGCAAGGTCATTCCTATTTCCGACAGTTACAATTGTATGCATAAATTTATAACACACACACACACACACATATATATAAGGAACACACAGAAAATTAATAAATCGACCCATAGAAGAAAAATATTTGAAATGGAGTACAAAATTTTATTTTGGGTGTTTCGTCTCATTTTCTCACTTGGGTTTGGCCCAATTATTGCAAGTAGAAGCAGATTCATAAGAATTCAGATTTCAGAAACATAATTACATTAATTATTACAAAACATGGAAATTAAAAAGATTTATGTCTCTCTTTTTATTTTAAACTATATGAAATTTTTTTGGTAAAAGTCGTCATTTTGTAAAGTCAACGCATATGTAATAAGTCAACGCATCGACACGCACATCTACATGTGATTTGGCAAAAAGTCAAATGATTTTGTAGTAATAATCGATCCCATTTAATTTTTTCTCGATTTCCTAAGCTTGTAATAAGCGGGCGCTCGAGCACACAAGTATATGGTTCAAATATTAATTAAATTGCACTAAGATACCTAAGTTCAAATACGTATAGATTCTTCTTATGTAAAATAATAAAATGTAAATACTTAATGACATAACTTTTTTTTTTTCATTATGAACGTTCGTGTTATTAGGTGGAAAATAAAATACTTAGTCGTGTGCTATAAGGGTATTTACATCACAAGTCACATCTCTACCATTTACCCTTATATTTACTTGAATGATTTTCGATTCCAAATTCACAAAAATAATTAAACTGTTCGTGCATGGATGAAAATATAGGGGAGTTAGAAAAATTTTGAAAATGGGATATAACTAAAATTATTAGAATCATTATTTATGTATTAATGTAATTTAGTTAATTCAATTTAACAAAACTCTACACAATGTAGCCATTGCACTTTTTGCACCTACATAATAAGGAAACAAATTTCTATTCATGTGACCGTTGCCACGTTCCACATGATCTCAACATTTAATCAAGAAATTAATTAGAACCTAATAAAGAAATTAATGTTGGATTTTAACTCGGTATGGTTTTTGAATATGAAGAGAATCTTGTCACTATGGACTTTTAAAAAGTCGGCCAACCCCTTAAACATATTAATATATAATATAGTCTTTGCTAGAAAAAATATTAAATAACGACCGTAGCATGCATGAAAAAGCATATCCTTTTTTTTTTCTCTAGTTGGCGTTTACCCCTCGAAAATAAACAAATACCACTAATCTCACACTTTTGATGATTATTATCCCACGACAACATCGTATCGTATGCTTCCTTCACATGAACTCTACCCTAACATCATGGCCAAAACCCTAAAATTGCTCAAACAAATAAACAAACCCTTTCCTACTTAACTTTTCTACTACTAACCCTACATTGTCGAAGCACCAAATCTCTCGAAGACGGTGAGAATGTCGACGAAGTCTACAAACTCGTCTCGGTCCCACCAAACAAATGCTCATCGCCCGACGATAGAAGGAGAGGGAGATACGTTGATCACTTCAACTGCCAAAACAATGAAGAAATGGTTGCAAATCAATATCTTGTCTTCTGTCGCTCTACAAATCAAGAAAGATCTTGCAATAAAAAACTATAAAAGTTTAAAAAAAATTGTAACTTATGAATTGAACAAGAGATTTTAAAAGAATACGCTACAACAATTAGACTACAAATAAACATACACGTAAATACTTTATATATATGTACTACACTAATGTTTAATAGATCCCTTTAGTTCTGTCGATGTGTAAAGTATATTTTCATATTGAAAACTCACGTGAAAGTCTACAAAGTATCGAATAAGTTCGTTGATTTCAAAATTAGAGGAACCTATTATGAGACGTTTGTCGTATTCAGCAAAATGATTCTTACATTCGTTGGTTGCCTAATGAAGAATGCTTAGGCCAATAACATGTATCATAGTTAACAAGTTGTGATATTCATTTATTAGAAATAAGGGAAAAATGAATTCTTTTTTTTTTTTTGGTTATTGTAAGCTGTCAAAAAGTAAACATTCGCATAACCGGCGAATGACAAATACTGCATATGACTTCGAACATGTTAATTCACTACCTAGTGGCTTCCAAGAATGCTTCAAAAATATAAATACAATAAAATAAAATGAAAATTCCAACAATTTGCCTACATATACATTCATATATTAAAGCTACACAAATATCATCTTCTTGTCCAAGCAGTAGCAGAGCCTCGACATCATGTCATCATAACACTATAGCATCTCTCTCTCTCTCTCTCTCTCTCTCTCTCTCTCTCTCTCTCTCTCTCACACACACATAAAAGAGAGAAATGGCCAAAACCGTAATGCCTAAACTCATTCTCTCCCTCATCGGTTTTCTTCTCATAACCCTACATTTCGAACAAGCCATGCCATTCGAAGACGGTCGCGACGAAGACAACGTCAGCCAAGAGTACACTCTTGACGATCCATCTGTCCCGACAACAAAAACCCATAATGTAGGAGCTTATAGCAGACGCTTGTCTTCCTACTATAATCCCGAGAAGATCGAGGCGGGCATGAGCTGCAATAACCCTAATTCCAAGAAAACCAACGTGTGCAATGGAGTTTGGGGCGCTAATGACAAAAAAAGCCTTCTCTACTGCTGCAACAAGCGTTGTGCCGACGTTTTAAACGATCAAAACAACTGCGGTATGTGCGGAAGAAGGTGTTGGTACGGACAGAAGTGCTGTAATGGAGTCTGTAGGAATGTTTGGTTCGATGAAAACAACTGTGGGAGATGCAATAACAAGTGCCGTCGCCATGTTAGATGCGAGTACGGCTACTGTGGATATGCATGAGGATGGACGCCATAGTTACATTAAATCATGGATGCATCGATATCATTTTCTTTTTCTTTTTTCTTTTTTTTTTTTTGCACAATTTGGATGTATAATTAGTATGTAAAGTGTGATTTGTTTCGTATTAATGGCTACCGCAATGAATTATCAATTGGTATTTCACAAATATTGCCAGATATACTTTTATCCAAATTGGTTATCCGAATAACACAGATTCAATATATGTATCTATATATATATCACAACGATCTCACCTCGTCGTCCAACTTGAATCCAGCCAGCTCAGCCTCGCGGCATATTTCTCGGCACTTGGCGATTCTCCCCGAGGAAAGATAAAGACGAATGACATCCCTGTATATATCGTAAGTCAGATTTATGCCCGAGTCCTTGAGTTTCGAGAAGTATCTAGAAGTTCTCGGGACATCTTTCAAAGCAGCAAAGAGCTTTATCAGCACACGGTAAGAAGGTAGGTCGAGCACGATATCCATAGCCTCCATTTCCCACACGACAGCCATTGCCTCTTTGTATCTGTTCTCCAAATATAGGCTCTTTATCATCGTAGTGTACATAACTACGCTGACGTTGCCGCCCGAGCTTTTATACCAATCGTACAACGCAGCCACGAGGTCGAATTTCTGCAGCTTTATGCAGACTTTCATTACAGCCGTGCAATCTTGTTGGGTCAAGTGGAAGTTGTCCCTTTTGGCGAGCTCCTCTAACAGGGGCAGCACGAGCGTTCTCTTGTCTGGGTTTTTCCCGAGTGCGAGGATCAGTTTGGCGTACACGCCAGAGTCGAGCATCCTTTTGCATTTCGTAGCAGAGGAGAGAAGCTTCCATGCAAGCCTCAAGTTTCCTCCTTTGATCAAACCTTTCACCAGCGCTTCGTAGACGTTTCTGCTCGCCAAGCTGACGAATTTATCCAGGTCGAACGTGAGTTTCAGCTCGTGGGCTCGGGCCAGGACCTCGACAGTTGCAGCAAGGACGCGGTCGTCGGGATATAGATGGGAATATTCTTGAACCCAGCAAAAGACTTGCAAAGCGCGATCGGGTCGACCCATGTGACCCAATTCGCGGATAGTCAACGATAAAGATCCTTTCCGTAGAAACTGAGCCCACTTGCCGAGAACTATGGATACATCGTCTTCGTTTTGGAGGCTTCGGATATCTCGGGCTAATGTGATCAAGAAAGTCGGATTCTTATAAATTTGGCTCGACACTGATCTCCTCGAAGAAGACACTTGATGAGTCCTTCCGATTTTCTTTGGCGTGGGAAGTCCTAAAGGTCGAATCTTGTGCGGAAGAGAAAGCGGCAGAGGCCTTTCTCTGTGTGATTTTCCAGGCTTCTGAGGAATCTTTCGTTCGAAGAGCGATGAAATGGCTTCGATTTCATCTTGTTCCCACAGTTCATTTCCATCCTCAGAATCAAAAGCATCGCTTACCTCAACGCCGTCAGATAAAGGGATTTCTCGGGGAGCAGTTTCATCGATTCGATGAATAGGAGGATAAAAGTCAGGTGGAACGTTAGTTCTCCGACGGTAAGTAAGGTGATTCGAATTCTGCTGTGCTTTACCATGACTTCTTTTGCTGCCTGGGCTCGACGCAAACACTACTATTCCATACGAATACCTACCAATACTTCTGCAATTCGATACCATATACGGCAATCCACTGTAAAGTGAGCTCTCCATATAGATTAACAAACAATTACAGCAAAAAATCAATCACACATCACCTTTGAGACATTTCATCGAACATGTAGAGGCATAATCCGAATCCACCAGAAACATATAGCAAATCCCAACTGATAACTTAAGTCGCACATCTATATGAAGGGAAAATAAAAAAATCCACCCAACATCACCTTGGGATTCGTTTGAATCTTTCTTCACAATCGCTCATTATCTCGAAGCTTTTTGCCTGAGCAATGGGTTGATTGTTTTATGACGTCAATTTGTTTTCTAATGTTTAAGGCGCTAGTGATATTACCACGTTTAATAGCGACTTTAGCTTTCGAAAAGCCATTTTCTTTCTCTTCCTACTCAAACTATTAATTTCACCGGCAATGATAAGTGAGAAAAAAAAAAAGATTAATGTAAAAGTCACAATTATTTGGTGGGTTCATTTCTTATTAATATATATATATATATTGTATGAAATTTATTAATGGCGGTAGCTACTGTAAATAATTATTTTAAATTAATTCTGCAAATTGAAAAAGGGAAAAAAAAAATGCAAGCTGTCTTTTGAATGTAATTTTCTTTTTCTAATTTCCAAATTTATACTAAATCTAGCTTTGTATATTCTATTTATTATATCTATTAGAGATCATTAATAATTAAGCTGATCATCACACAAGCAATAAAGCTGTTTTCTTTTTCTTTTTTTTTTTAAGGAAAAAAAATAATTCCATAGAGTTCGGGCCGTGAAGGAAGCTAAGCCCGAACCTAAGAAAATGATTATTTTTTTTTAATTTTATTAATTGCCCACAGACTAATGGGAATCACGTTAGGTTTTTGTCTGAGTTTGATGATTCATGTCCTTGTCATGTCCATTTTCGGATAAGGCTATTAATTTGTTATTTAATTTTTTTATTAAAATTTGATGATTAGCGTCTTTTTAGGGCAAATAGTGGTCGATTTTATTTAATAGAAAAAAACAATAAATAAATAACTGACGACTGAAACATAGCAGATAAAGACGTTGAAGTACAAAGAAACAGACAATCCTTATCCAAACTCCATTACAGCACGTGTCAATCCAAGCCGATTTTCAAGAACATAAAATAAAGCAATTACCATCCGCTATAAATACACTGTTCCATGACACTCCCTTGATTTCATTACAAAGATTCATAGACTTCTCATTTTCCTTCCTTCAAAAAAAAAAAAAAGATGCTTGCCATATTCCGCAAGGCCTTTGCTCATCCGCCGGAGGAGCTCAACAGCCCAGCTTCAAGCAACTCCTCGAAGAAGCCGAAGCTTCCCGAAGAAACACTCAAGGAGTTCTTACATTCCCACCCACAAAACGCCTTCTCCATGAGCGTCGGCGGCTCTGCCGTCTTAGCTTACGTTAAGCCGCCTGATGATCATCGCTCCACCTTCCTCGATCACAGCCAGAGGTACGTTGGCTTAATCTAGCTCAGTCCTTGAAACCCATGGAAGGGAGGATTTTTTTTATTAGATCTGATTATTCGCAGGTTGTTCTGTGGGTACGATGACATATACTGTCTCTTCATGGGAAACCTTAACAACCTCTGCTCACAGATCAGGCAATACGGCCTGTCAAGAACCGCCAACGAGGCCACGCTGGTCATCGAAGCCTACAGAACGCTGCGCGACCGCGGCCCTTACCCGGCGGACCAAGTCATCAAAGACCTCGACGGAAGCTTTGCCTTCGTCGTCTACGACGGCAAGGGCGGCACTGTCTTCACAGCCCTGGTAATAACTGAATTCCATCCTTCAGACACTGTATGCTTTGCTGTAGAAGAAAAAGATTCAATTTTTTTTTTCTGAAAAAAGGGTTCTGATGGTGGGATTAAGCTCTACTGGGGCCTCGCCGCCGATGGCTCAGTGGTCATTTCCGACGATCTACAAGTGATCAAAGGTGGCTGCGCCAAGTCTTTCGCGCCATTCCCAGCAGGCAAGCGCGCGCCCACTATTATTCCATCAAATTCCTATGTATGAAGAGCTCTTTATATATGTGAATGTGCAGGCTGTATGTTCCACAGTGAGTCGGGCCTGACGAGCTTCGAGCATCCGATGAACAAGCTTAGGCCGATGCCGAGGGTGGACAGCGAAGGGGCGATGTGTGGGGCGAACTTCAAGGTCGATCTCTACTCGAGGGTCAGCAGCATACCTCGCGTCGGCAGCGAAGCAAATTGGGTCGATTGGAGCCTTCGCCAGAACTGAGGAACTTCCCATTCTTTTTTGCTTTCGATCGATGCGTTTCTTTCTGCCTTGTTTTGGTCCGTTTGTTTTCTGTTTTTTTTTTTTTTTTGTTTCGTGGGTTTGTGTAATGTAAAGATGTTGTGAATGTGATAGTGTAATGAGTCTTCTGTGTACATCGCTTGTTTTAGTGAACGAATGAATGAATGAATTCGTCTTCGACTTAGGGGCATTTTCGACCTTTCCCATATGGTATTAATAATACAATTTAGGCTTAATTATGGTATTCATACATACATGACAATTTTTTAAGAAATAAGTTTCGAAATTAAATGTTAAAAGTCCCAAAAAAGTGTCCATGAAATTAGGGGTGGGCATTCGGATTCGGGTTTTCGGGTAAAATCCGACCCGATCGGATTCGGGTAATTCGGATATTTAGTCGGGTAGTTAAATTACTACCCGATATCCGATCGGGTACTCGATTATAAGATTTAATTAAGGCCCTTTATTTTGTAATACTAAAGCCCAAGCCCATTAATACATGAAGGACAAAACCATTTTCTTTCAATCGATGGAAGAATAAACAAGAAGGTACAAACACGTGAAATCAAAAGAATTTGGCTATTGGACAGACGATTCTGAAGCCAAAGGTATGTGAAGAACGTTGGTTGACTATGTAGTGTGCATATGTGAGCAAGGCCAGGTGGAATACATTTCATATTTAATATGTAGTGACTCCGCGTGTTTGTGTGCAAGGGGGCTTCGTAGCTTCAGTACTAGTATGCATATGCATATGTATAGTGTATGCTATATTGGCTGCGAAACATTGTTCTAATTTCTTGTGTTTCATTTGATAACTTTACAGATGCCTCAATCGGAAGATGTCCAACTTGGGCATTCCCAGTTAAATTCTACACCAACTTCAGATGTCTCAGCTACTCCACGCCAAAGTACAGATGAAAACTCAGTTCAAGAGAACATCGATGTTGAAAATGACGATGAAGAAAACATTGAGACTGGTTCAAAAAAGCGGAAAAATAGGATTGTTTCATCAAGATCAGCAATGTGGGAGCACTTTGATCGATTTTTTTGTGAAAAAGATAAAGTTCAGAAAAGGAGATGCAAGTACTGTAAGACAGAGATAAAAGCTGATCCAAAGGCGCACAGAACTACGCCCTTGATAAATCATTATGATTCTTGTAAGAAAAAACCTCACGAAGTAGCTACAAATCAACATAGATTGTCATTCCAGCCACTTAGTGCTGGAGATAAAGATGTCTATCTTGGAAACTGGAGATTTGATCAAGAAAAGGCTAGAGATGCATTATGCCATATGTTCATTGTCGATGAGCTCCCATTTAAGACTGTTGAGAATAATGATTTTCGACATTTTATGTCTGTTGTGTGTCGTATGTTCACAATTCCATCTCGAAGAACAATTACGAAGGAAGTTTTCAGCATGTACGTCAACGAGAGATCAAAGCTAAAAAAATTCATCAAGAATCATGCTCAATGCATATGCAACACCACGGACACATGGACATCTCTTCAAAGGGTGAACTATATGTGTCTAACTGCTCATTTCGTCGATGATGATTGGATGTTACGCAAAAAGATCTTGAATTTTTGTCCTATTACGGGGCATAAAAGTGAAGATATTGGTAAGGGAGTTGAGAAATGTTTGCTTGATTGGGGGATCGAGAAAATCTTTTCCGTCACGGTTGATAATGCATCCTCCAATGATGGTGATGTTCTCTACTTGAAAAGAAGGTTTGTTAATTGGGGTCACAATATTTTGGGTGGAAAATATGTGCATATGAGATGTGTTGCACATATAATTAATCTCGTAGTACAAGATGGTTTGAAAGATAGAACAGAGAATGAAGCCATCTCTCGAATTCGGGGAGCAATAAGGTATAATCGGAATTCTCCGGCAAGATATAAGAGATTTCAAGAATGTGTCGAGCTAGAAAAAATACAGTCGGCTAAATTATTGTCTCTCGATGTGCCAACGAGATGGAATTCTACTTATTTGATGTTGGATTCTGCATTGCGTCTTAGAAGAGCTTTTGATGCATTTGAAGATGCGGATCCTCATTATAAAATAGATCTTAGTAAGAGTCCATTCGATGGGGTGCCGAATGATCGTGATTGGATTAGAGCAAAATTCTTGCTTAATTTCAGGCTCTTTGCATGTGACCTCTAATGTTGTCTTTCATGAAATCTGCGAGGTTGATATGATCCTCAAGGAGTGGATAAATGGTAATGATATTGAGTTGACTTTGATGGCAAAAAGGATGAAAGAAAAGTTTGATAAATATTGGGGATCTATCGAAAGAATGAACATGATTGTGTATTATGCGGTGATTGTTAATCCGCGCCACAAGCTCGAGTTTTTGGAGTTTTCTCTTGGTCACATGTATGGTGAGAGTGATATCAATAAGAGCGAAAAAATGAAGGAACAGATAAGGACGGGACTTCATGATCTATTTGATGACTACATGTTGAGATATACTAGTAGTCATCAACAAAATCCACGAAGCTTAGATACATCTTCCAGCCAATCTTCAGCTACCTCGTCTATAGAGCAACCGAAGAAGGTTTCTGCTGCATTTGAAGATGATCAACAGATGGTTCACATATTATCCTTAAAGCAGCAATTTATAATGTTTAAGACAGAGGTAAGAGGCGAGCACGTGAAATCAGAACTGGAGAAGTATCTAAGTGAACTGAAGATGATAAAGAAGGATTTGATATATTAAAACGGTGGAAAGCAAATGCTCAAAGGTTTCCGGTCCTCTCTAAAATGGCTCGGGATATCTTGGCGGTTCCGGTATCCACAGTTGCATCAGAATCTGCATTTAGCACCGGAGGCCGAGTTCTTGACACGTTCAGGAGTTCTCTTTCCCCATGGATAGTTCAAGCCATTATATGTTCACAAGATTGGTTTCGTCATGACTCAAAGCCAATAAATGTTGAAGAAGATTTGAGCGAAATTGAGATTGTTGAGAAAGGTAATTTGTGATTCTCTTCAAATTGATTGATTTATATAGCTAATTTTTATAGTCGAAATTATAACTTTAATTCTATTTCTTTTTTCGTGTAGAGTTGACGAAATCCGGTATTGACTTGACGATGATCGATATTTGATCAGCCTCGCATTTGGTCAGTTGTTCCTACTATTAGATTTGAACGTAGTATATATATTACCGTCGTACTGAGATAGACTATTTACGGATGGACAGGTATGAAGTGCACGACTGTTTAGGAAACATCTGAGCAGCATTTTTCCGTGAAATATGAGTTTTTTTCTTCAAAGAAATCTGTTTTGTTTGGCTGCTAGCGTGAGGTGTGTCATTGTGCCTTGACCAAGATGATGTGTACATCTTTTGTCCGAAAATTATGTACATCTTCTGTCCGAATATTATGTACATCTTTTGGTTTTACTCAATGCTATGATATGTATATCTTTTGGCTTAATGATGTTTGGTTTAAAGTTGTCATTCCTCATCGTTCTCTGATAAGTTTGGTTCAAAGTCGGGTATCCGAACCCGACATATATCCGACGTAGTGGGTACCCGACAAAGATCGGGTCGGGTTCGGGTAGTGAAAATTTTAATCCGAACCCGAACTACCCGAATCCGAAATACCCGATATCCGACTACCCGATCCGATGCTCACCCCTACATGGAATGCTATTCCTCCAAATTACGAAGTAGATAAGTCATCGGTCAGCCAAAGAGTAGATGATAACTAAGTATTCCAAGTCACATAGTAGATGATAACTTAGAAATTAAAGCAATTTAAAAATAATAAATTTTAAAATTCTGACATCAATTATTCTTAAATTATTTCAATTTTCAATTTTAAAAGTAATTGCAACATTATTTTATTTAAGTATTATAAATTGCTTCAAGTCATAAAATGCAATTTTAAGTATTTTAAGTACTCTTATACCGTCATTACTCTTAATATAAAGATTAAAAAATAATCAAGACTACAATTTAACATAATTTAATTGTCCTATGCCGCCGGTTTGTTATTTTATTTTAATTGATTTATTATTTTTTTAGGAAGAAATAAGTTGTCCTTTGTAGAGAGAAAAGGAAAACGGCGATTCTTCGTTTCTACGGCATATATAAATTTCACAGACAGACAGACAGACAGACCACTGTATCAGCTTGTGAGTACGGCGGATTGGACGTTACAGTGAGCCTACGCGGACTTTCGTGCACGGCCGATCGCCCGCGCTTGATTTTTCAGACAATTTCTGTCCGAGGTACGACTTCAAGCTTTGCCGATTCTCGACTTAGCTTTGCACTGGTTTTCTTTTGTTTTCCTTTTTGTTGTGTTTTTGGTTGATTTGATGTGAGATTGATGCATCAGAATGGCTACTATTAGCAGGGAGATCGATTTTTCATCTTTTGGCCGAATCGTCCTGATTTGGTTGTTTTGATTGCTTGAGTTGTTGGAGTCAGATTGAGTTAAGGAAGTGAATAGGGTTTTGGTACTCCCTGGGTTGTGTATTGGGACTGAGAAAGATACAGAGGTTGAGTTGAGGTGTTTGTGGGAATTGGATAACGATGAGTGAGACTGATGATGCCTCAGCTCGGAAAAGGTCGCTTCGAAGGAAAGCGGGCTCAACAAACTATAATGAAGATCTGATGGATGAAGTGATAGAGAAACATTTGGGCTCTCGGTCGAAGAAAAGAAGGACACAAAAGGAACTAGAGAAGGAAACTGAGATAGAAGCCATGATAGCATTATCTTTGGGATTTCCAATCGATGAGTTGCTTGATGAGGAAATTAAAGCTGGGGTAGTGAGTCAATTGGGGGGCAAAGAGCAAAACGATTACATAGTTGTTAGGAACCACATACTCGCAAAGTGGAGGGATAATGTTCACTTGTGGCTTTCGAAGGGACAGATTAGGGAAACAGTGAGTAGCGATTATGCACGCTTGATAAGTGCAGCTTATGACTTTCTTCTCATCAACGGTTACATAAATTTTGGAGTGGCAGAGCCTTTTGAGTCTCAAATTTTCGAGGAAAAATCGGGGCTTTCTGTAATAATAGTCGGTGCTGGACTTGCCGGGTTGTCTGCAGCGAGACAACTCAGGTCCTTTGGCTTCACGGTATGCATTCTTGAGGGTAGAAATAGAGCTGGGGGAAGGGTTTATACTCAAAAAATGGGTCAGAAAGATCATTATGCAGCCGTTGACCTTGGTGGTAGTGTAATAACGGGTATCCATGCCAATCCCTTGGGAGTTTTAGCAAGACAGCTTTCCATTCCTCTGCATAAGGTTAGAGATAAGTGTCCTTTGTACAAACCTAACGGAATGCCTGTTGATGAAAATGTTGATACCCATGTTGAGCTCATATTCAATAAGCTTCTTGGCAAAGTTACCGAACTGAGGAATCTGACGGGTCAAATTGCAGCCAATGTTTCACTAGGTTCCGTTCTGGAATCTCTTAGACAGTTATATTCCGTCGCTAAAAAGGACGAGGAGAAGCAACTGCTCGATTGGCATCATGCCAACTTAGAATTTTCAAACGCCGGAAAGCTTTCTGAACTTTCTGCTGCACACTGGGATCAAGACGACCCTTACGAAATGGAGGGCGACCATTGTTTTCTTGCTGGAGGGAATCAGGGATTAATCAAAGCCCTGTGCAAAGGAGTTCCCATTTTCTACGATAAGATCGTCGAGACCATCAAGTATGGAGATGAAGGAGTTGAAGTTATCGTAGGAAACCAAGTGTTTCAAGCAGATATCGTCCTCTGCACCGTTCCACTCGGAGTACTTAAGAAAAGAAAGATCAGATTCGAACCCGAGCTACCGGAAAGAAAGCTAGCTGCAATAGACAGACTCGGTTTTGGTTTGCTCAACAAAGTCGCCATGGTGTTCCCTTATAATTTCTGGGGAGAGGATTTGGACACGTTTGGATCTTTGAACGAATCCACCCAACGACGGGGTGAGTTTTTCTTATTTTACAGCTATCACAATGTTTCGGGTGCAGCAGTCCTCGTTGCACTTGTAGCTGGCGAAGCAGCTGAAGTTTTTGAAAACACAGATCCCACCCTTTGCATTCACCGTGTCTTGACCATCCTTAGAGGTACATTGTCCAATGATTTTCGTCTCACATCATTTTCTCCTTTTGGGACTTTATCCCAACTGTTTCTGCTACTACAGGCATATATGGGCCCAAAGGAATCGACGTGCCCAATCCATTACAGTCGATATGTACAAGATGGGGAAGTGATCCTCTTTCCCACGGATCATATTCACACATCAAAGTCGGATCATCTGGTCGAGATTATGATGCTCTAGCGGAGAGTGTGAACGGCCGCTTGTTCTTCGGCGGTGAAGCAACAACTAGGCAATACCCTGCGACTATGCACGGAGCATACCTCAGCGGCCTCAGAGAAGCTGCTCGGATCCTCCAGGCCACTAGACCTATGATGCATAACTATCGAACTAGGAAGATCGTTCCAAAGACTCTCGAACCTAAAAATCACGGTACTTTGTTGGAGCTCTTCAAGAAACCCGATATAGGGTTCGAATCATTTAGCTTTGTCTTTGATCCTAAAACTCAAGACCACCCCAAATCTCTGGGACTAATGCAAGTGATGTTCGAAAGCTGCTCCTCGAAGCCAAATGGAGACGACCTGGACCAACCATTGAAGCTTTATACCGTTATATCTAAGGAGCAAGCGCAGCAACTACAGCACGTCAATGGAGGAAATGTTTCCAAGTTGTCTTTTTTGAGCCGAAATCTCGGTCTGAAGCTGATGAGTTCTAACTCGATAGGAGTTTTGAGCGGTCCGCTGATTTCCAATATTGCTAGTTCGAGAAAAGGCAGGGGTAGGTCTAGACTTTATCTGCGAGGCGATGAATGTTAGGACTTGGTCATGTAAGAAAATGAAGTAAAGAGGATTAGAAGAGCACTGTGAACTTGTGGAAACGTTGTAACATAGTCCGAATGTGACTGTTTGTAGATGTTGGATGGCTTATTCTTCTGCCCTTTTGTGAATCCTGGCTTTACTGGTCCATCCTATCATACCCACTTGGGTTATGGGGTTGAGATTGTGACATGTGTCCCATCTAAAATGTGGTGTTGAGATTAACACCTTTGATTGAAAAAGTGTGACACGTCACAATCTTAACCCACTTGGATTATACCCAAGTGGGTAGATAAGAATAAACCGACTTTACTTAGCATTTGCCTTTCTTATTTGCTCGAACCCTGCCTGCCGACACATCTGGTTGGGTCGGGTCGGGTCGGCTTTGGTTTGGGTCGGGCTTTATATTAAATATATGAGAAAGAATATTATTAAATAAATTGAGAAATTATATAGTGCTTGATGGGCATTTTTGGAATTGCATACAAATTCAAAAAAAATAAAAAAATAAAATAAAATGCGGTGAGCGTGGATCGAACACGCGACCATAAAATAAAATGCGGTGAGCGTGGATCGAACACGCGACCTTCAGATCTTCAGTCTGACGCTCTCCCGACTGAGCTATCCCCGCATTTGTCTTGATATTTTTATATTATTATATATATACACTTATAGGTTACTACTAAATTGGGCCATCATTTAATTATTGTAGCAGCCCACTAAAATAAGCCCAAAGCCCATTATTGAATGTCGTGAATTCCCAGAATTGCCCCCACAACTCAACCCCGATGCTAAGTAAAAACCTACTGAGAGAGAGAGAGAGAGACCTACGAGTCTACTACTAAAATAATTTGGTCAAAAAGAAAAGAGAAAGTAGTCAAAGCCCTAATTACGATTTACCCAAAAATGCAGCAGCAATCCTCTGATTCCAGCTCCGATCTGCCGCCGATCGCCGCCGTGAAAGTACGAACCTCCTCCCCGAGAACGATCTCGACTACAACTCCTCAAACCCCGCTATCCTCAGCTCAAAGGAAGATAGGCATCGCTGTCGATCTCTCCGACGAGTCCGCCTTCGCCGTGAAGTGGGCAGTGAGCAACTATCTCCGCCCTGGTGACGCTGTCGTACTTCTCCACGTACGGCCCACCTCCGTGCTCTACGGCGCCGACTGGGGATCCGTTGATATAGTTGACCCAGCTGATCAGCAGAAGCTCGAAGATGACTTCGACAACTTCACCACTTCTAAGGCTAATGATCTTGCTAGGCCTTTATCGGACGCCGGTATTCCGTTTAAGATTCATATCGTGAAGGACCATGACATGAGGGAGAGGCTTTGCCTGGAAGTTGAGAGGTTGGGATTGAGTGCGGTGATCATGGGGAGTAGAGGTTTTGGTGCTACGAAGAATGCTGCAGATGGGAGGTTGGGGAGTGTGAGTGATTACTGTGTGAGGCATTGCGTTTGTCCTGTGGTTGTGGTGAGGTACCCTGATGAGAAGGACAATGTGATTGGTGGGAATGTGCCGCATGTTTCTTCTACTGGGCCGGCTGCTGTTGATGAGGAGATGAAGGAGAAAAAAGGTAATAATTTGAGGGTTTATGTTTTTCATCTTGCTGTAGTAGTTTAGTTTGTGGCTGTGACTTCTTCTTGGAGACAAATAGGTGATGCGTTGTTTAGTTGGGAATTCTATTCATGCGATGAAAGGCTCCTTTTTATGTTCTTGATTGACTTGAAGCAAATGGTAGATTAGTTACTAGAATGTGACTTACGATGAGGAGATTGAGTCCCGTGATCGAAAATATTAGTTTTTTTTCTGTATTGTGGAGATAGTTTTTTACAATGGGGGTGTTTTTGTTTCACTAACGCGTTTATTTGAGTGCAACTAGGTTAATGATTAGACTATGTGTGGTGTGGCACTTACACAGTCAAGTGGTTGATTTTGGTTTTGTGTGAATTTTCCTGATATTGTCTTGTTTGATTTCATCTCACTCTACTGAATCCTGTAGGTTTCGATATTTTATCCTTTATTACGTTTCAACAGTCTCAAGAGATTATGCAACCTTCAAACTGCAAGTGGGACATTAAGGATATACATAATTGTATATGGACTCTAACAAAGGGGAACTGTCCATTGCCTTATGTATAGATAGGGACACTAAGATCATAATATAGTTTGAAATTTCTATAAACTCTTTTACCATTGCCTTATGTGAATTGAACTATTGCTTTATGACTCTTATTCATTGCATATAAACTATCTATTATCATGTTCTTTTCTGTATGACATTTCCAAAAAATAACTTGTCTAACAGATGCCTAAACATTGCCTGGTTCCATGGTTCCACTTCATGTCAGCAGGTATATCACATTTTGCTTCGCAATTTCTCTGTCTATTGATCATTACCTACTTGGACTTTATCTTATAAAACCCTATTTGATTACTTAAATCTTTTTAATCCTTTTGCAGCATGTTCAAGGCATATCGTAAATGCCTTCAAATCATGAGAAATTGGTGCAATGTAGTTCGTTGTTCTGTAGTCTTCTTGCTTCGTTGTATCGTCATTCGAATAATCTTTACTAGAAGAATGCTCTTATTTGTCTGTTAAGGCACTTATGAAGACGCAGAAAAATAAAGATATTTGTTCATCAAGTGGTTGAGAGATGAGACACATCCAAGAGTGAGTCAAGATATGACGACCATATGTATAAAAATATATCTAAACCATTACATGAAAAAAAGCATCAAGAATACAAAATTACATATGGAAAGCAACAAATAAGAAATCAATGTGTTAAAAGAGTAGTATGAATGTTTCCCTACGAACAGATGAACCTTGGCAAGCTCTCAAGTATCATGGGCTATATCGTCGTGTCGTTTAAAGCTCTGTAATTTCTCGATAATGGCTTCTGTCCCGTAAGAAGATTCGACTGGACCATTCGACTCGTCCCTTCTTCGGGTCTTGGAGGGTCGTACGGCGAAGGAATCGTCACTCCATTCATCAGATTCTTGAATGGAAGAGTTGATCTCATGAGATGAACAGCACCCATCGTTATTACAGTCGTCGTGGGACCTCTTCACGCCTAATGAAGAAGACTCATCCTTCACTTCCATCGTCTCCGCCGCAGTAGCTTCAACACCACCGCCGCCGCCATTCTGCCACGTGGCATCCTCCTCCGAGCCTGGAACCACCTGATTCTCACCTTCTTCTTCTTCGCTATACCCATCGCTGCCATCACAACCATCAAACTCACCACTCTCTCCATCGGAATACAAACCGTCTCCTTCAAGAGCACTGTCACTGGTCGACGTAGCATCCACACTACACGCAGTAACGTTATCGCCGGTAGCACTCACGCCATCACCACCGCCACGGCGGGCGGTGCTGCACGCGTGGCACACGGACACGGTGGGTCCAAGCCTCGTCCCCTGCGCGCTCCACGGCGTGGGGGAGCTGCAGACGTGGCACAGAAGGGTCCGCGAGTGCTTCGCCACTAGGAAATTAGCCGAGTGGACCTTCTCGTCGCAGGGAAAGCACAGGCTAGCTTGGTCGGACTCGCAGAACATCCTCGCAGGCTTATTACAGAGCTCGCAGCTCTTTCTCGACATTTTCTTGGATTAGTTTCTCTTGATCTGAAAAGGGCCGACAGAGAGAGTATTATATTGCAAGAAATATAGAAGGTTGAAGAAGAAGAAGAGATGAATTGTGGTAATAAGGATGGCCACTCAGTGTGATGGCAAGTTGTGGTAAGGTAAGCCTAAGCCACTTGCTGAGAGTTAGGAAGCAAAACCATGTTATATATATAAACTTGTGTGCGTAAACCAAGAAACCGTCCTTTGTGATAAATAAATAAATAAAATAACTTTTAATTTTTTAAAAGCTAAGATTCTTTTTTTTATTATTATTTTATAAATTTATTGGTGACGCGTCTCATTTTCCATGCAACAATAGATTCTGAAAAATATTTAATTTTTGCTACCTTTTCATGGCTATTGTTTGATCCACATAAAAGATTGCTCCATGTGAAATTCTTATGGTCCACGATGACTACTAAATCCGACGTGGATATTGGGTCCCACTCATTTGTTGTCAATAATGCTCTTGCTTGGACATCGATGTCATAAATATTATTATTTAACCCTATCTTTAAGGAATGGTATATATTTCAAAAAGGTCGTATGTGCACTGCATAGTATGGGCGAATATTTATTATATATATATATTTACTTTTTTTATTTCATTACTTTGGAAAAAAGGCAAACCCATGTGAACAAATCCCACGTGGCAGTTTATCTTGCCACCTACGAGTCCTATTGATTTTTAGTTCTTGCATTGAATCTAAAATTCAGCAACACTCTTTACTTTTAATTAGTAATTAACGTTTTATTTTAGGTAATATCAATGAGGTTAGAGATGATATTTTGTTATAGTTTTCAAATAATTTAAAATAAAATTAAGGAACGTTCATATTATTTTATTACAAGTTATATATATATATATAATGGATTTTATTATTAGTGGCCTCAGAATCTCATATTTATTGACATGGCTTCACATCAGCCCATTACTTGATTCTAATTTTCTATTGAGACAGCAAATCGTGACGAATGTGGTGGCCTTTGCTTTGATGATTATGAAATGTTCTTTGTATAAAGATTCTTCTCGAATACCTTTTTTTTTAATTGAAAAAAAAAAACAAAAGATAAATACGAAACTAAATAATCATGTGGTATGGTATGGTCATCAATGTGAATAATAAGAAAAATAAATATGGCATATGTTCATTGAATGTACTTAGCAAGTTGCATGTAAGAAGTGACACATACCTAAATTGCACGTGGATGTATAAGACTATATCTCCAATGGAGACTCAAAACAAAAAAATTGAGGGAAAACTACTTCAATGGATCTGCAAACTTAAACTCAAAATAAGTTTGAGGATTTTTCTCCTATTTTATACTCAAATATACGTTTATCTTACTCAAACTGCGTTTGGTATTTGCAAATTACACACAAAGTCCTTTTAGTTTTTTTATTTATTAACAACCCATATAAAAAATAAAAAATAAAAAAATTAGTATTACTGTACAACTTATATAAACAATTCATTTTTACTTTTTTTATATATAATTGAATAAACTATTTTTTTATTTCTTATTTTTTGACATTTTATTTAAATATTATTTTAACAAAAATTAAAAAATATGACAAAATTTTGAACTTTTAAAATATATAAAATTACGATGCATAGACTGAACTAAGTAAGAGCACGTCATTAAAACAAGACACCAAAATAACACACAAGTACTTAAAATAAAAATGATCTATCATTTACTTGTAAGAATAAAGTTTTTTATGCATTCGATGTATTTTTTCCCTCGTGTAATATAATTTCTTTTTCGATCGTTTCAATTATAATTACGATTTTTAGTGTTTTTTATAAGTATTTTTTATGTTTTTTTTATATTTAATATTTTCTCAATCCAATTTAAAATAATATGTGGGCTAATTTATAAAATTTCAAATATATGGGTAGTATTGAAAAGTTGTAAAAGTTGATGTGTAAGAGAATATTCTTTTGAGTTTGAGAATGAGTTTAATGGTTGGAGGAGAATTACTGCATTTTATGTTTGAGAATGAGTTTGAGTTTGAGAATGAGTTTTTCGGTTGGAGATGGTCTAAGAAAACAATATCCACTTTGTAAAACAATCCTATATAATTACTTTTTTAGTCCAGTAATTTAGGGAGTGTAACTTTATAGGGACATCGAATTTAAGAAGTTACAATAACTTTCAAAATTAAGCAATTTTTTGACATTATACGCTAGAATCCTATATTTTGTCCGAAAATTACTTAATTCTGAAAGTTATTGTATCGTATAATGCCATGCTTAATTCTGAAAGTTGTTGCCCGTATAACGTCACCCCAGAATTCTGCCGAAACCCCAAATTATAAGTCAGAATCCAATAATTTGGGGCAAAATCTAGGGTTCCGACGTATAATGTCCTTAAATTGATTAATTTTGAAAGTCATTGGCCAATTCATATATTCAATGTCTATATAATATTTAACATTCTAAATTAGAGAAGTAAAAAAATATTTAAGCCTAAATAACATGAATGAATAATAAATTATAAATACTTTAGAATCGCCGTCACTACCAGCGATCCTAGCGTTTCTACAAATATAAAGCGACTTGGGCATTACATTATATAATCTCTACATAAAATCATACATTCCCTGCTATGCTATTCGTGGCTTACACCAAGAGGAGCATATACAATAAGGAAAAACTAATACTTATATATATATATATATATATATATATATATATTTATATCTATATTTATATCATATGAATTAGAAAATAATGAAATATATGGATAAAATTTTATTCAATGCTACTACCTAGGCTGGGGCATTGTAACGGTCATCTCGTTCGACGAACTCCTCGTCATCGGACTGTGCCTGTAATAATCCTCGAGCCGAAAGTCCCTCTCGGCGAAGAAACCGGGCTGTCTCGGCTGGGGCAGAACGACGTCGTTCTCAAGCATGGAGATGGCAGACGACATGTTGGGCCTATCCTCGGGATTCTTCTGCACGCACAGAAGCCCGACGTGGATCGTCTTCTCGATGTCGGCTAAGCAGCAAGTCTCGGCGATGTCTTTGCTCGCCAGCTCCATGGATCTTCCTTCTTTGAATAGTATCCACGCCTGCCCCATGCATTCGTCAGGACGACAATGATAGTGTTACGTTGTTGTCTGAGAAAGATGGAGAGAGACTTACATGTCCGAGAAGGTTGTGATGGTGGTCGGCGTGGAAGAATCCTCTGTTCTTCTTACCGCTGAGGATCTCAAGGACGATGACTCCGAAGCTGAAGACGTCCGACTTGATAGAGAACAGCCCGTCGATTGCGTATTCGGGCGACATGTAACCGCTACACATTGTAATATGTAAAACATCAATCTCCCCGACAATCGATGATAACGAAAAAAAAAAAGTCATTTATGTAAGAAAATATAGCTTACTATGTTCCCACGACCCGACTGGTGTTTGCTTCAGTCTCGTTCCCTCCGAAGCTCCTGGCCATCCCGAAATCTGATATCTTGGGCTTCATCTCCTCGTCAAGTAGTATGTTGCTGGCCTTGAGGTCGCGGTGGATGATTCTCAATCGGGAATCTTGATGGAGGTATAATAGTCCCCTTGCTATGCCGATGATGACCTGTAAGCGCTTGGGCCAATCGAGTTCCTTGCTCTTCGAGGGATCTGTCAAGAATATCATCATTACATTGCATCCCGTCGTGTTTTTTTTTTTATTTACGTCAAGAAATCGTAAAGCATCAGTGTAATAAAAAAGGTAGCTACCGAATAAGACCAAGTCGAGGCTTAGGTTGGGCATGTACTCGTAGATCAGCATCTTCTCCGTCCCTTCGATGCAGCACCCGAGGAGCTTCACGAGGTTTCGATGCTGAAGTTTAGCGATGAAGATGACTTCGTTCTTGAATTCGTCGATCCCTTGCATGGACGTCGTCGACAACCTCTTCACTGCTATTTCTTGCCCGCCCTCTAATGTACCCTAAAATACAACGCCAGATGATTAATGTTCTTTGCATTATGGTTAGATATATATATCAGATTTAGGACAACTTATTTGTATGAAACAAAACCTTGTACACCGGCCCGAATCCACCTTCACCGAGCTTCTTACTGAAAGAAAAATCATCGGTAGCTTTCGATATCGTCGAAAGGTTGAACGTCGGGAGTTCCATGTCTCTGTCGTGGCTCTCGCTGTACTGCCCAGAGGACGATACTAAGGCTATTTGAAGACAGAAGAAACTAATGAGTTTGCAAGGAAAGATGACTAGTCATTATTCATCGATTCATGGAAACTTTGCTAGTCATTACCTTTAATGTCTTCTTTCGCTCTTCGATTCGTTTTCTTTCTCCGATGTACGACGATAAAGACCATCAAGCATATGAGCAGAAGACCGAAAACAGAGATCAAAATCGCCATAAGAACCTTTCTTTTCTTTCTTCCCGAATCTGCATTGACAAAGTCCGTTTCTTTACACACGGTCGAATTTACGTAAAATAAACCCGAGAGATCACAGCTAACTCACGCAGTTCGGAAGAAGCCATTCTGATGTATATATCCTGCCCGGCACCGAAAACCTGCTTAATATCAACCAAACGATCGAACCAAAGCAAGCATCCACTCCCACCATTTCTGATATCAAGATTGGCATAAGCCTCACAGGAGCAATTCATCAAACACCTTACCCTACACTCCTCGAGGCTCATACTCGCGTTGTACCACGAGTTTCTCGCGTCGGGGAGCTTCATGTCCTTATACATCAGAAACCCGTCGCTGGAACAGTTCAACGGCGACCGCCGGACGCATCCGTTGGACCAATCGGCAGCTCCCCACTCGCCGGGATAAGTCGGGACGAACCTATCGAGACAGCCACATATAGGCGAGATTCCTGGGTTGCATATCCCATAGGTGCCGCACTGCTTGTAGGTGTCGCAGTTATCGATCGGCGCCGTGGCATACATGACCCAATCTTGGGTCCGATCGACCCACATGATCCTATGCCCGACGCCGTTCGCATCGAGGGTAAACCTCGTTATCACTGATCTATCGTGGACTTGGAAGTAATAATACTCTGCTTTATCGGCCATTACAACATCGTATGTATAGAAAGAGTTCCTGCTTAATCCTGGGAGCCCACTGTAGCCTTCGCCGTTCCATGGACCTGTTCTGTAGGTTATGGAGTTGTTGGTCCTAAGGATACCTTGTGGATAGCCCGTCGGGTCAAAATGGTAACTATACAGGCCGGAGCTTGGGTCGTCGGGGCTTTTCCACGATGTAATAAACGCTTCGTGGTTCGTCGCTAGGTTCCAGCCGAATTTCATGTCCGGCAAGAGCGTGTCCGTCGGGTAATCGAAGCCCTGCCACAGATAATTCTCCGGGCTGTCATCGTTCGACTCTTTTATCACGAAGTTGCCGTCGTCCAGCAGCTTAGCGACGGGGTTTTTCGCCGGCTTCGGCGAAGCTTTCGTCGACCAGACGACGGTGTTATTACCATCGGTGAGGACTAAAATCCCGGGACTGACGAGCTTCAGCGACGAGCCCGATGGGCTCGTGGCTGGGTCGTCTCTGTTAGCCACCCAGACCACCGTGAACGCCCTGATGTTCTTATACCACAGACCTACGTATTTGTTCTTGGAATTTCTCGGGCTGAAGAAACCCAACTCGAAAAACCCGCCGGCGGATATCAGCGTTTCGCCGTCGGTGATGCTCTGATTCAGAGTCATTACATCTGCTGCATCGGAGAATGTTAGAAACAGCGATGTGAAGAAGATGAGAAGCTGGAAGGTGCTCATCATCGTCGTCATCAACCGCGCGCTTGATCTTGACACCATTTTTTTTTTGTTTCTTAAGGTTTTGATCTTTGACTCAGGTGGGCTGATCGATGGTAGAACATTTATTCCATTTAAAAAAAAAAAGAAAAAAAACAATGACTTTTCTGCAATCGCTCGATCAACAACCAAATTCAGCAATGGGCTTAGACTTGTCTGTCTTTGTACAGTTCTTTCTGGAATATTAATTCTAATGGTGACTTATAATCTTTTTTGGAATTTTAATCATGAAAATCAATATGTTTAATGGGGTTTACAAACAATCCCAATATATGTTATATGTCTTTATGAAAACGAAAAACATAAAGTATGATCAAATAGTACCACCGTAATCCCAAATGCCGACTAACTTCAGCCAAAATTGAATATGAAATTCATAGTTTAGCTATGTGGGAGGAATTTTATGGTGCTCACCTTACGTGAGAACCTTGCGTGGGCACATGTTGATGTGACACTGATTCGTGTCATATCAACATGCCACGTCAACGTCAGAGGTGATGTGGTATTAGTTAACACATTAGTTAGCACCATAAAATTCCTCTAATATTTAGATATGTATATATTTGACCTCAATTGCAATGTTAATTTGTACTTTTTAACTCCACTATATTTTTTTTTCATTTAATTTTTGACCCCTTATTTTATGAACTCTGGTCTGTCGCTACTCCAATCCCATACTCCGACTAAGTTCACTCCCAATCGAATATGAATATCATAATCAGCCATGAGTCGAACATTGGCTTCCAACGAAACTAATTTGCATAGCCTACACTTCGATTAAATTCAGTCTAAATCGAATATTAATCATCCCTATGCCGCTCGTCAAGTTCATGAAGACTAAATGGAGTCGAACTCATGACCTAGTCGTGGAAATTAAACCACTTGGACTAAATGGGTATGGGATCATCTGTGCCAATTTGATGTTCCAATGAGATGTTCCACCAATGAGGTGTTGGACACATGTTCATCCCATTATATCAACCACATCATGTTTAAATAAAATAATTGATAAGAAAACAAGTTTGTCACGTAAACGAGTGAGCTAATCCCTTATTTTCTTATTCGAGACTTTCAGCTGAATCAAAATATTATACGATTTTGGAAACGCCATTAGTCTTACGGTACAATGACTGCTTCAACTTCAATTCTATTCACTCTCATCATTTGCTATACTATAGCAGTGAATGTGCATTGGCTTGGCTTCGCTTGCGTCAATGTTAAAAATCAACCATTACAAAAAAAGTCAATCTTTGCGCGTTGAAAAAGATCATTTACTACGCCCCTACGTTGAATTGTTCAAAAATATTACACCAACATGTGGTCCACGTGGCCGAATTTCTATGGCAGATAAGAGTTGTTATTTTCAAATGTGGTTCGCAATTATTTTAGGATAATGAATATAAGGATAATATTAATTTTGATTTTGAGATATCATTAAGCTTTTCTGTTTCTCCAGTCGTCATCATGGAGTAAGGACTGATGATTTTATTTAGACTTGTTCATACGGTTTTGCTTCCGAACCGCCGTAAGCTCAAACCGTAACCGAACCGCGGTTAATCACGGTTTGGTTACGGTCTGGAACCGGTTCGGAACCGCCGGTTCCGGTTCAAACGGGTTTTTTTTTGTTTATTAATTGAAAAATGATAAAGGAAATTGATTTTTTTTTAATAATGTAAAATCTTTTTCATTCCAATTTCCAATCCAACTATTTATAAATTACAACTTAATAGTTCAATACAATGTAAAAAGAAAAAAAAAAAATTCATTACACCTTCAAATTTCAATATTAAAATAAGTTTGATTATCGTTAAAAGAAAAATACAACACAATGTCAATACAATATAATGTGAAAAAAATTCACCTTCAACATTAAAAAAAATTTATTATCGCTAAAGAAAAACAACTCAATAAAATACAATGCGAAAAAAAATACACCTTCAATATTTAAAAAATAATTATTATTGCTAAAAAAATACAACTCAATATAATGAAAAAAATACAACTCAATAATTTTTTTTAACCGCCGGTTTCGGTTTTGAAAAAACAAAAACCGAAACCGAACCGTTTAAAATGGTTCGGTTTCGGTTTTAACCGGAACCGTTGACCCCGGTTAACCGAACCGTTGATCATCGGTTCGGTTTCGGTTCGGTTCCGGTTTTTAAAACCTTATGAACACGTCTAATTTTATTGAACAAATAAGGCAAAATTATAATTTCCAGTCGTCATCATGGAGTAAGCACAGACGATTTTATTGAACAAATAAGACAAAATTATAATTCTAGGTCACTAAGTATGATTGTTTTCGTTTTTGAGTTATATGTTTGATAATTGCAAAAGTAGGTCACTAACTTTGTATGTCAAAATAATTTTGAGTTATGTTTTTAATTTTGGGTCACTAAGTATATATATTTTTCGATTTTGGATCACTAAGTATCAATTTTTGAATTTTGGGTCACTCATTTGGCTTATTAAAAATTGACCCAAAATAGAAAAATTGATACTTAGTGACCCACAATCGAAAAATATATACTTAGTGATCCAAAATTGAAAATATAACCCAAAATTGTTTTAACATACAAAGTTAGTCACCTATTTTTGCAATTATCAAACATAGTGACCCAAAAACGAAAACACGTATACATAGTGATCCAATTTCATAATTTTGTCAGTATAAGAATCTTCTTCAATAAATCCAAAATTAATTTTACCAAAATCCAGAAATTTTTTAGAAAAAAATTAACGATTAGTAACAATATACTCTAAGCTGCATTACCATCTTACAACGTTCGATTCGCCGAACAAAACCCTACTCAAAAACCTCTTCCTCTTGGCCTTCGCCTTCCTCCATCCCTAACATGGTATCATACAAGGGCTTATTCAAAGTCTCCGGCAAGAAAAACGCCAGAACGCCGCCCGCAATCCCGCTGATCCCAAAAATCAAGAACGGCGCCCTCTCCCCCATGGCCACGATGATGGGCGCAAGGATCGCCCCGAGCTGGCCCGCCTGGGTGGCGGACCCGAGGGCGGCATTCCTCACGACCGTCGGGAATAGCTCGACCGTGTAGATGAACAGCAGGTTGTACGTCCCCGCCATCCCGAATATGCCTAGGATTCCGCAGACCATACGGACCGTCTTCCAGAGACCGCGGGCGTGGAGGGCCGCCCCGACGATGCAGAACGCCCCGCTGAACCACTGGGTCCCGATGGCCAGTGGCTTCCGGCCGAAGCGATCGAGCATCAGGGCGGTGAGGAGGAAGGCGGGCATCTCGGCCACCGCGTTGAGGAAGACGTTTAGGTAGAGGTTGGTCCCTAGGTTGGCGACGTTCAGGCTCAGGCCGTAGTAGACGATGGAGCAGCAGAAGTTGATGGTCACCGCCAGGAACAGGCGGATTCTCGTGAGGGGCGAGCGGAGGACATCGATTAGAGATCCTATAAGCAAGGATTAAAAGGTCATTTAGGGAAAAAAAATTATAGTCAAGTAAACGCGAGAGGCTGACAATGACAAAAATACTCGTTAAAAACCCATTAGATCTTCAAACGGGTCGAGTTTAAACCAATTTAGACCCAAACCTTCTACGGTGCCGCCCACACACACTCATCCGATCAAGGTCTGGGTCTTAGTGGGTCGAGACCCACTTGAAGATTCAACTGATCTTTAATGGACATTTATAACATCCCTCTGACGCAATAGCTTGTAAACTACACCAATCAGATAAGTCACTCTATGATGTGACTGTGACAGACTCTTCAAGATGTTGGGACGCATGTCGGATTCGAATTTGTCACCTTCCCAATATCTTGAGACTCAGCAATGACCATGAGGCTAAGACTTCATTTGTCCGGTTGACATTCAAATTTATATTGATACAAATCTGAAAAAAAAAAATATGGCTATTAATGAGTGAAAATTTTATATTCTTGCCTGTAACAACAGTGTCTTTATCCGACGGTTCGTCGTTTGCCGCGTCCTCGTCGAGCGCAAGGACGACGCCGTCGGGCAGGGTTTTACCGTTGCGCTTCGCGATTTTCCTCATGACGTCCATCGCCCGGTCGGTCCGCCCCCTGATGAGGTACCACCTCGGAGACTCCGAGAGGAAAGGGATGACTGCGATGAGGAAAAGCGCGGAGGGGATCGAAGTGGCGACGTAGAGGTCCCTCCACGATCTGAAGAGATAGGCTATGCCGGAGAGCATTGCGATCCCGCCGGAGAAGAAGTAGAAGGTGGACATTCCGGCGATCCCGCGCTTGGTGGGGCCCACGGGCTCGGTAGCGAGGACGAATGCGCAGAGGCCGACCCCGCCGGTGCTGAAGCCGGTGAGGAGGCGGAGGACGGCGTAGATCCAATAGTTCGGGGAAATCGAGGTCAGACAGCCGAAGATAGAGTTCAAGAGGCATACGACGAGCAGCGACCCCTTCCTTCCGAGCTTCGAGTCCGATAAGTGCCCGAAAACTCCGGCGCCTTTTAAAAAAAAATAAAAAAATCAAGGAAAATGACGTCAGCTGTATGTAAATTATATTATTATAACAATATTGTTAGAAGCGTGATATCATGGTATGTATGTACTAATTATTTTTTTTATTTTTTTCAGGATGATAAACGTGGCGATAAGTGCATCATCAATCATTTAACATATTAAACAATACATACATACATACGTAGATGAAATAATAGAGACAAATGTCTATAATTATTCATTATCCACCTCAGAATAATTATATTTATAGAGAACAATACTCATGGTTTCTAAAATTTAATAAAACCCACAGTTTTTTATTTTATTTTTTAATCATTATCATGATAAGCTGGTCCTAACCTCCAAATCCGAGGATATCCTTCGTCTTACTTTCCAGAAAAAACCACTAGATAAATCCCACTGACTACTAAATATTTATATCGATTAATTATAAATAAGTCCAAACAAAATCAATATAAAATAAACCATATGAATTTAGTCCGCCACACACAAAAAATAATGCATTAGAAATAATAATAAAAAAAAAAAGATGCATCTACAGAAAACAAGAAAAAGCAAATATTAAATTAAGGTGGTAGAAATATTAATTAAATTAAATTAAAAGCCCAAACAGCTAAGCATAGAAGATAATAAGTGGAGGTTTGTCTCCACGTGTTGATTTCTGGAATGAACTTTCTAATGACATCAATTTTTTTGGGGAAATTCATTTTACGTACAATAAATACATTGCAGTTATTAAGGATCACTAATATAATTATTTTCCTAAAAAAAAAAGGAGAGAAAAAAAAATACTTACCAATCATGCAGCCAGCGAAGAACACGGCTTGAACCAATCCCACCTTATACTTATCGTCGCAGACCAATCCAAACTCGGCCACCGTCGAACTTCCCCTGCCGCCGGTCCATTCCCACGAGCCCGGTTCGAGCCCGCATACGCTAGTGCTCTCGCCGCAGTTATTACAGCTCCAGGCCGGTTCACGGTCGGCGAATATGACGACCATGGTGTGGAACGCCTCTAAAGCCCACGCCAGGCTCGTCAGGACGAAGTGCCTCAGCTGCCACAGACCGAACTCGCCGCAGTGGGCTCTCAGCATGTCGTCGATGCATAGCCGTTGCTGCTTGATTGAGGGGCGGTGGCCCTTGGTTTCCGGCGGGTATGGTTCGAGGAGCGGGACCCGAATGTCCGGGTCGGGTGATCGATGGTTCGATGGTTCGGACATGGTTCGATATATATATGGGAAAAAGAAGAGGTTTTTTTAATAATAAGCCTGAACGTCGATCTCTTTCGCTCCTCGAGAGAAATCGAGGAGCTATTTTTTTTTATTTTTTTTTTCTGAATTCTGTTTCTTGTTTATTAATATAATGGTTCGTGGTGGCTTGGGGAGAGAATTTAGGATTAGGATGAGGATGATGGTGATGATACACCTTTTGTTTATATATATATATGTGTATGTATATGTGTGTGTGTGTGTGTTTTGTGGTTAATTTGGAAATTAAATCGACAGGTGGAAATTAAATAGCAGCTATTTGAATATTTTCCTATGTAAAAGGCATATGAGGATTAGTTTGATTTATCTGTGAAAGTGTGTGTTATATATTTTTTTTATTAAAAAAAAGTGTTACTATTCAGTATATTCCGAAGAATAACGGATAATTCAAATTCAAAGGCAAGTTCAAATTGATTACATTGGAAAGCATACATGTGCACAACACATATTTATCTTACTCATTTAAACTAAAGTGGAACGGTGGAAAAGTTGTAAGTATTTGATGATGATGATAGAATTGAGTTTTTTTCTTTTTTATTTTTTTTTCTTAATATGACGTATGGTTGGTGTCAATGGGGCGGAAATTCCCGATTTTCTATCCCCGGGAAAATCTGGCCCGGTTGACCAAAACGTTGGAAATATAATATAAAATTAAAAAATGATATACTTCCTCTAAGCTTAAGCTTTTAGTGGAGTGGTTATTCAACTTGGTTTCAGAGCTCATGGACCAAAGATGTTATGTGTACGAATCCTCATGACCACTCATTTATAAAAATTACATGTCAAAGGCTTGATAAGAAAGAAAATCAGCCTAAACGTGAGGGGGCGTGTTGGAAATATAATATATAAAATTAAAAAAAAAAATACTCCGTTAAGGCTTAAGTGGTCATTTAACTATAACCCCCATGCCTGCCCCCGGCTAGTTCCCCGCAGAGATTAGCTTTTTTAAATTAATAAAATATTCAATTATATATATAATAATATTAAAATATTATAAAGAAAAAAATCTGGTGGGGCGGAAATTGGTGGGGACGGGATGGAGATTAGACCTTAGCTCCAAACCCACCCGTTGGCAACCATAGTTTGAAGCGTATGAATCTCATGTTTAGTTGCGAACTAATCTCCTAGTCTATATGTTCCCATATATACTACGATAATTAAGCCTTTATGTTCCCACACAAATTACGATATACAAATTACTCCAATAAATTCGAATGCATGACCACTACGTCGGCCACTTGATAAGACAAATAGAATCGTTACTTTACTATTCTAATTGTGAGAAATTATAGAATTGTAATAGAAATGATTAATTAGTGCATGTTTGGTTGATAGGTTTAGGAATTTTAAACATGGGTTTAATAGATATTGATATGTTTGGTTGGTATGTTTATATAAGCCATTGGTTTATATAAATTAACTTTAAACCCATACCTATAGGTTTAGAGTAACACACCTCAAGGGTGGGTTATAGAAAACCCACAATTGTTTTTACAATATTGCCCCTCAATATAGTTTTCACTTAAAAATTGAATTCCACATATCACACGTCATGTCCTCTTCTCCAAAAATATGTAGTTCTCATATTTTATTCTATTTCTCAAACGATTGGATCCTCAGTGACTCTGCTCTGCTACTTTGTAGGAATAGTCCAACATAACTAAATGAAGGATTTGAGGGCATAATTGAAATTTCATCAAATACTCATCTATTAAACCCATGTCTAACCAAACAAGTATATTATATTTAAACCCACTAACCAAACACACATTTTATTTTATACCCACTAATTAGTTTTATATAAACCTTATTAACTTAAACTCTCCTAAATATAAACCTGCGTATCAAACGAGCACTAAAAGTTGTATAGGTAGATTTCACATTCCCATTAAGGCAACCAAAAGATCCATAATGAGAGTAAAACCCGTCTATTTCGGCCCAGCCCAATCTAGTTTAACTTAACCTTTCATATTCATATGCATCCATAGGCAAAATGAAAATAATAGGAAAAAAAAATGCTACAATTACACATATATAATTAGGAAAATAAAAATACAAGCACCATGTTATCATCATAATCCTAATTCCAAAAAAAAAAAAAACAGATATTTTATAACCCTACACAACGATATAATCCATTTAATCTCTCTGTAATAAAATTAAAATTATATTAAGACAAAAAAAAAAAAAAGAGAACCAACCCCTTTCAGTGCCAAGCAGATGCTGAAACAAGGTTCCTACTCTTCCACCCCAACAGCATGGCGCCATCCTTCTCAACCAATGTATAGTTGTTCGAGTAACTCATCAGCAGCCCTCGTATAACCGAGTTGACGTAAGAACTCAGCGGGAACGTTCTGAATCCGGCCATCATAAACCTCAGCTTCCATTTCCCGAGCAGCTCGTGCCTTTCGACCCTATCCTTGCCCTCGCAGGCAATGATATTCACGACGTCTCGAGCCAGACACTGCTCCTCAACGCTAACCCTCTCCTTCCTGTCTCTAGCCATCGTAACATCGATGGACTCGAACATCGCAGAGTAGTAATCCAATGCCTCGACGAACCTAGGAAGAAAAGGGGTCGTGTTCGCGTTGGATTCTTGTTCGATGAGGGTCACGACTTTAGGGTTCAGAGACCTGACCATCCTCAAGAGCCGGTCCCTCGGGTTCGAGACGTCCACGCTCTCGTCGGGCGTGTGGTGGAGCTGCAGCGGGAAGTTCACCGCTAAGGTCTCGTTTGGTCGGACGTCGAGCATCTCTTTAGTGATGTCGGGAGCATAGACTGGGACGGCATGGAACTCAACTGGGATCTTGAATTTTGCCGAAATGGCAGCCAGACGCGCCTCTATCGCGGCTAAACCCGCGCCACGGGCGTATTTCGAGAGGGGGTCGTCGATCCCGGTGATCCTCACGTGCGGGGGCCCGCTGGGCCTGGCGGCTAAAGCCTGCAACAGCGTGATCCACTGCGTGCCCTGGGCTATTTGGAAGTCTATGATGTGGATTCGGTCCTCGTTCTTGCAAGCCTCGGCTATGGCACCATTGGCAGCCATGTAGCCGAATTTCAGATAAGGGCATATCTCGTAGAGGATGTGCATGTAAGAAAGCAGATCTTTGCTATCTGGCTCGTCACACTTTAAGGCACGATAGATGTTATTGCCCGATTGCTGTTTTCTTGCCACCAAACCTTCGATCATGTAAGCACCAAGCCGTTGGATCGGCTCGCCGGTGACAGACACGGATGCACGAGCGAGCTGTTCTAGTTTTTCGAATTCTTGCAGCTTGTTTTCAGACAGAGCCCTAGCACAGGCAATCAGCAGCTGCTTGAGATTATTAGGAGGGACGCTTTGTAACGCCAAGTTCTCCACCATTTCAATCCTTCTATCAATACGAACTGGGTCATTACCAATCCGAGAATCCACGGGGGAATAAGAAGAAGAACCTTGACCGCCTTCTTGAGTTTGACTCCACGATCTCGAGCTTTGACTGGGTGTATGTGGTTGTCTTCGATCGCCTAAAAAAGGGTCAGAATTTGTAAGTTCCTTGTCATCATCATCATCGTCGTTGGCCATAAGGGCTATCTCCAATTCTTGCAAGGCGTGTCTTATACGCTGAGGATCGTTATTACCATTCTGAAGGAAAGACGGCAATCCTTGATAACCTAGAGAAGATGTGGAAGATGTGTTGGCTTTCGAAATGTTATTATCGGCGGAACTCTGCTGTTGCTGTTCTATGATTCCACTGTAAGGGGTGAGGGCTTCAGTGTCAGAATAGGTAGATAGAGGGGAGTTGGGTGAGTTTGTCGATGATTCGACTTTTAAGGATCCGATGAGCCTTGTCGGGTAAGAGGGATAAGATAGATCAGAATTAGCTACTCTGCTATGTCCGAAAAACCGAGAGTCCATCACAGATAGAGAAACTCAAAGAGAGTTCATGAGGTGGCAAATCAATTCAGAATTTGATCTTGAGATATAATATCGACCTGCAGAAGAGAAAGACAAAGGAAAATTACGTATTAACATTCTATTTTCAGAGTGATAACTACTCTTTTCAATCATGAGAGATCAATATACAGAAAGGTATTAGGAGCCGTTAAATATATGCAAGCTAGAAACAGAGAAAAAAAAACTCTTCAAAAAAACATCCTCTGCTGCTTTCAAAGTAATCAAACAACACAAGAACAAGAGATGAAACCAAACCATGTAAAAGATCCATTGAGACCTACTTGTTATGAGCTCTGAAAGAAAAGAGCGAAATGGATTTATGTAAAGCATAGGCTAAATGAATACTTGCATAGAAAGAAAGCAAACAAGTCTTCTCCACATGAAGTTACAAACGGCTTTCTCCTTATTCAAAGGTATGCAGAGAAGATTACTACAATAACATTAATTATAAAGAAAACGAGTCCACAAAAGTTTCAACTTTAGCCAAAATTCAACTCCTTGACCATCCCAAAAGTCTCCATGTTTTTTAAATCGCAAACGACAATTGATGCGTTAACGAAGGCTAACTAAGGCATACACGCAGCACAATAAGCCAAACCTTCGAGCTCGTGTTTCTCATTGTTCCAGCAAAAAACAGAAAAAAATTACAGATTTGGGACTCTAAAAACACGAACTAGAGAAACAAAAACCCCAACATCGAACGGTAAAAATTGTTTGGAAATTGAAGCATACCTTAATGCTTCGCGGTAAAGACGAAATCAATACGGAATGAATCCTCTGATGTTGGCTTGGATTTTACGTATGAACACTGATTTTTTTCTTTTTTTTGGTCGAAAGAAGATTGACAATTAATGACGCCGAGGGTTTTATATATAGGCGTATGGACTAACTTTGACGGCGACTGATATAGTGTACGGCCCGAGCCGAGCTGAATGAGTTGACGGCAGTGCTGACGTTTTTTAACGGAAGTCTCTCTCTCTCTCTCTCTCTCTCTCTCTCTCTCTCTCAAGCGACCGACCAGCGCTGAGGAACGTTCTCGGCAGCGTGAAGATTTTAAATGGAACACATCCACCTTTTGACGGTGTAAGTCACGCGCCTTGTTGGAGAGTGGGCCAACGCGGGTAAATCTTGCGGAAATTCTCTAGAAATTATGCCAAACGTGGGCATCAATGGGGAAATGACTTATTTGACCTTGACTGTTTCTTTTTAACTAATCACCACGCGCTAAAAGCGAGACTTGTATACGCACGCGCAGCTCTAGCCTTGCCGAGGGGAGCCGAGCCGACCATGTGACGTCTACGTGACATCAGCATGACGTGGTCTGACTATTTAGTTATTGTTGACCAATGTAACAGAGGTTTGACCGGCAAATTGAATTGAATGAAGGAACGTGACAATTTGACACGTAGGCAGAAATCGAATAGTGGAGTTTGACCTATTTGACCATTGCTACCGTGGCAACGCGGTATGACTTCGATTTTTTGATTAATTTATACGACAGGAGTGAACATAACATAAGGTCGTTTGTTTAATATTTGTTGTTATTATTCACATGAAAAGTAATAAAAGCAGCTTACATGGGAATTATTTTATTAATGTCCGAAAAAAAAAATAATAAACAAAGGAGTGTTCACATTCTTGAGTTGTATATTATTATAAAGAAAACAAAAGTGGAGCAGTATTACAAGCGATATATAAAGATTGAAAGAGAATAGATAATGTAATTAATTATATCTGATTATTCGTAATATTGAAATAATTAGATTTATGTAAAGTAAAGTGGTGGTGTCTTAGCCGAAAATACAAAATCGTAAGAATTGTTATTGTTATTATTAAAATATAGATAATATAAAATAGTATATTAAAATTTTAACATATGCTTCAAGTACAAGTTTTTTAAGATTCGGGAATATAGCACACGGTGTTACGCCTATAATTATTGCTATGATGGTTAAGATTTAGTATTGAAAGAAGAGAGACTATATTTAAACAACTTAAATATATATAAAGTAAGAATAATGTTGTTCTGTCAAGTAAAAGGCACAATGATTCCATTCGATCTCATGAAATGAAAGGTTGATCATTGACAATGTAATAAATAATATCATCGTCCATATTATATGTCAGCATGTGAAAAATTATCAATAATAGTTACATTATTGTGTCTCTTTAATGAGATTAAAATAGAAGGAATCGAATTCGCAGGAGCCAAAGTTATGCGTTTTGGGTGACTAAGGATATCGATTTTCTATTTTGGTTCATTATATTTAATAATTGCCAAAATAAATTATTAACTTTATATGTAGAAATAAATTTGAGTCTTTCATTATTCCAATAAAATAAGTTGAAAACTTAATTAACCGCTGGAATGTTTCTACACTTAATCGTTCGCATAGTATATTGTCAATTATAATTTTTAACTTACTTTATCAAAAAAAAAAATTGGAGAGATAAAACTTGTTCCGATATTAAAGTATCATATTAATTAATATTAATCATTTCATTAGGTGTATGTTATCATTATTCACACACATGAAAAAGGCTAATAATGGTGCTAAGTGGAACATCACTGTCGAACTTTTTCACATCGTTCTTATCCTTGAACTTTTCAAGTCTCTAATAAAAGAATTTAAGATGTGTGATCAATTATTTATTATATATATATATATATATATATATATATTATAATGTGTGACAGGTGAAAAATATAGACCGCATGATCCAGGAGAAATGTATAGCTCAAAATAAATATACTCGTCGGCAAAATTATATATAAAAGATTTTGGTCAAATTCAAAATCTAACAACTTGAATAAAAAGATATTTAAGCGTGGAAACAAATATTTCATATATAAATTGCGTTCTCACTGTCTTTGTTAACTTTTCAGTTGTTCGGTTAATTATCTGATAACGATTTATGTGACCCTTCGTTCGTATGCATCGTATAGTTTGTTTTAGGGCCCGCTTAATATCTCGTATAAGCCCATGTAATATAAATAATATTAGATAATATCATGTTTGATTTTTCTAATATTAGTTCGGATTTAATATTTCAGCCCGAAATAAAATCACATGCACGATACAAATAAATTGACTTCAAGAACTTATATTAATTATCATGGGCTTCATACTAAAGAGTTTATCTTGGGCTTTTAAATTTATCTTATAAACAAACAGGCCCTTACTTTATGTATTTGGGCCCGGCCCATGAGAGAATAAGAAATTGGGCTTATCGGTAGTGTAGATTAACATGTCGACTGAAGCTAAGTTCGAGTTCATGACTGTTGAACTTGAGCTCGAGCTTCGTTGTGACTGTCCGAAAGATAACGAGTCGATTCACGAGCTTTTTATTAATTTTTTAATCAAAATTTTAAAAATTTCGGATTTGAAGCTTGAACACAGTTATTCATCTTCGAGCTCTAGCCCTAGCCTAAACTATATTGTTGGCTATTGGACGACCTCCTAGCCATGTGTCTCATCCAAAATCTACAAAGACTATTATAGTAAACAAGAGTTCAAGTGAATTTCTCTCTCAAAATTAACTTGAGTTTGTAGTGAATTTGAACCTTATTGTCGGCCAGGCAACGACGAACCATATTTCATATGATAAGTATAAATAAACAAGAATAATCAAAGAATTCTTAGTGAATGAATTCCAAACCAATGGTATGAGATCATCTGTTCCATTTTTGTGTTCCAATCACTTGTTCCAATAATCAGGTGGTGACATGGATTCATCTCATGATTCCATCCATTCCATGATTAAATAAAGTGGACATGTATCAATACCTGATTGGTAAAACATTTTATGCAAACAGAGGAATCAATCTACAAACAATGAGGCCTTGGTCTAGTGGTTAAGGAGTAGGCCTTAAGGATTTGTGGGTTAAGTCGTGGGATCGAATCCCCCCTCCCATAATTCCTTGAGTAGTAGTCCCCATTGGATTATTTTCCATGACTATCGTTGTCAAGTGGGTTTGAGACGTATTCATCTGGCCTCGGGATTAGTCCTACCACTGGAGTGTGTAGCGCGGGTTTGGGACGTATTCATCTAGCCTCGGGATTAGTCCTACCACTGGCGTGTGTGGCGCGGGTTTGTGACGTATTCATCTGGCCCCGACATTAGTCCTACCACTGGAGTGTGTGGCGCAAGCCCACGCGGGTATTTAGGGGCTAGCCCATAGCCAGATCGAGTGGGGATATCTCGGGACAAAACAAAAAAAAATGCAAACCAATATCTTGAGACGTGGCAAGACCTTCATCTAGAATATCTTTTCAAATTTCGAACTGCCACATTTTCGTCAAAAGAACTGAGTGCCAGAAAGCTCTGTTCTTCTGTTCTTTTCTTACACTGATTTCTTTATCATCCTTACACATTTATTTCTCAAAACGACCCTCAAAACAAAGACAATAAAGGTTTTGCAGATTGTGTAAAGTCTAAATCAGCAATAAAGGCTACTGACTCAACCACAAACGAGACAAAATACATGCTCCCCCGTCAAATTTTGAAATTTCAAATTGTCCCACAAAAAAAAATATTTTTAATTGGGTGTATGTCAGTATAGTTAGAATAGAACCATGATATTTATTTATTTAATTTCGCATTTTCCCAGGACAAAATAATAATAACAAAAAATAAGGACATCTGAGAATCTTATGAAACTCTAGTTGTATAACATCAATCAAGACAAAGAAATTGTTTCATATTGCCCACATGAGCTGTTCTTGTCCGTTATATGCATTGGATCTGTCCTCCTTCCAAAAATCAGTTTTTTATTTGACTTTATTTGATTTATTCTTTAAACCCAATTCAAAATTATATTCTTTTTTTTCCCCATGAAAAAAGGTTCTTTTATTCACAACAAAAATAGTTAGCATAACACTCAAATCCATTTCTTACACCTATCAAGTTCAAGGCTCGAAACTCAGTTGCCCGAATCTCAACTGTTCAAAAAAGCTCAGTTCAATTGACAAAAAACATAAACTACGTCTACAATCGTTAAGAATCACGTGGCAAAAAAACATCGAAGTTTGTCGATCAATTTTCTTGAACACTGCATGGAAAAGACAACTCTAACCCTTACATATGACCACGAAACAAGGAAGAAGCGCCTTGACATCGAGCAAGTAGAGCTCCTCGATGTTCGAATGGAGCCCAACTTTTCCGGCCAAAGAATCGAAACCCTCTTGCCCGACCACATCCTCGATGTGCTCCAACGGTCGGTGGACCCTCCCCGCGATAACCCTACACAGAACCAAAGCCTTCCTCATCGTTCCACGGCCGGCCTCCCCCTCCTCCTCGTACCCCTCGATCGACTCGTAGGCCCTGCCGCTGGTCGAAGTCGTGAACACCCCCACGCCGTTCTTGAACTCCCTTCTGATCGAAAATCCTTGCCGTACGATCCTACACACGCAGCACTTGTCGGAAACGCAGAGGCTGCTGCTCGCCGGCCCGTCGCAGCCGAGGGAGCAAGACAGCGTCGTGCCGTAGAATCTCAGCAGCTCGTTGCCGTCGGCCAGGCAGCGCGGGTGCTTCTTGTTGGGCAGCTTGCTCGCTTTGAGCTTGACGGCTTCTCTGTGCTCCTCGAAGCGGGCTAGGGTTTTGGGAGTGTTGTGGACTTTTAGGACACGGTCGATTCTTACGGTTTGGTCGGATTTTAGGTGAAGGCTCGACCGGCATATTATTTCTACTATCTTGCGGGAGGAGTCGCCCTCCACGAGCTCAGTAACTGTGGTTCGAAAGGGTACTTCTTAATACATTGTAATAAAAGTGAAAACAATGGAGAAGAAGGAAAAATGATGCTTATAATTAATTATTACCAGCGTGCTTAGAAAGGTGATGAGATTCAAGCGCCTCCCACTTGACGAACTGCTCTCCACACTTGTGACACCTAACGCCATTTGCAATGCTGTCTTTCCTTTCCGAGGAAAGGCCATTTCTTTCTCTAAAGATTGGATTTTTACTACACTTTCTAGGCGGCGTGTTAGAACAGTTGTTGAACGAAGGGTTGCTGAAGCAATGCATGGGCGTGCCGGGCTTTAACGTCCCCATTACATAGCTTGAAACGTCAGCAGTACCCCCACCGTTCACGGCGTTATCTCCGCCGCCAGGTTCGTCGTGGACGCCGTTAAAACCAGTGATTTTGAGCTCACACTTGGAGTTGTTATTGCTAAGTATGACTTCGTGGGCTATTGGGTTGAGGAACTCGCTGCTGCCTATAGATCTTGGGCTGCAGCTGCTCGTCGGCCGCTCGGCGGCAGTAGCCAAGTGGCGCTTGCTTCCATGGATAACGTCTTTGAGGTTTGCTAGCGACCTCGAACAGCCAGACCTCGGCGTTGGTCTTGTCTTGGTCAAGGACAGCAACTGATTCCTTGTCTTGGGGTTGTGAACGTCTGATGCGTCTGATCTGCAGTGAAGGGATTTTCTTAGGGAGAACCAAACTGTTTGAGTGCTGCTGCTGCTGCTGCTTGCTTTCGTCGTCTTCTTCTTCTCTCCCATTGTTTTGACTTCTGTCAAAGCTTCTTCATCGTTCTTTGAAAGCAAAGTGTAAATAAATTATGGAGATTTATTGTGTAGTGTTGTGAGTGACATGACAGCAACGTAAGTATGCCAATGCCACCACATTTATGCTGAGTGCAGAGACAGAGAGAAGAAGGAAAGCTGCAAGAAGAAAGTGAACGGTGGGATTTAAATGGATTTGATTTGTTTTTTCTTCTTTCATGCGTCACCTCATGGTATTTGCTGCCGTATTAAATTCTTCACGAGATCATATACTATATTTTTTTATAATAATTGTAAATTTTGATTGAAAATATATATATATATATATATATATTGGTCTGGTTGGGAACTTACTACCGTGGTAAGAGATGTGGACTTTTTTTTTTCGTCCGGAGTTATCCCGCTCGATCTAGTTATGGGCTAGCCCCTAAATACCGATGTGAGTTTTCGCTACACAGACCTGACAGAGGCTTAATTGCGTCACACAATTCAGTGGTGGGATTAATCCTCGAGGCCAGATAAATACGTTTCAAACCCACTTGGCAATGATAATCCTGAGAAATAAATCTCACGAGAACTTCTCAAGAAATTGTGGAAGGGAGATTAAATCCTACGACCTAATCCACAAATATTTAAGACATCTTCCTTCGTCGCTAGACCAGGACTAATTGGGGGTAAAAAATGTGGACTTAAATGATGAAAGTTGTGGTTGTCTTAATATGGATGAAGAGATTAAAATTGGCTTGATAGTGTTTTATTTTATACCTTTGACAGAAAAATATAATAAATAAACTACAAAATGGTGAAAGTTATGAATGAGGTGATTCTTATAATGAGGTTCAAGATTTAAGAACTATGTTAAATAAACAATTAATAAAATTTAAATTTCACGTCCATTAATAAACAATAAATATTGGATTATCGACTACATTGGAATTGAGGTCATTAATATGTTTATAACTTTGATAAATATTTTAGGAAATACAGTTTTAAAAAAAAAAACCTCTTGGTAAATGTCCTCGATAAATTACTAATTTGAATATGCAATATGTATATATACATATATATATATATATATATATTCATACGGTTTTTAATGGTATTTTGAAACCTACAAGGATCAAACCTGCAATTAATAATTCTACTTTGCAATTGAAGTAGAATTTCAATTAGCTGAGAACCGTCGATTCTTCACAGCATCAACGGTTTATATCCAAGATCCGCGTACACCATTTGACCATTTCCATGAGACCGCCTCAACACACATTATATATTGTATATATATTTGGTGTCGCCCAAATCCCAATATAGATCACTAAATCTAGAACGAGCTAAAGCTGTGAGGAGACAATTAATGGCGGGTCGGGGCAAAACGCTTGGATCGGCTTCTGCGAAGAAGACTCAGTCTCGTAGCTCCAAAGCAGGGCTGCAATTTCCCGTCGGCCGTATCGCGCGTTTCTTGAAGGCTGGGAAATACGCCGAGCGAGTTGGTGCTGGTGCGCCGGTATACCTCGCTGCAGTTCTTGAGTATCTTGCCGCTGAGGTAAGTCGAATTTTAATTTTCTTTTTCATTTTATTTATATGTGGGTCATGTGTGCTGTTCGTCGTTCAAGGTTGATAAATTCGCCATGGGCGTGGCTGTTTGATTGTATTCGATTCGATTCGACCGAGGTTCCTCAAATTCATGTGCTTGATTTGGAATGTTCTGCGAAAATGTCTGAAAATTTCGGAAATTCATACTCCACATCTTAAATGGCGATGAACAAATTTCGATGCACTCGATATCTGAGCTAGTTTTGCTTGATTTCGATAGGATTTTCTTGATTTTCTCGACGTTATTGTACTCCATGAATAATAGTGAAACGCAGAAGAAAAATGGCCTAGCTATATTCCAATGACGTCACACCAATGTGCTTATCAATGGTCATCAATTGTTTATTCGTGCAGGTACTTGAATTGGCTGGAAATGCTGCAAGAGACAACAAGAAGACAAGGATAGTCCCTCGCCACATTCAGCTGGCGGTGCGTAATGATGAAGAACTGAGCAAGCTTCTTGGGGATGTGACCATTGCTAATGGCGGAGTTATGCCCAACATCCATAATCTTTTGCTTCCTAAGAAAGCTGGTGGTTCCTCAAAGCCCGTTGACGAGGATTGATGCCAGAGTTTCGGCAAGCACAAGTTTGATTTTCCCCTCTTAGCTATAGTGTTAGATACATAGATTAGCATGAAAGTTTTTATCTTTTTTGGTTTCTTTTCCTGGTATTCCATTTCGCTGCTGGTTGAGGGTTCTCAAGTTAGGTTTTGAATGTAAATGGGACGAGGCAAACTGTTGTCTTTAGTGTAATGTGATATTGATAACCCGTGTTTGTCATGATCGTATGATCGACTGATATTAAATTAGTGCACTAGTTGTTTTGTTTGAACTCAAACTGTTAGTTGTTTTCTTCGATTGTATGAATTTAAAGAAAAATAAAAGCCCAGAAATGGAAGAAATTGAATAAATGGTATACATGTTTGAGAGATCGATGACAATGGCCGAAGAAAATCTGAAGTATATCAGCCGAGTTAACCATCCTGCATTCTCAAGTAATTCTGTACTTTTTATGTTTGTTTTTTTTTTTTTCATAATCAATGATAGTTTCTTCTAAGTTGCTCTTACATGACAGCTCTTGATGAATCTATCGGAGAAGTCGAGATATTTAGCCCACAAAGGCCGAAGCTTTGGAAATGCTATGTCTAACCAGGGCTTAGCTCGGCCATTGAAGTGAATCACAGCAGCACTTGCAGCATCAGCAAGCGTCGTGTTTTCTTGATATCCAAGTCCTAACATGTGCCAGAAAGGATTTATGACATGAACGTGTCCGTGGAAAGCTATCAGGCCTGGAGGTAATGTTCCTAATTGCCACAAGCTTAGGTCTGACTTGAGATTCTGCGGAAGAACCAAAAAACATCTTTAGAAAATTTGAGAATCTTTTTCTGATGGCACATTTTGCTAAAATAGTGGATTCTTTTAAAATACCTGTTCGAGCCAGAAATGGTATGTAGTGCTTATGTTTGTTTTTCTCCATGCTTCTAGGTCGAATATGTTCATACCGTAAGCCCACGCGCATTCGTTGGGATTGAAGCTTTTAGCTATTAATGGGTGGGAGAAGTTGAGGTAGCTTTTGAGTCTCTTTGACATTACGAACTTGTCACCTCCTCTACACGTCTCCACTGCACCGTTGACTTTTCCGTTCATTTCTATGTCCCATAGAGGCGATAGATCGGTTTGCACCACAATGTCGTCGTCCAAGAATACCACTTTGTTGAGACTCGGAAATAACTGCAAAGAAAATCACAATTTTAGTACTCAGATCATCTTTTCTTTTTTCGAGTAAAGAAAGCAAATGGGATGCTGAGATTCACCTCAGGTAGGTAAATACGAATTTGATTCATCAGAGAATTGTACTTGGGACTCAATGCCTGTAACTTTGCCGCGATAACGTGCGGTTTCTCTGTATTGTTAGAAACAATCGCCGAAGACCCTCCTCTAAACTGTGATCGTACTTTCTGATCCTTCTCCATAGCTTCTAAAACAGGCACTTTTCCCTTGGTAAACCAGTCGAAGTGATGCAGAGCTTTGACCTCGATAATCGCTGGGGCTAGAGGATGAAGAGAGAACCAAGCTTGCATGGGATAATAAGTCTTTTGATCGGTTATTATGTGCAGGACAACCTTTTCAGGGTGCAAAGAGTTTCTAACAAGCGATTCTGCGACAACTGATGCAGCTAATACGTTGTCTGAAGCAAGAACAAAGTGAAAGCACGAGTTGTCGACAAGCTTAGGGACTAATTCTGCTGACGGAAGTTGCAGACGAGCATTTGCATTGACAGAGTGCTCATTCGCTAGCTTTAGGGCGAGGCAGTGGAGTTGCTTCGGTATGCTGCTCGAGGCCACATGTCGATAAAGGTACTCTTGGATTTTCGCTGTTCTTGTTCTTTGTTCTAGGAGTTTGATCTGTAAGAATACCACAAAACACACACACACACACATTTATTTGACATGTGGGTGATAATTTGTTTGAAGCTCATTGAGGTAATTGATATGTACCATCGCTTTGAGCTTGACAGCAAACGATTTTGCATCGGGTTGGTCTTGCTTGATCTCTAACATGAAATCTTCTAGCGTTTGAGGGATTTCTGACCCGGGCTGAACTTCGATTTTATCGACGGGTTCTTGCAATACTTGATATATCACTTCAGGGACCTGAGACGTCGGTGATGCAAAATGAAATATGATGTCATAAATAGCAAAAAGCGAAATACCTCAGTTAAGATATTACAGTTTGATCAACTCTTCTTCCCAAGATCTTTGGTCCTAATCTCTTCCCCAAGCAACCTGCATGTTAACACAGAATCTTTAGTTTTCTTACATGAGTATTGCTTCCATACAATTTCATGTTTATTTGTACATATTATATTGCAGAAGCAGACCATACCTATGCTCGAGCAGTTAGTTTCTCCATCAATCGTACCAACAGCGGTCAGCACAAACACGAACCGAAGAAGGAATGTCACGAACAAGATGGAGTAAAAGACCATGCGGTAAGACAACCTTCTCGACCCAATCTTGACCTTGACGAACTCTCTGAAACCCTTAGCAGGTAAAACCGTCACGTGCCTCAAGCTCGGCGATATGTGAAGCTGCATTGTTTCAAAGGCTTGTCCCTGCCCTAAAGAAGACAAAAGAAGATAGAATGGTAATGGAATAAACCCCGAAAACGGCCGAGCAGCTGGCTAGCAAGATATCGAATTGGCAATGCAGCCAAGAATATGTTGAGAGGGGAAACAAAAAATGCTGTAAAAGGAAAGCCTTTGAGGGCGTCTGTGGTTGCTATCATTTACCTAACCTTGCTTAGCATGGAGGCTATTATTATTATTATTATTATTATTATTATTACATGAAAGCTGTTTTTGTTAGTGAAAAGTTTCGATCTTTTTCATGGTTGTGTTGCATGTATTTTGGCCGAGGATTGAAGGAAGAGGTCATTTGAGAGTTTGGTGGTGTAAGCTTAGCTTTGCCTCCACATGAAGTATATTTTGAACAAGAACTGTGATAGAACATCGGCTTCTGAAACTGAAAACGACGTCGTGTCTTAAATTTATAAAAATTTTACCCTTTTCATTTCCTACTGCTTTATTTGTTTCCTGCAAATTAGGTGAGTCTTCTAGATTGAATAATATATAGAACATCAATATAACATCCGAATGAACCCAAAATCAGTTTCTTTCGGTTGAAAAATAATAATAAAAAATGTAACTAAACATAGAGCAGATTGAGAGACTATCATCGTTTTATTGCACAAACATAGTCCAATATGTTAAATGTACAAAAAAACAGCTCCAATCTTATCTATAACTTAAAAACATGGGATTTAACAAAGCATATCACTCTATATGTACAAATCAAAACAACCCCACATCATCTTCTCCTTTACTCCGAGTTTTTTGTTCAAGGGTTGGCCGTTTTCTTGACAGACGGCTCGGAGGTCGCCGACGAGCCTTCGCGAGAAGAATCTTGAGCCTTCTTACCAGCAGTCTCTCTATTTTTCTCTCGTGCAACTCTCTCAAACTCCTCGGCGGTCGAAGGTGCCCTCTCTTCAGCGCCGCCGTGATGATCTTTGCCGCTTTCCTTCTCCACCTTCTGAGCAAAATTAGCACTTTGACCAAAGCTAAACTTGTTTATAACTAGCTCTGTTACCTCCGTCGAGATAGCATAGAGATGGGTTGTTCTTGGGGAAGACGACGATGGTGCTTGCCAGGCTCTGTAGAGAGTGGGGATATTTCCCTTGCCCATTATTTTTTTTTTTTGTTCTCTCTTATCCGAGTTAGTTAGTAGTTAATACATCGTAGTTTTGGGCTGAAATGGAATGAGGTTGGAGAGAGTGTGGTACACGTGTAATTCGGGCGAGTGGGAGTTGACCACGTGGCAACTCTGATTATTCTTTTGGTTTGGGCTTTAGCCCAATGACGTGGGCCGGCCCATTAAATAAAGCTTCTTTGTGTTTTTTGTGTCTATATACGGACGGAGCCACGTTTACAACGTCTAAATTAGATTTGCTTTTGTTTCACGCTCGTTCCTCGCCGACGGTGGTATTGTACTCTCTGCTCAGGCGTTTATACAAATTGTTTGAATCCTATTTTTGGATTAGTGAGGGCTGATCTCGACGTTTTTGCTCCTTAAATTGCATGGATCGTTTCTGATCTGTTGAATTATCGTTGTATTGGTGATAATTTGAGTTTTGTTTTTGGAATTCTTTTGATCTATGTTTTGTATTGTCGCGTGGTTTGGGTTGTTTGATCGTTTCTGTGATGTAGTTCTGTTAATTTCCTTGGATGATGACGATAATCGCCACGAATTTTCTCTAATTTAACCATTGTAAAGGACTCAATTTTGTTGCTGATTCTTGGGATCTTTGTTTTTTTGTCTTCAATAAGGTTCGAGCATCCTCATTCCAGCTCAAGAATTATCGCGGTTGCTTCGCTTTCATTTTCTTATTCAACCCACTTTCATGTCTGATCTTGACGTGCAAATTCCGTCTACTTTTGGTAAAGATTTCCACTTTAAAGATGGTTTATTCAATATGTTTGTTGTTTTTCATCGATTGATATGGATGCTAGAAGTTTTATACATCGTGTATGTTTATGTCTGCTTCTTTTTGGTGATCTTCAGATCCTTTTGCTGATGCAAATACTGATAACTCTGGCGCCGGGTCGAAAGACTACATTCACATTCGCATACAGCAACGCAATGGTCGGAAAAGCCTGACTACTGTTCAGGGCCTGAACAAGCAATTCAGCTACAACAAGATTTTAAAGGACCTTAAGAAAGAATTCTGCTGCAATGGAACAGTTGTCCAGGACCCAGAGCAAGGCCAGGTTCGATTAGCGTTTTTCCCCCCCTTTTCCCTATTTCGTCTGACTTCGTAAACTTCATATTCAATCAAGACACTTCCGTATAGGTGATTCAACTCCAAGGCGATCAGCGAAAGAACGTATCTACCTTTCTCATTCAGGTCATTTCTAATACCTTTCCGTCAGCATTTGCAGTAGGGAATTGAACGGTCTATTGATTAAACTCTTGTTTGTGAGCAGGCTGGGATTGTGAAGAAGGAGCATATTAAGATACATGGTTTCTGATATATCTTTGCCATACATAAGTTGTCGAGTGTTTATAGTATGTGAATTAGCTATCTACTCTATGTTGGGCTCAAGTCAATGTTTTCTAGTATCTCCTTGTTCTTGCTGATGCAAGTTATATGTGTGATGTTATGTACGAATCCTTTATCAACAATAATGGAATTGAATAACATTGTTATTTGGCTATTAATTTTTCCTGCTAATTCTGTTTATGTTCCTTGTTGTAGTTTGTTTCCCATCTACTAAATAATAATAATAATAATCATAATAATAAAATAATATTTATAATTTAAGTACATGTTTTCACTCCCCCCATATCCTTATATATTCCATACTTTAATCCAACAAAAAAAAATAAAACATTCTTGATATTCATTACAACGATATACATGCGTAGCCCTAACCAAATGATCAGCTGGTCTCTTTCTCCAGGCTCTCTGCTGTTTCATTTAACCTTAAACGAGCGTTCAACATATATGAGGATATGAAGATATGCATGCAATAATGTTAAAAATAAAAATAAAATTGTTCACACTCACAGATGATCATCTTGAGACCTTTTTTGCTGGCCTGTAATCCACAAATGAGAGCTCGCAGTGTCCTCCAAATCATTTTCCACGGAGTTTGCATCCATTGCTTTTCTCCGCCTCTTCTTCTTCTGATTCGACCGATCGTTCTTACAACGTTTTGTGGAAGAAAACCCTATATTATTCGTCGGCTTGTCGGACAACAGTGAAGGCGGAGGAGAAGATGCATCTGACACTAGCGAAGGACTCTCATCGTTACGATCAGTAGAAACGTAGCTGTAGTAAGTGAATTCATCCTCATGCGTGAATAACCCTTGTATGTAAAAGGTCCAACTGCTCTCTTCAGGAGTGTCTGAAGATATAACAGTTTGTTCCATTCTTTTTTCACTTCTGTAATATTAAGTTTGGGAGAAGATTTGAGTTTGTATATATATATAACGTGTTAGAATCTTAGGATATAGACACACACACACACTGATAGAATACTGTATGCTTGACTTGTTAATAATGTGTATTTATGTATGTATATGCATGTGAAATATTCCTTCATTTGTGGGCCGTGTGAATTTGAAGTAGGTAATAAATTGACCAACCGCAACTAATTAGAAGATTAAATGATAAACTCAAGCTGATCGTTGAAATTGATACCATGCTGACAATCAATATTTGCCACACTTTTTTTTTTCACAATATGACACTTGAAAGTTTAAGGCTCCCATGGAACGATCATCACTATATCGTCAGGTTCATGTTATTTTCATCTTTTTCCATGGAATGATCGATTTTCATGTCTCCTCATGTCCGAGGAAATAATCATAATGTTTTAGTACGACGATCGAGCCCACTCTACAGTTATCCACTAGGTAAGGGAGAGGCTATTTTCCAATCCCATAATCAACTTACATTTCATTGTCATGAAAACGAACCCTTTTGGATTTTAACACTTTACATAGGTGGCAATATATATTATTATTATGCTATGGAACAGCTTACAATATCATTACCAATCTATCAGAAGAAACAACCAAAAGATGAGGTAGCTTTCATTGAAGACGATGATACGTTGCTGTTATTCTTTCTAATAATTTTAATAGAATCTTTAGGTCTATGGTGTAAGAAAAACAATGCTTGGAATGAGATCTTATGTTACGTTGTTTTCTCACAAATTGAAGTTGTCTGTCAATCACATGGTGTCGTATCCTTTCTAATGTTTTACTCATAATTATTTTGTACAACAAAATATGATTTGAAACGAAAAGAATTAATGAACTATTTTCTAGTTTCATGGAAGATTGTTACGAGGATATTATCAGGGGTAGTTATATAATTATTAATTAATTGAGGGGGTTTGAAATTCAGGAATAACGTTTATTTCTTGCATTGTTTTACATGTTTTCACAATAAATAACTTCGAAAAACGACCATTTTCCTATGGAGTAATTAGAAATTTCGAACATAAGGAGCTAATGAATTCAAGAAGAAACACAACTGACTGATTCTCCTCAAAGCTTCAGATGTTTAATGGCAGTCTGGACATCTTTATCTCCTCTCCCACTGCAGTTCAACACAACCTTAGTTCCATCATCAAGATTCGGACATAGTTTCTCGAGATAAGCCAGCGCATGCGACGTCTCCAAAGCCGGGATAATGCCCTCCAGGCGGGATAGTATCTTGAAAGCTGCACGGCAAGCAAAATACACATACGTAAGTTCGACATCAATCCATGCCTAAAAACGCAAAATTTTCAAGACTCTTTCTGACTAAATTTGTTCAGTTGTCACCCACCTTCTAGAGCCTCTTCATCGGTAATGCTGTAATACTCGGCCCGGCCCATATCTTTCAGAAAGCTGTGCTCGGGCCCAACGCCGGGATAGTCGAGTCTAAAGGACACCATTAAAAGAAACAATGACCAGCTACAGTAATCCTCATCGTATATAGTCACACAGTTTCGTTATGAAAAAGAGGTTCTTTACTTACCCTGCACTTATGGAGTGAGGCTCAACAATTTGCCCGTCTTCATCTTGCAACAAGTAGCTCATTGCACCGTGCAAAACCCCGACTTCTCCTTTGGTCAGAGTCGCCGCGTGCTTACCACTGTCGAGGCCGAAACCTCCTGCCTCGACCCCGATCAGCCTAACATCTTCATCATTAACAAACTCGTGAAAGAGACCCATAGCATTCGAACCACCGCCAACGCAAGCAACGAGCACGTCAGGCTTGCCGCCCCACTTCTCTAATGCCTGCCTCCTCGTTTCTTTGCCTATCACCGCGTGAAAATCTCTAACCATCATGGGGTATGGGTGCGGGCCCGCAACAGATCCTAGGATGTAATGGGTCGATTCGACGTTAGTCACCCAGTCCCGTATGGCTTCTGATGTTGCATCCTTCAACGTGGCGGTACCCGAATGAACTGGCCGAACCTGTAGTGGGAAAAGTCGTTGCTTTTCAATTACGGTGAAAGAAGCTAAAAGAAAGACGAAAAAGCCAGTGAACGGTAAGGTATCAATAGCCTATACGTTGTGTTTACATGGATGCATTGAATAGCATACCTCGGCGCCAAGAAGACGCATTCTGAAGACGTTAAGAGCTTGTCTCTCCATGTCCTGAGCGCCCATGTATACAACACACTGCAAGCCGAAACGAGCACAGACAGTAGCGGTGGCAACACCATGCTGACCAGCGCCAGTTTCTGCTATGATACGCTTCTTCCCCAAACGCTTGGCGAGCAGAGCTTGTGCTATGGCGTTGTTGATTTTGTGGGCCCCAGTGTGATTAAGGTCTTCCCTTTTCAGGTATATGTGGGGGCCTGTGCCGTCGGGTCGCCTGTAGTGCTCGGTGAGCCGTTCGGCGAAGTACAGTGGGGTTTCTCTTCCGACGTAGTCTCTCAATATTCCATCTAACTCTCGCTGCAAATGGAAGCAAGCAAATCGGATATACAAACACAGCTTGACGATGAACTCCATTAAAGAGAAGATGCCCTTTAGCTAACATCCTCCAATCAGGCAAAAAAAAAAGAGGAAAAAAAAAACCTGAAAGGCGTCATCGTGGGCTAGGGACTTGAACGCTGCCTCCAGCTCATCCAATGCGTACATTAGGGTTTCGGGAACGTATTTCCCCCCGAATTTCCCAAACCGTCCGAAAGAGTCGGGCCGCTGCTGCAACGCCGCCGTTTCGACATTCTCGACGGTGGCCATTCGGGGCTCTTTCGTTAACCTACAGAAGATTGGACGCGAACGTGGATTCACGGGAAAATGAGGGGTGAATTTGTTGGGCGGCGATTTCTCAACAATTAGGGCTTGGGTTCTCTTGCAGTGCGCGGCGGCGGGTGTGGAGGCCGAAGACGACAAGGCCATGTTTGGATGACTCGCGGTAGTCCTTTAATTATACAAACGCCAAGATTTGTTGGTCGGGCTGATTTTATTTTTTATTTCTCTCTTTTTCTTTCTAAACACTAAAATAGGGATGTCACCCATGGTACCGCAATATTTACCTTATGAATCAATTTAGTCATCGATGTTTCGTCTGAACCATTTAGTCCTCAATGATGTCGATTTTGGATCAATTTGTTACTTCCGTCACGATAAACGTCAATTTTAACGTAAATCTCACACGTAGTCCATGCTAAATCATTTATAGATCGAATCTTGAAATATTTGCAGGATTTGGGAGGTTCATACTGTTTTCTTCTACTGCTCCACGAAGCAGACGATATAGAGCCCATATTCGAATTTTAGAGAAGAAATTTTTAGTTTCGTGCTCTAATTTAATTAACCATTTCAATTCTATCGGTCCAGAAATAATTTATTATAAGGCACGTATGAAATTTTCGTTAAAATTGACGTTTATCGTGACGAAATGATCAAATTGATCCAAAATCGATAACATTAAGGACTAAATTGATTCAGAGGAAACATCAAAACCTAAATTGATCCATAGGATAAAAACATCAGTAAACATATTGGATTTTATCCCCACTCAAATAACTTCGTCTGCTTTATTGCATCGACTACATGGTAAAACTATAAATCCAAAACAAGAAAGCAGCTTAATCCAATGTTACAAAACATACTTCCATTTTATTCATAAGCATACAAACCAAAAGAAAACTACTCTGCTTCATCCATGCGTATCAAAAACCTTCTTCACTGCTTCGCCTGTCAAACGTACAATGGGAGTCAAGAATCTAATCAAGAAGCTGCTGTAATAATAGTCAAACTGTATATCACCACATCCAAGCTTCGATTTTTAGGCACGAAGATGTAAAGGGTAATACGAATGCATCTATGACGATGATGTTTCTTTTGCACATTTTAAGATGGGCCGAATAACTATGAGGTTCAGCTTCTTGCAGTCACAACAGACATTACTTGTTCTCTTAGGATTTTCGCATGTAAGATTTCGAATGGAAGTACCTGAGAGTACAAGAAAGTTCCAAGAATAGCTATGGCAGCTCCAAGTGCATTGACGGGCTGTACTGGCGTATGGAATATGATGATGGAGGAGATGATGACAGATACACGTTTCATGGTGTTTCCGACGCTGAACGTCAGAGGGGAAATCTCGTCCAGCGACATGTAAGAGACTTGATTGTAGAGGTGGTAAAAGACACTTTGGGCCGCCATCCACCTTATTACATACGCCGAAACATGAGAACCAAAATCAGATTAGGACTGCTATGATGGAATGGAATCAAAAGCATAGCAAGTTATGCTATGGTGTCTTGATTTTCAGTTTTCCACGAAAACGGCTATTTTTAGGACATTATAGATACCAAAGACTTCACATTTAATTCAAAGAATGATCAGTGTTTTTGTGTTATTACCATATGATCTGGTATCCCATTTGAGACCAGGCTTGTTTGAATCCAATGGCCCACATCTTCGGTCCCTCGACGGCGATTGCAAACGGTGTAAGAAGCAAGAGAGACAGCATTGACAAGCAAGCATAGTAGTTCATTCCGCTAACTGATTTTCCCTTCATGCCCTTCTTCGAAAATATGTTTCGGAAAACAAACGCCAGGTTCGAGATCATGGCCCCCATGAAACCTGATATAATTTACGGATAGGGTGCATCAGAAGACGACCTTAAAGATATGAACTTTCAAAGTACCAATCATCAAACATGATTCTTCATTCAAAAACAGCAATGAAATCGGTAACTCAACGTATGGAAGCAGCTGAAAGTTATAGGTGTAAGTGGATTCAATTACCAGTCATATTGAAGTTGAGCTCGGTTAGAGCAGCTAGACCACAACCGCCGATGATTGGGACCAGCGATAAGTAGACCGAAGGAGGAAAAGTTTCGCCCAATATGAATCTCGACACCAAGACGCTAAGAGCGGGCTCGCCGCTCTTAATTATGTGAGTGAATGAAACGGCCACCTTCGACATACTCACCGTAGCTGCTACGTGGCCTATCGTATGTGCCAGCGCAACCTAAAACACACAAAGACAAACATCAGTCACTACTCGGGTTATTAAACGTTCATCATCATAATCAAATACATGGCACAAAAAGAAAAGGAAAATGTAATTGGGATTCCTAACCAAACCAATGAACTGAAGAAAGGTAAAGAACACTAACTACTACATAACTCAAAACATCAATCATTGAAATGATGGCACCACAATTCATAGAATGGAAAATAACCCTATTCAACAAAATAATGTACATAAAAAGCCAAGATTACCAATGCTTAAGAGAATAGAAAACAAAGCCCTAAAAATCTCACCGGAAAGAGACTTTTCCAAAAATCAAGATCAGTCTTTGGGGCCTCGGCGATCCTCAGAGCCCAAGAAACCAACATTATAGCAGACCCAGCGGCCAAAGAGAGCGTTGAAGTCAACCATGGGAAAGGGTAAACGTTCAACACCTTCTTGTTATAAATATTGAAGATCACATTCAGACCCCACCACGTGGCGAAGTAAATACCAATCTTGAGCCTCCTCGCAGCCTCGGACTTCAGCTCCACCGAAGGTTCCGACCGATCAGCCGCTTCGTAGGCCTTACAAGTCACCGAAGATCGCACTTTTTCCACTTGGCTGTCCGAAAAGGACTCAAACTCTGACTTCTCCTTGGCGAAAGCCTCGATCTTCGAGACATGTAGAGGTCTAGACACGGAAACAACAGAGGTGTAAAGAGTCTTTCTTGCATGTGGGACTGAAGGCAGATTGATTGATTCTCCGTCATGGATTGACCTCCTACCCTGAAGAAACCCCGCGCCCTTCAATGAAAAAGGTTGCTGCTTTAGCGAATACGACATCATGTTATACTCTAAACCACAGAAACTCCCCGAGATTGGTTTTCGACTTGAGAAAAAAAGGGCTTCGAATTTTGTCTATATGAGTCAAAAGGAGCCTGAAACAACTATACTATGCGAAAGAGTAAAACTCTTTAAAAGTACTCTGACGACGAAGGCAAGAAGATCGTTAGATAAACCACTGTGTGGTGAAAGATTCTGCCTTTTTGAGCTCTGTTTTTTAGGGAGAAAAGGGACAAGCTGGTTGTTTGCCCTGAAGCCTCAGTATGTGTGTATTGGTTGAAACTTTGAAAAGGGTTGGTGTTTATATATATTATATATATATATATATTTTCCGACGGAGGTGTGAATCTTGTTTCTTGTATATATGCGTGCATTTATTGCGTAATTATCTTTAGTTGATGTGAGAGATGAGATAGAATCAAAATAGAGGTTGCCTACCTTTCAATTTACATGTAATTTTACCAATAAAAGGATGGCAGAAAGGATTAATTATGTATATTTTTTATTGATTATATAATAAATAAAAGGTGCTATAGAATATTTATAATTTTTACTGTAAAAATATATTTTTTTTAAAGAACATTTATGTATCTATGAAAATGCTTTCAAAATACTGTTTTTTCCAAGATTTAAAATAGTTTATACACGGACATTTGAAAGAAAAAGGATGACATTAGAATGGTTACACATTAACAATGGATATGAAGCCACGAAGACGTTTGTAGATAAATAGTTTTAAATATGGACTTGACCCCAAATGAATTAAATATGAAATATAGGAATTTCTATTCTTCTTACAACTCAATTTGATTTAGAATATATTAATTTACGGCCACCTTGGTAAGTACACGTAGAAAAATGAATTAAATGAACCTCTAATCTCTTACCAACTCACGTAAGAATTGTCTTGAGATTATGATTACACGTTTGACTTATAGTTTTCATTATTCTTTTATTTTATAATGGTTCACCATCCACGTTGTGCATGCTATACACATACATTATTACATTCCGCCTATCAATAGAATATATAATCTTATATCTTTCTATTTTATTATTGGTGAGAACCTTGCTTTGGTGTATCAATTTTAATTTTAAATCAGTTGTTAATTACTATTTTACCCTTATTTTAATTCAAAAACTACCCCTTTAAATTTTATATTTATTATAATTATATCCTTAAAAATCAATTTAATCTTTTTAAATACCAAAAATAATATATAATTAAATTTTAAATTATAATTATATCTATTAAATATTTTAAATTATAGTTATATCATATATATTGATATATTTAGCACATACATCGAATGGTCCTAGTATAATTATATTGCATTTATGAATGTTTCTAATTGATTACTATGTGTAATTGTTTCTTTAGGGGGAAAAAACGAAATTTGAGAAGCTTACATTATTTAATAATGTGAAGCCCAACAAGCAATATTTGGAAATCGCTGGTACCAAGACCGTTTTTAGTGGTAATGATGATAGAAAGTCGCTGGTTAATTGTACATAAGTCGCTAGTTGCCTTCTCCTCCACTCCTCCATCACTCTCTTCTACCTGCGGCGAGCAACAAACAGTCGTCGCCGACAATGGTTGTTCGCAGAAACGATCTAAGCACCCAAAAATGATCAATCTGTGCCATGGGACCTCTCGATTCAATCTTCTGATCAAGAAATCATCCCCACAAATTTCGCGGACCCAAACCATAACCATCGACATGGTAACTCAGTCTCAATCAAGCAGAAGGCCCACATGCCCGACGTGCTCGAAGCCGGCGCGTACTTGTTTATGCACCCGGCTCCAGGCGCCGCGTCTGAACAACGCCGTGAAAATCACCGTACTACAGCACAGCCTAGAACAGAAGCACCCTCTCAATTCCACGAGGATCGCAACGCTGGGATTGGAGAACATTGAGGTATTTACTGTTTCTGATGTTAATTCCACTGTCCGTTTTCTGATTCGTCTGCTTGAGTACGGTTTTGAGGCGGGTCGTCGGGTGGGATTTCGTGAGGATAGCAATGTGTTTGATGAAATGTCTGAGAGAGTAGACAGTGGTGGTGATAGCAGTGTTCTTATCACTACCAAACTGCATGAAGAAGTATACGAGAATGGTGAAAATCCAGCTAAGCATTCACTCTTGAACTCAAAAACTAGAAATCATTTCGAAGAAGCTTCTTCGTTGGACGCGACGATCATCGGTGGTAAAACGATTAAGCCAACGTATGACAGCGAGAAAAAGATTCTTTCTGGGAATTCTGAAGCCGTCTCGCTCGATTTTATCATTGGTAAATATGGAGCCGTTAACTCATTTTCCATGATGCCCGACGAGTCTATGAAGACGAGCTTCGAGCAGTTATTGACCGCAGAGGTTGCTGCAAAGTTCGTGACAAATGGTTTTATTGTGAAGAAGATTCAGACAAATACGTTAGAAGGGAGCAAAGAGTCCATCGAAAGCGACGAATTCGAAATTAACATCTCCCGCGGATCAGTACTTTTGTTTCCTAGTGAGAACTCGGTCTCAATCGAGGATATAGACTTCGAGGTGAAGAATATGATAGTGTTGGATGGAACTTGGGCCAAGGCTAAGAGAATGTACAGCGAGAATCCGTGGTTAAGATTCTTACCACACGTAAGGTTGGACGTCCAAAAATCAAGCTTGTTCGGTGAAGTAAGGCATCAACCAAAGGCGGGATATCTGTCTACTATTGAGAGCATTGTTTATGCATTGAAAGCTGCCGATGAGGACGGTGATAGATTGGATTCTTTGTTAGATGTGTTTGAATCCATGGTCCGTGCTCAGCGGGACTGTAAGAATGAAAGGCTCGGGTTTATGAGTAACTGATTTGTTAGACATTTCATTGTTGTTGTGGTTTTTTGTTCGGACGATCATCTGAAATCTACCAGTAGGGATTCACTGGACAAGTAAATTAAACGGACAGGTCGAACAAATTCAAAGAATGAAGAAATGGGTAGGTAACCTTAGCAATGAATAAAAAAGTACCACAGAAACGCATGATAAAAAGCCGAAAGCTCTCAAGGCTCAAAGCAAGAGTTTGGTTTCAAGCAAACATCAAAACAGACAGACTACACGATGATGTCCATTTCTAACAGCCGATAGATTCCAATAATAACAGCGCATCACTGCAAAAACAGAATCGAAGCAAGTAAACATCACAGACTGCTAGGCATTCAATCGCACGAAACATTGGATCGATTAGCTAAAGGGGGAAAGTTAAAAAAACTTTTAGAGAAAAGGTCACCTGGGGTGGATGTTGATACTGCTGCTGCTGTTGGTAATTTGCATACCCAGAAGCAGGATAGCCTCCGTAGTACATATTTGGATCTTGAGCGGCGGGTGGATATCCACCACCATAGGCCTCGTATCCTTGTGTATACCCATACTGTGGTGTGTCCATCTGAGACCATGTTATAACGAATTTGATCAATTACACGCTATACAGTTAAAAAATGCTATACCTAACAAAGCAACTAATGCTATAGTACTAAACCTGTTTGTTTGATGGGCCATGTCCCCAAGAAAGTCTAACGCTTTGCCCTCCTATAATGACCCCATTCAACGCAGACAGAGCTCTTTCAGCAGATGGCCTAGAACAGATAATTAAAAGTTAAGGGACGACAGGCACCATATTTCTTTCAAATGTGCACTCGACTATTGGAGATACCTGTCGGAATACTGAACAAATCCACAACGTTTTCCAACAGGAATTCTCACATGAACCACCTCACCACACTGAGAAAAGACTTGCTTCAAATGTTCATTGGTGACATTAGGGTCTAGGCCTCCGACAAATACCTACACTTGCAATGTAAATGGTCATGCAATAGAAGTTCAAAATGGTTGTGTGCAGGTACAAAAAAAAAATCTACGCACTGTTGTATTGCTTGGATCAGTTTTGCCTGTAGTTCTTTGAGGATTATGGAATGAAGCTGCAAATGATGATTATTCATAATGGGAAACAAATTAGTAACAGAAGGCCAGACTAAATAAATCCTCAACTCACTCCCGTAAAACATGGAAGGCGAGATAAGGGGGTGGCAGTACACAGCGTCCAAAAAGGGAGCAAAATTTTCACAAATGCAAGGTCTAAAACCTTATGAATACAGCCTTATGAATACAAAACTTTCTAAGCAATAAAATAAATGAACCAGACTTGTATGGCACGGACATCAGCCTCAATGCATGAACATTATAACAAAAATATATTTGGATTGGACCCACACAAATTATCTTTAGTTTCTATGCAAGTGGCTAATACCTATGATTATCATACATTAGGAAGCAACATAATCATTCAGATATCCTGTATTTCTTATCTATTACCTTAGCAATCTTTAATCAAGATACACGACTACAGGGTCCAAGACTTTGCTAAAAATGGCTTTCACAAAAAAATTAATGTAATGCTCATTATCATCAGTCAGGACGGACAATAATGGAACTCGAGAAACGATTTAAAAAAAATTACACACATTGAAGTGCAATGTAAAATTGTAATAGTTAGTGGGGCAAGCTTTTATTTGGTTTCTGTTGCAAGTAATATCTGAAACCAAAATGTTCACTTCACAAAGCAAGGGCTAATTCAAAATTTCAATAAATTGGAAGTGAAAACCTACACAAGATTGACTGGGTCTAAGGTCCTCACAAAATTTGAAGGTTTGCGACAGAAGAATAAGTGGCAACACAATTAAAAATACTGAGAGACTTAAGGAAGCCAACCGAGGAAATAGACCAAAAGAAAATCTGTAGGACAATAACTACAACCTATGAAGCAATGTAGCTTATCGGAAAACACGTATTGGACTGACCTAATATGGGGCCACGAATTACACGGGAATCGATTCGGATGAAATCAGTCCCAGGCCCCCGTAAATGAGAGCCTCTCTCAGCCCTGCTTTGAGACAACATGAGTGTTATGAGTTCTTTCATGCTCAGTCATACTTTTTCTGAAGTTGGTGTTAAAATTACTCAAAGGAAATGACTTGGTATGTGAGCATTCTTCAACTCTAATTGTAGGATTCTCTCAAATCGTGTGAAAGGAGAAGAGAACTTCACAAGAAAGTCAGACAACCTAACCGTTAAATTTATACAGGTAACACGTAACTATACGTAGGCAAAGAACAGCAAGCAAATTAACCTAGCAAATAATTGAAGCTGATAGCAGATAACTGATGCATAATAATATGAAAGGAAGACAGCACTGCAACAATTACCAGTCTGAGTTTGAGACGAGAATGATTTTTTGTCAGCCGCAGGTCCAGTCCTGATGGGCCTAGTTGAAATTGGCACGCCGTTCATTTCGCTCATAGCACGTTGTTGCTCTACCTCATCCCCAAATCTGACGAATCCATACCCCTTGGATCGTCCGGTAGCTTTGTCCATGACAACTTTTGCTCCCTTGACAGAGGAGTATACAGACTTAAATGTTTCTTCAAGGAGGTAATCTGTGACATCGGGAGCTAAATCTCCAACAAATATGTTAAACTCAGGAGTATCATCAGCAACCCTATCCCCAACACCATGACTGGCCCAGTTCAACCTAAAAGGCTGCTCAGTGTTGGGCATCATTGTGCCAGTATAAGTTTGCAATACACTTTCAGCAGCGGCACGTGACCTGAACTCCAAGAAGCCATACCCCTCGGACTGACCGGTTTGTCTATTACGTATTACCTTGGCAGATAAAAGCTGAAAACAGATGGAATTTCATCAATAACAGCCTTACAACAAAGTCGAAGAGATTGTTGAACAGACAAGATTACAATTTAGAAAGTACAGGGCAAAATTCGCACAAATCAGATCAATTTGCAGGGAGATTTCCCATACCAAAGAAACCAATAGAAACTGAAAACAAACACACGAACACAAAAAATTTCAAAGAAATAGGCACAAAGGTCACATACTCCACGCTTAAGGCATAAATTAAGAATTCAGGACATCTACCTCTCCAGTGTTGAAAAAGCACAAGTTCAGATAACTCTCATCCATCCAGTACATAAGACCTCCAATCCACAGCGTCCTTACCTCCTCTGCCCCGCCTCCGTCAACAGAGCCGCCGCCGCCGTAATAATAAGGCTGCTGCGTTGGCGGCTGCTGTTGCTGATGCGTAGGAGGCACCATATTCGCATTCCAGTACTGCTCTTGATTGTACGGCTGCATCCTTTTGATTTCAGAATCGGAAAACGAAGATTGAATCACAGCACAGAGTGCGTGCAATTGACTTTAGGGTTTTGCAGATTGACTATTGAGGCCAGTAAGACGTAATAACGAGCTGGGCTGGGGGAGCCTAATTATATATAAGAAACTGTAATGTTGCTAACCAACAATTTAAAGCATTATAGGGTCCATTTTGTAAATATCAAATAAATTTATATAAATTATAAAAAAACAATAAAATCATTTCTGTGAAATAATAACACCTTTTCTTTCCATCAATAAAACATCAAAACATAGATTCTCTAGTCTTCCCTTCATGTAATAAAATAATACTCTTAGCCTATCAAAAATAATATTACATCAGCACTTCAATCAATCAGAACAACCTACGAATGCATCGAACTCAGAAGCTTAAGAGCCAACTCCTCTTGTTCAGCCAGTGTAACAGCCTTAGCATCTGGGCCCAAGCCAACAATTTTAGCATCTCCATCGATGTCGAGCTTCGCCTTTTTACCAACTCGTTTGGTACTAGGAATATCTTGTTCGTCGTCTTCGCTTGATATATCGCCACGTTTTTCTTCTTCTTCTTCGTCTTGTTCGGCTTCTCTGTTTCTCTTCATCTTCATCTTCTCTTTGGTACGCTTCTCTTTCCTCCGCTGCCTGTCCAAGGCTTTATCTTCTTTATCAGCAATCTTCATTGTATCCCTCAGCTCAGCGTATCTTTGTGATACTGTCATTCGAAGCAAATCCATTAAAACGTAAGGGCTCATGTATAGGTATACTCTCTTGTATATGTTATATATCGCTTATTTCAGCCAGATTAAGATATGGGTCGAAGATAAAGATGTCTATCTACCTTTGTCTGCGTTCAGCTTACTAGATTCATCGACGGGTACTGCTAATTTAGCAAGAGGAGGTAAACTATTTCCTTCTTCATCGAATACAACCCTTGTCCCCAAAGGTCTATGCATGTTGATCTTCAACTTCTTTTTCTTCAAAACCCTAGTTGCAGGCCTATCGGAAGCAGAAAAAAAGATAGTAATGAATAAAGGTATAGAGAATATTAGTTTACGAACCTTAAAGTACGAAATTACATACGTTGCATCTCCAATATTAGAAGGGTTTTCTTGATGGGCGAGCTCGCTGTCCTTCTCCAGAAGAAAATCGTCTTCTGCTAGCAAGTCTGCCTTTTCGAATTCTCTAACATTTGATTCTGAACTTGCTTGTAATGATTCAGACGGGCGTTTGATCGCTGCATTACCATTACCTTGAGGGATGGTCACTTGTGATGACATTTTTCCTTTGCCTTGCTTGACGGGACCGACATAGGGGGTCGTGGGTAGACCATACGAAGCAGAAAAATCATCGATGGGAAGCTTAGTAATATCGAAGACTTCCTTATCCTTCTTTTTAACTATGGACTTCAAATAAGTTTCGACGGCTTTCTCAGCCAATTGCTTGATATCGGGGTATTTGACCAGCAAAGCTGCTAGTAATCCAGAAACGGGCTGAAACTTTTTGTTTGCCTTGGACAGAAAATCCTGGACCAACGTAAAATAAAAAATATATATATATATATAATCGGATTTTTTAAGGCATATGTATCTAACTTGCGTTGCATGAACAAACCTTTATACATCTAATGGGGATCTTCTTTTCTTGCAATTTGTCAAGCATCTTCTCCTCTGATGGAGCTAGAAATAAAACCGACCTCCCTTTGGAGAGGTAACGAGCAGTACGACCTGCTCGGTGTATGTATGTAGCAACGTCATCTGGGCAATCCACCTTACATTCACAAAAGAGAAGTAATCATATTCGAAAACATCCTTTGCAAGCGGGCCTAAGAAAAGATTGTATTGGTGAAAATTTCCTGGGAGAAAAATTATGAAACCTGAACAACCCAATCAACTTTCTGGTTAAAATCGAGCCCTCTCGCCGCGACATCAGTTGCAAATAAAACCGATCTTTTTTCGCAAAAATATTCGTAAGTTGCCATACGTTTATCCTGCTGGATTTTCTGGTGAAGACACATCACTGGAATTCCCGGACGAAGTTTCCTGAATGCAGCATGTACGAATTTCACCTGCACATAAAACCAACTCCCAGGATCAGATAAGAAATTTACACCGATCAACAAATTATATATATATATATATATATATATTTAGAAAATTAGAATCTGTAGAATTTGAGGCAACATCACCTGCTTACGAGTGGTAAGAAATACAAGTATTCTTGAATTGAGGTTCGCCTTAATGAAACTCCACAAGACATCAAGTTTTCGATCAAGAGGAATAATTACTGCCTTCTGTTCTAAAAGGCTAGGAGTTGCAGTGGTGGACTCTTCGTGCACGCTTAAGTACTCGGGATCTTTCAAACTGAGTCTTGCGAGATCTTGAACAGATTTCGTTTGAGTTGCTGAAAACAGTAACGTCTGCCTATGTTTTGGCAATTGAGAAATAATCGCATTCAACGCTTTCTTAAATCCACTGTCAAGAATACGATCTGCTTCATCAAGCACCAATATCTGATCCACGATGAGAGAGTTAAACCAAAAACAAAACTGTATTAATGGGCTATCCACTTAAAACTCATTTACTAATCACGATTGATTTTTACTTTAACATATACCCGCCGGCCGCCATACCTATCACAATTGTATATTTCCAAAAGGTCAAATTCTACTATACATTTTTTTACAGATATGCATGAATGAGATTTGAACTCCATTTAAACTACAAAATGCAAATCTTGTTGAACTGAGGAGTTCACTCAAAAACCGTGAATACGTGAAGTATGAGACTTGAGAGACAATGTACAAGGTTAACCTGAAGTTGGGAACAATCGAAATTCGGGGTCTCGTCCATGTGCTGAAGAAGACGCCCGGGAGTACAAACAAGTATATTCAACTCGTTCACGCGCTCTTTCTCTGTGTCCACGTCCTTGCGGCCGCCTATCAAAAGCCCAGCGCTAAAACCATGGAACTTCCCGACGGATTTCAAAACTTCGAAAAGCTGACTAGCTAACTCTCTCGTCGGAGACATGATAATGCACCCAACGCCAGCTTCGGGTTCCCACCTAGCTCGGTACAGTCTTTCTAAAACCTGATGAATAATAGAACTTCAGAGCAGATTCTACGATATACGAAAACTCACTAGTTTTAAACATTTCAAAAGAGAATCTTTTGCTAGAGAAGAGACGCAAAAAAAACCCACAGGTATGACGAAAGCCAATGTCTTTCCCGACCCAGTCTTAGCGGCGCCCAATATATCACGACCACAGAGCGAATGGGGTAATGACGCCCTTTGAATATCGGTCATTTTATGAAATTTCTTACAAGCCTTGATACCATCCTTGGTCTTCTTCGAAAGCGGCAACTGGATGAACTTATCGGCGCCGGCGTACGGCGAGAACGAACCGTCTGGAAGTTTTCCTATGCGAGAGTTCGCCGGCGGCGGAGACAGGGAAAGCGGGTTGGACCCGGATTCGGGTTTGCCCGATTCGATCCATGACTCGAGGGTTTCAATTTCTGCAGACTCCGATTGGCGTCTTTGGACCTTAAATTTCCTCGACTTGGGCTGTCTCATCGTGCTGCAACTGGAAAACGTTAGCTTTCTCCGAGGTGTGTTCTGATTTGAGGATTTAAGGTTAGGGTTTAAGTTAGAATTCCACTCTTGAAAAATAAAAAAAATTAATATATAGACTCATTATTTATTAAAATAACAAATTTGCCCCAAAATATTACGACATAAGACGTAGTTACTATTTACGGCTAATGATCGAAATAGAATCAAGAAATTAACCGCCTTTCATATGCAATCAAGCAAAGAAACCTAATAATCCTTGTGAATTCGAGCTTCGTGTTTGGCGCTTGATGGACAAATTGAGAGTTAAAGAATCAGCAGCGGAAAACGTAGCAACTTCATTAGACAATCTTCATTTGAATCATTCGAAGTGGACGCCTAATTCAGCGGCCTTACATCTTAACCCGCGTAAGAATTTGTGTTTTTTACCTTGTAATTCTTCATGGGCCATGTTAATTTCTTTATATAGCTCTGGGCTCAGCCATACAGAGGAAAAAAAAAAGTGATCTTGATGAAAGCATTATGTGTTTTTGCAGAACTCTTGGGCGGTAATAAGAAAAAGGTGCCTCCGAGCTTGTTGAGTTTGTGTTTAGGTGTTGTTGGTAGCAATCTTGAAGAGATTATCGATGACTTGGCTGAGATTGCCGATGGATTACCTTCGGATATTAAGGTAGAAAAGCTGATCGATTGCTGTGTTATTTAGCTGAGCTTGGGTTGAATTAAGCTATGCTTTGTGTTCTATTTTCTTCCTCTTGTGTAGCTTTCATGTCTTTTTACTTGGTCATATTCCAAGAATTCAACATATTTGAAGGTTGTTAGTTCGATCAAGTTCGTTACAGAAAGAACACAAATCTTCGACCGAATACCTAATTTCTTGAGTTTGTCAACTGTCCTAAACAGATAGTACTGTTGGCAATCGCAAGAAGAAGAAAGTTGTTGAACGACAATATTTTGATTGCATTGGCAGATGCGTCGTGGAAGGTACTCGATATTTCGGGGTCCGATGTTTCTGATTCGGGGCTTTGCTACATTGTAGATATCTGCAAAAACTTAAGAGCAGTGGATATAAGGTAGCTTTCGATCGGATTTTTTGTGGTTTCATTATCGTATTTTGGAGTGCCTTTTCCTATTACATGCATCTTGCATCAGCTATTGAACGATGTCTCTTACAATTCTTTTCATTTCCAGTCGATGCAATAATCTGACATCAATCGGAGTTACTAAACTCCTTCAGCTGTCTCATTCGCTCGAGATTTTGAGATGGGGGTATGTTCACGTCTCTTCGAAAAATATTTCATTTCAACTCTTCCCTTTTCTAAGCCATGCTTTTTTTGGTACATACAGAGGCTGCCCGAGGAGCGAGTCTACTGCACATAGATGCTTGAGCTGCCTCAAGCCTCACCTCGTCGATATCGAAGGCGAATCATGGGAAGACCTCGATTCCACCAAACTGACTTACGGCGCACCATCACTGCGATGGCTTTCGTGGGTACGTATTCGTCCTTCAATCAGTTCTTTTCACACCAAGAAACTGAAACTATGCACAAAAGATCGACTGCATATCGTTGTTTTCTTGCAGCCAAAGATTGACAAGGATTCATTGGAGAGCTTAAGGATCGAATGCCCGCGAATCGTAGTAAACCCAAAGCCATCGTCCCCTTTTGGTTCTCGAGGCATTAAAGCACCGCTAGAAGCGTTTGCTGAAATCCCGCTAGACGACCCCATAGTCGCTGATATAAACCCTAAAACTTGGGCAGTCGCGGGCTTTATTACGCCCGCGAGAAATAGTAGTAGTGTCTCGGCTATGACAAGAAGCGGCGGAAATGAACTGTCCATGGCCGAGAAATTTAGGCTGGCTTTTGTTGAGAGAGATATGCGTCTGGCGCCGAAGAGGGCAAAGAACGCCAGACAGCATGAGAGACGGGCGAAGAAAGAATGGATCACGATGGATCCGCGAGCTAAGGCTCTAGCGCTCGCTTCGCAAGCCATGAAATCTGCCAAGATGAGGAATTTGTAGAAAGATTTTTATGCTATATGTTTGTGTTTGATTGGATTATCTTGTATTTTATTACACTGTACTTAAAAGGAAAAAAAAAAAGAGATTTTATTATAGATTTATCCTAAGATATAGAGGTGCTTCAAGTTTAATGAAATTGCCCTATAAAAGAAAGGGGGAAATTAAAAAATGACAGAAACACTTGTAAACTAAGAATGTTAGAAACTAGAAAGTGCAATGCAAATAGGGGTTGTAAACCATTTGAAATCGACTCATTTTCTAGGCTCGATATCGAAGCTCGAAAATTTTATAGTAAGCTTGAGTTCAATTAACTTTATATTTTTTGAGGTCGACCTTGGCTAGTGAGCTAATTTACTCGACGAGTTCGAGCTTAAAGGTCGAATATAGTATAATATGTATTACATTAAAAAAAGGCTTAAATATATTTTTAGTCCCGTATTTTTAAGGAGGTAACGTTTTAAGGATACTTAAGTTAATGGTGGTAATTTTAGTCCTTTAAGTATCAAAATTGAAGTAATTTAGGGACACTTAAGTCAAGGGTGACAATTTCAGTCCTATAAGTATTATAAATGAAGTAATTTTAGGACGGTTATACCCAAAAACTTAATTTCAGCCCGGAATTTTCACATGTGACGCCGAAGATGTTGATTTAGACTAAATTTGTTTTCTCTTTTCTTTAATTAAATGTCATCTCATAAGTAAAAAAACAAGTAAGAGCTTATTTGGAGGAAAAAGAATAAATTTTAGTCATGCAAGTATCAAAATTGAAGCAATTTAAATAAAGTTAACTCCGAAAATATCATCTCGGCCTCGAATATCGTGAGCTCGATTTCGATAATCACGAACTTCAGCCATGCTTCAAATCTCGATAAGCCAACCTTATTCACCTTTCACCCTAAATGTAATGTAATCTCTTTTAGATGCATAGATTATCATAATAAGATCACAAAAGCACTGTCGTATTAAATTCCCCTTTATTCCTCTTTATATACCGTCGTAAAAATCTCAAGCATGTAGAAAACATAGTACATTCTTGATTATTTAATTATATTATTATTATTATTATTATTAATATATGGAATACAAAGTATTTCTTCTAGTTTTTGCAGTAGGTGCACTCTTGTACACTAACTCTAATGCAAGGAAGCTAATTATAAGTCCAGACAGTGAAGTGCATGGCAAAAAGAATCTGTTTCATGACTGCGATGCCAGTGGAGGAGGCGGTGGAGGGTTTGGCGGCGGCGGAGGCTACGGAGGTGGTGGTGGTGGTGGTCCAGGTGGAGGTGAAGGGTCAGGGTTCGGCGCTGGTGGAGGATTTGGAGCTGGAGGTGGAAGCGACGGAGCTGGCGGTGGAGGTGGTGGCGGCGGCGGCGGAGGTGGTGGAGGTATTGGAGGCGGTGCAGGGTATGGGTTTGGCGGTGGAGTTGGTGGCGGTCACGGTAGGTTGCCATGATATCAAGAAAACGCCACCTTGATGTGTTTGATCTGATGATGTAGTACGCCTATTAATAAATTTATATATATATTATTAAAAAAATATTAAAAGTTTATGATGTGTAACGTTTTCATGCAAACATCTAATAAAATAGGATTATCTAACATTATTATAGAAACCTAAAAAGAAAACCCATAAATTAAAAAGGAAAAAGATATTCTTGGCCTCCTTCGATTCCTCCACGTATCCTATCCTCCATGGATTCTTTTCTTCTCTTCTTCCCACGCACCTATCAATCGATGGAGCGAGCGAGCCATAATTCCACTCTCCATTTCGCGGAAGCTCATAGAAAAGTCCCGAGAAAAAGAGTAAGAAAAAAGATGGTCTTTAAAGATGATTCAGCCTCTCTACGCTCTCGCCTTCGTCGAAGTGATCGTCATCTTGTTACTTTTATTCGGAACCCCATTGAGGAGCCCTCTTCTGATGCTGATCGATAGGTTGAAGCAGGGGCATGGACCCATAATCGCGTCGACCGTTAACGCGACTCTGTTCGTCATCATGCTTTCGTTGGTGTATAGTATGTCGAACATTCAGAATCGATCTGTGGAGGGCGTTCTTAATCCCACCGACCAGGTTTTATTCGCCAACCAGCTTCTGGAAGCTTCTCTCTTGGGTAATTTCGCTTTAATTTTTTTTTAGCTTAATGTGATTCTGTTGAGAAATGGCGTTGAATTAATGATTGCTGAATGTGGGTTTAATAAGTAATCTGAGGTGATGGGTGTAGGGTTCGCTAGGCCGCACGGGATGATACGCAGCGGAAAATTCAAAATAAAAGCATTCATCTATCATATAAATGTTTATCTCGTCGGTCCATCTAGCGATAGTGACGATCGGCATCTTTTAAAATCACGCACATGGTACGAATTTTGTTTTGTTAGGGTTTAAGAAATAACCTATTCCTTAGCTTCTTTAGCGACGATGAAGAGGGAATCAATTCCCGGATTTGTGGCTACCACCGTCTTTTCGTGTGTTCGCCGTAGGGATTCAAATGCCTCCCCTCTAATCGAGTCCACCTTTTGGATTATAACACCGAGATGATTCTTCGCTAGTAGAAAACAACTCGGATATTAAACGAATACGCTAAAGGAATAACCAAGGAACATTTCCTTTCGTGAGCACACGTCAAATAGTGAGAGGTCGAGTATCTCCTTTTTATGTGCGTTTGTGATGGTTATATATATACATAAACATACACGTTGCCATTCTCTTTCAGAATAAATGTATGATGTATACATCTATATGTATATGTGAGAATGCCTTAGTGCTCTCACAAATTAATCTCATTTATTTTGGTTATAACCTCTCCTTTAACTCAAAAACACAAACGCTCTACTCTTCATTTCTCTTTAAATGACATTTAAAGAGAATAATGCCTAAACCATTTAGAATCATTTAATTGCTTAGTCAAAGCATTATTCCTACCTCTTATAAGAGATGGACGTTTCTCTCTTATTTATTTATTATTATCATTTTTCTTTAAATTCAAAATTTAAAGATAATGATGCATTTAAAGATAATGATGCCAAGTTATAAATATTTATTCAAAGAGGCAATTGACGTGTGAAGAAAACCAATTTTCTTTTCTTGTGTTGGGCTTTAACTTGAATCATAAAGTCCAACTTAAAATTATTCATTGAGTAATTCTTATAATTACTATGTAAATCCCATATAATCAATCTTATTGATTATCTTATTCCTTTTATTAAATAATCAAATTATCTAATATTATTTAATTCAACAATTGATTTAAAGTTCAATCCAACTATTGGAAATATCAACTTCATGTTGTCATTCTCCAAAACTTCGTGTGACCCTTTTAGGTTCACGATTAACACTAATAGTGAATTTACAACTCCTTGTAACTAATTGAAATTAACTCTTTAATATCAAGAATTCACTAATCACGGTAACACCTAGCAAGTAGCATGATTATCTAGTGTTAAGTGAAATAGCGAGTAAACATTTTCAATTGCAAGTGCATACACGTAAAATCCTTTCGACAACTAATTTCCCGATTAGACCTTGGGCATGGAATTATAAGTCGAACCCAATTGATCTAATAACTATGAATTCATTTCAAGTTTAAATGATTCCTTTATGAATCTCTATTCATCCCGCCTTGGCCAAGGACTGCGAATCATAAACTATGAAAAGCATAGGAAATTCACTTATTAATGTAAGTGTCGAATTCTATGTTGGCCACAGACAAATCTCCATGCACACTAATACAATACCCAAAATACCCCTTTTGTGATTATCCAGCAATCAAAGGATAAATCTAAGTAAAGCATAATGCGCACAAGACTACTATCGTACCTCAAGTCAGAGGATTAGTCATGTACTATTGCAACACGAAAATTCTTATTCGACATAAAAGTTTCCAATTAAGAATTTTCATCGGGTCAAGTTCAATGAACTTGTTCCCTAACAAGCATCTGCATATATGCATTTGCGTCTCCACGATAATGTTAATGGAACGTAACATTCTCGTCTAACAAGCATACATCATATGCACAAGTCTTTCTGGGTTATTCAATGTCCTGTCTTGAAATACTCATCGACTTGGAACTTATTTAAGATCATAGCCTAAGACATGTTCCATGATCACCATCAAATGCGCAATCATGTCCCTCAGCTTATAACGATCTAAGGACTTTATCGTATGTGCAAATAATGCATAAACATAAGATAAAACAATGCCTTTTATTTTATATAATTTCCAACAAATTGTCTTACAAGTAGAAAAATATCCAATCAAGTTGGAACGTCGGGCATTCTACTCTAACAATCTCCCACTTGCCCTAGTTCCAATTGCCCATGTATTTTAGGCCCATCTTCTCGAGATGTCCGTCAAATACTTTCTGCGACAAGGGCTTAGTCAAGGGGTCTGCTACATTTTCTGCTGAAGCGACTCGATCCACAACGACGTCGCCTCTACCAATGATCTCTCTAATCAGGTGGTATCGCCTCATGATGTGTTTGGATCTTTGATGAGATCTGGGCTCTTTTGCTTGCGTTATAGCTCCATTGTTATCACAATAAACCATTATTGGATCAACAACAGACAGGACTACACCCAACCCTTGGATGAAGTTCCGCATCCAAACAGCCTCTTTTGCCGCATCTGATGCTGCAATGTATTCAGCCTCGGTAGTAGAGTCAGCAGTCGTCTCTTGTTTGGAACTTTTCCAACTAACTGCAGCTCCATTCAAGGTAAATATGTATCCGGACATTGATTTAGAGTCGTCTTTATCGGACTGAAAACTAGAGTCAGTGAATCCTTCTAGTTTTAGTTCTCCACTGCCGTACACCAAAAAGATATCCTTAGTTCTTCTCAAGTACTTAAGGATCATCTTAACGGCTTTCCAGTGTTCTTCCCCTGGATTGGACTGATATCTGCTCGTGACGCTTAGAGCATGAGCCACATCAGGCCTAGTACATAACATTGCATACATAATGCTACCAATAGCTGATGCATAACGTACACGGGCCATTCTTTCTCTTTCTTCAGGCGTCTTTGGAGACATAGCCTTAGAAAGCGAAACACCATGACTCATTGGCAGGTATCCATGCTTGGATTCCTCCATGCTAAACCTTTTTAGCACCTTGTCTATGTACATCGACTGGGATAGTCCGATCATCTTTCGTGATCTATCTCTATAAATCTTTATCCCCAAGATAAAAGATGCTTCTCCCAAATCTTTCATGGAAAACTGTTTAGACAACCAAGTCCTTGTTGACTGCAACATTCCTACATCATTCCCAATGAGTAGAATGTCATCAACATAGAGCACGATAAATGCTATTGCATTTCCACTAACCTTCTTATAAACACACGGTTCATCCAGATTATTATGAAAATCAAACATTTTGATCGTTTCATCAAATCGAATGTTCCAACTCCTTGAAGCTTGTTTAAGTCCATAAATGGACCTCTGGAGTTTACAAACCATTTGCTCGCTCCCACTGGATATGAAGCCTTCTGGTTGTTTCATATAAATCTCTTCCTTAATGTTGCCATTAAGAAAGGCAGTCTTCACATCCATTTGCCATATCTCGTAGTCATAATACGCAGCTATGGCTATCAGGATCCGAATGGATTTAAGCATTGCAACTGGTGAAAAAGTTTCCTCATAGTCAACACCTTGCTTTTGAGTATAACCTTTTGCAACCAGACGCGCTTTAAAAGTACTCACTTCTCCATCTACTCCAAGCTTACGCTTATAGACCCATTTACAACCAATTGGTACAATACCTTGTGGTGGGTCTACCAAGGTCCACACCTTGTTTGAGTACATGGAATCCATCTCGGACTGCATTGCTTCTCGCCATTTATTTGAGTCAATGTCGGACATTGCCTCTTCATAGCTTGTTGGATCATTATCCAAAAGGAGTCCCTCTTCTTTGTTCTCTAATAAAAGGTTAAGCCTATCAGGCGCCCTTGAAACCCTAATAGATTTTCGAAGAGGTTGTGCCTCAGACGGTCCAGGCTCAACTGGTGTATTATTTGTGACAACTTGTGGGATACTTTGTGGTTCTCTTTCCTCGTTAAGTTCTACAACTTCGCCACTATTTTCAGAAAGAAACTCTTCCTCTAAGAAAATAGCATTCCTCGAAACAAACACTTTTTGTTCGGAGGGATCGTAGAAATAGTATCCTATAGACTCTTTTGGATACCCCACAAATTTACATAAAATGGATCTCATATCCAATTTATCTCCCACTTGCTGCTTCACGTAAGCAGCACAACCCCATACTTTGAGATATTTGTAAGAAGGTGTCTTGCCACACCACATCTCATAGGGTGTACTTGGGACAGCTTTACTTGGCACTCTATTTAGGAGATGTGCCGCCGTTTCTAAGGCATAGCCCCAGAATGAAAGAGGTAAAGTAGTGAAACTCGTCATTGATCGAACCATGTCTAACAGGGTCCGGTTCCGTCGTTCTGAAACTCCATTAAGCTGCGGAGTACCAGGAGGAGTCCACTGTGAGAGAATCCCATTCTCTTTTAGATAATCAAGAAAATCAGTGGTCAAGTATTCGCCTCCTCGATCAGATCGAAGAGTCTTTATACTACGACCGCTTTGCTTCTCTACTTCATTTCTAAATTCTTTGAACTTTTCAAAGGCTTCAGATTTATACCTCATAAGGTATACATAACCATACCTCGAGAAATCGTCGGTAAATGTTATGAAGTAGTGATATTTCCCTCTCGCACTAACACTTAGTGGGCCACAAACGTCTGTATGAATCAGATCCAACAGACCTTTGGCTCGCTCCACTTGTCCAGAAAATGGCGACTTTGTCATTTTTCCTTTAAGACATGACTCACATATAGGCAACTGATCCTCTCCCCTAAGGTCGAGTTTTTGCGCTAGCTTGTGAATCCTCTTTTCAGATATATGACCCAATCTAGCATGCCAAAGTGTGAATGAACTATGATTTTCTAATTTTCTTTTATTTTGTTGAATTGTTAGGATAGGGCTTTGAGGTGTAATGGTGTATAAACAATTTGTCAAATTACCGGAATATATAAAAGCATTATCTTTGAAAATGGAACAACTTCCACTCTCAATAATAAACTTAAAACCTTCTCTATCCAATACTGGAATAGAGATAATATTTCTTATAATATCCGGAACATAAAGACAATTATTCAAACATAAATTAACACCATTATTTAAAGCTAGATAAACAGTCCCAATAGCTACTGCAGCAACTCTTGCCCCATTGCCCATCCTAAGGACCGTTTCCTTACTGTCCAGCTTCCTGCTTCTTGTCATTATCTGTAAATCATTGCAGATATGTGAGCCACAACCGGTATCTAATACCCAAGAAGCATCGTTAACTGATAAGTTAACTTCAACAAAATACATACCTGAACGTTTCAGGCTTGCAAGATAGTCCTTGCAATTCCTCTTCCAGTGCCCCGTTTTGCCACAGTGAAAACACTTGTGATCAGCTTGAGAATTAACCTTTTCCTTTCCTTTGCTCTTAGCCTCATTGCCATTTGCCTTCTTGTTGGGCTTGGCAGGAACCTTTCCCTTCCACTTTCTTTTCTTAGACATTGCTGCCTTTGACTTGGAAGTGGATCCAACAAGAAACACCGGCTTATCCTTCTTAATGGTGGATTCAGCCGTCTTTAACATGTTCACCAACTCGGGGAGAGAAGTCTCCATGGAGTGCATGTTAAAGTTGACAACAAAACTGTCAAATGAGGGAGGCAGAGATTGTAGCAACAAGTCCACAAAGAGCTCATTATCTATAACGACTCCAAGTGACGTAAGCTTTTCAATGAGGCCTATCATCTTCAGCCCATGGTCTTGGACTGAAGAGCCCTCAGTCATACGACATCTGAAAAGCTCTTTAGATATCTGATATCTCATTTGCCTAGTTCTCTCACCATACAACTCTTGTAGGTGGTGAAGAATCTCTTTAGCATTATCAAATGCCTCATGCTGACTCTGCAGCTCATTCGACATAGATGCTAGCATGTAGCACCGAGCCTGGAGATTGTCATCACAATGACGAAGATACTCCCCATACTCTACTGATGTCATATCCTCAGGAGCAGGAGGTGGTGCTATGCTAAGCACATATTCCTTCTTTTCAGATTGAAGGACAATCTTAAGGTTTCTCAACCAATCAACAAAATTTGGGCCAGTCAACTTGTTTTGCTCAAGAATACTTGCAATTGGATTTTTAGCCATTGTAGTAGAGAAATCTACAAAAAATAAACGAAGCAGAAAATAAACAAACTATGGAAAATATAGATTTAACATAAGGTCTTTTATATTAAATTGCTCCCACTATTTTATTTAAACCCTTAAAAATTCTGAAAATCTTATTTTCATAGTGGGCTTGAAGTCCAACAAAAATAATTCACACCTCAATTTTATGAGCCCATGAAAAATTTATATCGGTAGTCAACTCTTTGACAATTGTATCAACATACAACCTTCAAGATTATTTTGCCTCACTCTTCCTATATGCCCCAATTTTATGAGCCCATATAGTACTAAGTGTCAAATTAAACCCATCAAACCTTCGTATAAATGGAGCATCAATGCATCCCACGACTCGTGGCCAACGCAAAGACGAGTCCACCTCACGAACATCTCTATGCTAGGTAGAGATCACAGCTTTCAGCACAAGATCACTCCACGACTCATGGCCAGTGACCAAGCACGGTAGCATCGTCATGTCATCTACCTTTGATGGAAGGCATGGATTAATAGGTCACCACCTATTTTTATCCATTTTAATTTGATATGGAACTAATCGAATTAAGTTCCTTTGAAGTTTCAAACACTTAAGGTTTTCATTTCAAGACCTCATCAACCTCATGCAATATTCATCATATGAAGCGCAAGCAAATAACATATAATAAAACTAGCATGCATCCTATGGGATGATCATATAAAACATGCTAAAACATTCATCACATCACATGAAATTAAAACACATAAATTCACCAATTTGCGTGTTAAACTAATCTTCGAATGAAAACAGTTTTCCATCTATCAAAAAACAGCCCACATAAAAAAATTGAGTGGTTCGCAAACACTCGCATATTTATGTTGGTGTCCGAAAAGGTATCCGAAGAAATTAACTTGTTCATTTGAAAAACAAACGTTTTGCTAATTCACAAGAACCCATACGCATGCATAAATCATTGAGAATAAAATATCATTTATTTTATTATCATAAGACATAAAACAGAAACTTCATTTCTATGCTAATGAACGGACATGAACACACATCATGAAAACATTTTTCATCAGGAATGAAGTTCTATTTAAATGTATCATAACTCTGAAAATTTCAGCAAATATAAAATATTCAGACGTGCTATTATTTCAGCAAGAATCATATTCCCACTTTATATTTTAACATCAAACGTACAGCAAGAAAACCATTTTCTTGTTATAAGAACCAATCAATTGGTTTCAGCTCAAAAGCTCCAAAATTAAATCACATAGAACATTTCTATCCCACATAAACAAAACACCATTTAACAATTAAATATGTTTATCACATAAACAACAACAATGCAAAATCTGATTTTAAAGATGCTTAACCCATGGCTCTGATACCACTGTAGGGTTCGCTAGGCCGCACGGGATGATACGCAGCGGAAAATTCAAAACAAAAGCATTCATCTATCATATTAATGCTTATCTCGTCGGTCCATCTAGCGATAGTGACGATCGGCATCTTTTAAAATCACGCACATGGTACGAATTTTGCTTTGTTAGGGTTTAAGAAATAACCTATTCCTTAGCTTCTTTAGCGACGATGAAGAGGGAATCAATTCCCGGATTTGTGGCTACCACCGTCTTTTCGTGCGTTCGCCGTAGGGATTCAAATGCCTCCCCTCTAATCGAGTCCACCTTTTGGATTATAACACCGAGATGATTCTTCGCTAGTAGAAAACAACTCGGATATTAAACGAATACGCTAAAGGAATAACCAAGGAACATTTCCTTTCGTGAGCACACGTCAAATAGTGAGAGGTCGAGTATCTCCTTTTTATGTGCGTTTGTGATGGTTATATATATACATAAACATACACGTTGCCATTCTCTTTCAGAATAAATGTATGATGTATACATCTATATGTATATGTGAGAATGCCTTAGTGCTCTCACAAATTAATCTCATTTATTTTGGTTATAACCTCTCCTTTAACTCAAAAACACAAACGCTCTACTCTTCATTTCTCTTTAAATGACATTTAAAGAGAATAATGCCTAAACCATTTAGAATCATTTAATTGCTTAGTCAAAGCATTATTCCTACCTCTTATAAGAGATGGACGTTTCTCTCTTATTTATTTATTATTATCATTTTTCTTTAAATTCAAAATTTAAAGATAATGATGCATTTAAAGATAATGATGCCAAGTTATAAATACTTATTCAAAGAGGCAATTGATGTGTGAAGAAAACCAATTTTCTTTTCTTGTGTTGGGCTTTAACTTGAATCATAAAGTCCAACTTAAAATTATTCATTGAGTAATTCTTATAATTACTATGTAAAGCCCATATAATCAATCTTATTGATTATCTTATTCCTTTTATTAAATAATCAAATTATCTAATATTATTTAATTCAACAATTGACTTAAAGTTCAATCCAACTATTGGAAATATCAACTTCATGTTGTCATTCTCCAAAACTTCGTGTGACCCTTTTAGGTTCACGATTAACACTAATAGTGAATTTACAACTCCTTGTAACTAATTGAAATTAACTCTTTAATATCAAGAATTCACTAATCACGGTAACACCTAGCAAGTAGCATGATTATCTAGTGTTAAGTGAAATAGCGAGTAAACCTTTTCAATTGCAAGTGCATACACGTAAAATCCTTTCGACAACTAATTTCCCGATTAGACCTTGGGCATGGAATTATAAGTCGAACCCAATTGATCTAATAACTATGAATTCATTTCAAGTTTAAATGATTCCTTTATGAATCTCTATTCATCCCGCCTTGGCCAAGGACTGCGAATCATAAACTATGAAAAGCATAGGAAATTCACTTATTAATGTAAGTGTCGAATTCTATGTTGGCCACAGACAAATCTCCATGCACACTAATACAATACCCAAAATACCCCTTTTGTGATTATCCAGCAATCAAAGGATAAATCTAAGTAAAGCATAATGCGCACAAGACTACTATCGTACCTCAAGTCAGAGGATTAGTCATGTACTATTGCAACACGAAAATTCTTATTCGACATAAAAGTTTCCAATTAAGAATTTTCATCAGGTCAAGTTCAATGAACTTGTTCCCTAACAAGCATCTGCATATATGCATTTGCGTCTCCACGCTAATGTTAATGGAACGTAACATTCTCGTCTAACAAGCATACATCATATGCACAAGTCTTTCTGGGTTATTCAATGTCCTGTCTTGAAATACCCATCGACTTGGAACTTATTTAAGATCATAGCCTAAGACATGTTCCATGATCACCATCAAATGCGCAATCATGTCCCTCAGCTTATAACGATCTAAGGACTTTATCGTATGTGCAAATAATGCATAAACATAAGATAAAACAATGCCTTTTATTTTATATAATTTCCAACAAATTGTCTTACAAGTAGAAAAATATCCAATCAAGTTGGAACGTCGGGCATTCTACTCTAACAATGGGAAATGGTTATTCCACCGTAATCCTTGCAAAGAATCATGCTGGTGGCATACACTAAGGTGTTTGATGAAATGCATCAACGATCGATTTTGGTAAGAATATTCGAATGGCCCCCCATATTGCCATTTGCCACTCTTATACTCTCTGGTGGCTGCAACAGTCGTGGTGAGAACGAATGGGATGTGACATAAAAAAGGTTTTGTTTTAATTTTCACATCCGTTGATTACCATGTATCTCTATGCTTTCATTGCCGAATGGCCGGACAGATTTCTTGATTCTTTCTAATCTAATTCATGAGATGAATTCTTTCTCTAAAATCTTTATATTTAGTTCACAGCTTACGGCCTGTTTTTATACTTCGATCTTTGCTCAGCACACAGCATGTCATTCTTGCTGCAAAGATATGATGCAATGGCCTCTGTATATGATGATTCAACTCCGTCGTCCATAATCGTTTTAATGTTTGGAAATCCTTCTGTTTGCAGGTTTTGGGCTATTTCTAGGATGGATGATAGACAGAATCCATTATTACATCAAAGAGGTTGGGATTCTTAGGAAGCATCTTGAAGCTGTGAAGACCTCAGATCGTAAATCTCATGATAATGGAAAGATTGAAGACGATGAGGATGATGGTTGAAACTAATCGACGCAGCTTCCGGGCTTTATGCTCGTTTGATAAACCGGGCTCGATTACGTGATTGTGTTAGTGTTCTTGTAAATATCGTTCTCTCTGATATGTGAGACTTTAACACGATGGTTGATGTTGTTCTATCTTAATATATTAGTGAACTTATTATATATATGCCCATGCTTGTGCTTGAAAATGCATCATTTCTTACCACATTGTCAAGAATCTGCATGCATGATCATAACACTATCGGACCAATTGGACCAGACCGATTCTAATTTCTTAAAAAAATTAAAGAAAAAGGAAAAATAAAATCGAAAGCTTTTATTTGTCGTCAAGTGGCTGACATCTTCACGTGAAGGTTATGAGTTCAAATTTCTTTGAATTTCTGTGTGACTTGGGATGTGCATACAAACTAGGAGATTTATTTTGTTGGAATTGAGCTCGTCTCATAGTCTAAATGAAGTTTGAATTTGCTTCATACCGAGCTTAGTCAAATTGTAATCATGTTGTATATGGCTGTCGTTTTATTGGACTTTAAAGAAAAGAGAGATACAAAAAAAATTACCCAACCTCTAAATACTAAAATTATTATAAACATATACATGTATGGATGCCCATTTGTAATAAATTCATTGATAGGATATTTTGCCTATAAATAAGTTTGTGATGGGTAGTTACAAAAATTATAAATTTCTTCTCTATACATTTGTTGTTATATTATTATTATTATTAACCTATTGATAACTATATAATTAAAGATTTATATGTATTATTAAATAAATATTTTATGACAAAAATTAATTTCTTTTTAATTTGTAAATAATTTTGAAAGAAAAAGAAAAGTAGATTCTATGTAAAATCATGTGTTGGTGGCCATGACAGTATTGGGCCCGGGAAGAGATTTGGGCCTCAACATATTCAGTGGTCGTCGTTTTTCCGACCGTCACCGTTAAATAGGGAGGGAAGAAAAAGGACGAAAATTAAAAGAATCTCCCATCTCCGATTTCGATGGCTGCTGCGGCGGTGGAAGGCAGAGCCGTATCGGCACTGCGGTCTGTACTCCACCGCGTCAGGGCTGCGGCGGAGCGGTGTGGTCGTTCGTCCGACGACGTGCGCGTGGTGGCGGTGAGCAAGACCAAGCCGATTTCTCTCATCGGGGAAGTGTACGACGCCGGTCACCGCAGCTTCGGCGAGAATTACGTTCAGGAGATTATCGAAAAAGCCCCTCAGGTTGTTGAACACTTTAAGTTTTGACACAATTCATTTACTTTGCCATTTAAGCTTCGTGCGGTGATGGTGCCGTAACGTTGTGCAGCTCCCGGAGGACATTGAGTGGCATTTCGTTGGGCATTTGCAGAGCAATAAAGTGAAGCCGTTGCTGAGTGCGTAATATTGCTTTATTTTGGCTTGTTTAATTGCTCTATTGCCCAATTACCCATGAAATTCACGTAGTTGTGTGAATAATGTGTTAGATTCTCCATCAGGCCTAGTGAAAATTAATTGATTTTGCTTCTCTGATGATTCATTTATGTGCAGCTGCTGTTCCTAATCTAGCCATAGTTGAAGGTATTGATAATGGGAAGGTAATATAGCCTTTTTGTGACTGTAGCTGCATCTATTCAATACTGTCTTTCATTTATATTCAGTTTGCTAACTTACACTTTGATGCTTATATCAATCCCCGAGATACGAAGTCTTCATTGTTCATCGTATGAATGTTTAAATTATATTCCGCGATATAGCATTTGATCTCTGTGATCGTGTTGATATGCTTTCATTGCCCTCATGCACAGCTTGCGAGTGTTCTTGATCGTATGGTTTCAACCATTGGAAGGAGACCCTTGAAAGTTCTTGTGCAGGTGAACACTAGCGGAGAAGTATGTAAGTAATGAAATCGCACAATCTCTTCTATGTTGCCCAAGATTTATAATTGCTTCATATGCACTGATCAAGTCGAAGGATTTCACAGCTAAATCTGGCGTAAGCCCTTCGGACTGCGTGGACCTCGCAAAACACGTGAAATTAGGTTGTCCAAATCTCGAGTTTTCAGGACTAATGACCATAGGAATGCCAGACTACACATCGACCCCAGAAAACTTCAAGGTGTCACAGTTTCCTCCTTTGCAAATTTCTTGAAAAATAACCCTCTTTAATTCGATAAATGCAATAACATTCCGATAAAAAAATGCTGCAGACTCTTCTAAAGTGTAGAGCTGAGGTGTGCAAAGCACTTGGGTTGGTAGAATCTCAGTGCGAGCTGTCAATGGGCATGTCTGGTGATTTCGAGCAAGCGGTAAGTCGAAATATCCTCTCGATGCCCTTCAAGATCATATTTTTATTTCATCAATACATTGTGACTTTTGTGGGGTTCATCGAGTGACCGTTCCTATTATAGATTGCTAAACTTGAGTATCGATTCTAAAACCAATTGGCAATAGGATGGTTAACCTCATTTCTTCGATCCGAATATTATTTTTTATACTTCTTTTCCAAGATTATAATTTGGACTTTTATTGGGTTTTTTCTTTTGGTTATATATATAGTTCAATCTCATATCTTGAAGGTAAGTAAATGCTTGTTTCTGTTCAACATTGTTCTGCAGATCGAAATGGGCAGCACAAATGTGAGAATTGGATCAACCATATTTGGTCCAAGAGATTATTCCAAGAAAAAATGAAGTTTGTAGATGTATGTATTTATTTTACCATGTCTTTGTACAACAAAACAACTCTTGTTGTGTATTATAATACTAAACATTAAGAATATTTATATATTTAGATTATTATATACGATGCATATTCTTATATGCTAAACATTTTTAAGTTTGTAAATGAATCAAACTTTTTTGTTTTATTCGAATTCGAAATACTCGAATATCGAAATTCGAATAAAACTAATTTTTCTGATTCTAATAATTTTTGACTACGAATAAAAATATGATAATATTCGATTCAAGTATATATTGAATATTCGATTCGAATATACTTAATAATTTAATATATTTAAATACAAAGAAAAACTATTATTTAATCATTATTGAATTAAATTCAATTATATATTATTTTTTTTTTTGGAAAAATTCGTCCGAATAATTCTTTCCAAAAACTCAAATATTATTTATCTTGGAAAAATTCATTATATTACTTATATTTTTTATTAAACAAATTTTTTGGCGAAAACAAAAAACAAAAAAACTCAAATATATATTCAAATTCGAATATTCAAATATTCTATAATGTCATTATGGAATCTATTTTGCATACATAAAAAGCAATACTATAAACCATTCATATATTAGACAGAAAATGGAGAAAAAACGAGAATATTTGATTGAAGCTTCCAAACTAGATCCCATCTACTACTCTACACTACACCCTTTGTTGCATGCAATACGTTAGGAGTGAAAGAGTGAAGCAAAGCAAGCTCACTACCTCGATGAACTGCTCGACTGAAGCTCAATTCGAACTCGTGATTGTCGGCGTGTTTTTTTTATATATATTTTAATATCTTTTTATTTTAATTAGTTTTAAATCCGAGGTTGGCAAGTAAACGACTATTAATCAAAAGATGAGCCGAGCCGGCTTACGAGCTGAATGAATCGGCTCGACTGAAGCTCGGCTCGAACTCGTAATAGTCGGCGCGAGTTTTTTAGTTGATTTTTTTTTTATTTTATTTTAATTAATTTTATGCTCGAAATCGCCGAATAGTCGGGTTATAAATCGACTCGTTTGCAGCCCTAGTTAAACCCTAAGAAGAAAAAGAAAAGAAAAGTAGAAATTGAAGACATGGAACGCCTTGAGCAGCTACTCCTCGATCTCCAAAACCCTGATCTTCGCGAGAATGCTCTTCGCGAACTCTGCAAGGTCGTCGCTTTTATTTTCCCCGCAATTTAATTTCGTTTTGCCGAGCGTTTGTTTCTGTTTTATCGTCGGGTTTTTTGCTACACGATCCGTGTGATTTTTTTGCCTTCGATTTTGAGCTGTTATTCACGCGATCGATTTGAGTTTTTACGTTGTTGACCGCCATTTGCAGTGGGCTTGAAGCTTTTATTCGATATGTCAAAATAATCTGTTCGTCAACCTCGCGTCGATTGGGAAATTTTTTTTAGGAAAAAAAAAATTTAATCAGGGTTTATAGAATTCGAACCTTCAATGGTTTTGGGTTCTATGATTGCATCAAAAAGTTTGTGTATTTCCATTATTATCACATGACCATCCGCGAATCGTAGCGACGAAATAAAAAGTGAATTTTACTCTTAAGGGTGTGCATGGGTGTGTGTGACTCTTATTACATGCAAACACAATTTTTTTGTTTGTTTTTTTTTTGTCCTGGATTGATAACTCGTTTGCTGGTAATAATGTGTCTCCTTCACATCTTTTGCCTTTTCGTATGATCAGATGCTATGCCTGTATCTATCGTAAACTGATACGCATTTGCTTGTTTTCAGAGGAAACCACTGTTAAATGAGAAGGCTCCATGGCTATGGAACTCTTGTGGCACTACTGCTATCCTTATACAGGTTAGTGCTTTTGGCCTAGCTTCAGTCGTCTTTGATACTTCTGCTGTTTGATTGTGTTGTAATGTAACATATAGAAGCAAATTATTGTGAAATGATCTTTCAGTTTCCTGTCGATTTCTTCGTAGAGCATTATGCTGTGACATTTCTTGAAGATTTTGGATACTTTTGCAGGAGATTATCTCTATCTATGAATTGCTGTCACCACCAATCCTAACTGCAGAACAATCGAATAGAGTGTGCAATGCCCTTACTATTCTCCAAGTAATTTTCTTTATCTTTTTCCTTAGCTCACATTAAGACTACCTTTTCACATTCATCTCACTTGTTGAGCAAACATTCCAATCCAATTTTCCAGTGTCTGGCTGGTCATCAGGATACTAGAAAGTTGTTTCTCAGGGGTGAGTTTAAAAAGATGAATTCTGTTTTTACATAGATATAGAATGTTGTTTCTATCCATGCGTTTTTTTTTTTTTTTGGGTATGTTTTAACCCTCCTTTTCTTTTTTGGTTCCGCTTGTAGCCCACCTTCCTTCATATATATATCCTTTTCTCAACACAAGCAGCAACTCAAGGCCCTTTGAGTACTTGAGGCTTTCAAGTCTAGGGGTCATTGGTGCTTTGGTGAAGGTAATATGTTCATCTTTCTCCAAATATTTTCTTTTATATATGAGAATGTTAGTCTTGCACATATTCCCGGGTTGAACTTGTATACTTATACTCTTGCCTGGTACTTGAATTCCCAGGTTGAAGACACTGAAGTTATATCCTTCGTTCTTTCTACCGAAGTAATCCCCTTGTGCCTCCGCTCAATTGAGGTTGGAAGTGAACTGTCCAAAACAGTTGAGTCATCTTTCCCCCCGAAATTTTTTTTATGGATTTTATTTAAATTACGTAGCCTTTCGACGTCTATTTAAGACATACGAGGATTGCTTTCGGCAGGTGGCAACGTTCATCCTGGAGAAGATTTTGATGCACGGCCTGGGCTTAGAGTATGTCTGCTCTCAGCCTCCAAGATTTTATTCCCTTAGCAGAGTGTTGGTCAGCATGCTTAGTCAGATAACAGAACAGTCTTCTCCTCGGCTCTTAAAGCAAATCTTGAGGTGCTATCTCAGATTGTCCGAAGATCAAAGGTTTTCCCATCACTACCCTCAGTGCAGTTTCTTGCATTTTGTTTTGTCGAAAACATTATATATATCATCTTCTTTGAATGCACGCCAGGGCTTGCGATGCTCTTAGAACTTGCCTCCCCCAGTTTAGCGACTCGACCTTCAGGGCTCTCCTCGCCGTAAGTTTTATAGAAATCGATCTCTTTTTGGAGATGCCGAGAAATACTGTTTGGTTTGATCATTTATTTTTTTATTTTTTATTTTTTCAGGATGAACCGATTACCAGATTATGGTTACGTCAGCTTCTTATCAACGTTCACGGCCCTCGGGCTCCATTGCCGCCGGGAGTTGGGTTCGGTTCGATCGTATGATGATTGATTAATTTCTGGGCATTTGTTTCTTTGAATTTTTTTTTTTCATTTATTTTCTTCTCCCGACCAAATAATATTGGTACCATCGTATTTGCTCCATTCTTGCCCTTGAAGATCTTCATGTTTTTCTGTCTTTGTTCAGTCAAGTCGGAATGTTTCTGCATGATGTTTATCTGTTTAACAATTGCATCCTTTGCGTTGATATTTCAGATATTTTAGTATGGCTCAAATTTGAATGATCGATTTATGAGTGTCTAAAGCAATAATATGTTGATTAAAAATATATATTGGCAAGAAGGTACACTTCAAGATTGATTTTAGTCTCTAGTAATTTAAGACTTGATTTCTAAGATAAATAGCCACAAAATCATGGCACAATAATAATTATATGTTAAACTCTCATAACGAATTATTCTACCAAATTTTAATTTTTTTTCAAAAAAAATACAATCATCGCTTTAACTAGAAATTTTAATTTTGGTCAATGAATGGTGCCTCAAGTGGGGAAGAGAGAATAGGATTGAATCTTATCAAATACTTTGAATCAGTCTATCACACATGACTTGACTAGTCCTAATATAAATTAGATTATTGGGATATTTAGCAAACTATTATGTTAGCAAGTCAGGGTTTACCTTGTTTCAAAGGGTGCATTAAGGTTGTGTTTGCTATTCAGAAGTCGTGCGTGGAAAACACGATAAAAAACTAAGTTAACGAATTGAACAATGATACTCTGCTTTTCGATGATTGTATTCTTAGACCTTCTCTTTTTTTTTTTCCTACCTAAAATCCTCGTACAAAGCGCAGCCTAAAATAACATATCAAAGAGTTTCTTAAAAACATCTATTATCCTAATGAGCCCAGGGCCGACTATTGAGTAAAGCAAGTGAATTAAGGGCTTCAGGCCCCGATATTTGGAGGGCCCAAATTTAGTAATATTATTATGTAAATAAAATTTAATTAGTTAAAAAGGCCCAAAATATAAAATTAACTCAAGTTTTACATGTTAAAAAATAAGCCTAATAAAAGTTCAAGATCAATTAAATATTTTATACACAAAAAAAAAAAGTATATAGTAATAAAGTCCCAAGATCAATAACATTTTTAATCCACAAAAAAAAACATGAGTTGTACTTGCAAAAGTTAACACTCCAATTGAAATCCAAAAACATTAAAAGAGTTAATTTTTTCGAATGTATATATTGCATATAGGATTATGTTGACGATTTCTGTGAATGTTGCTTCTGCAGAAAGAAGTTTTTCCAAATTAAAATTATAAAAAAAACTACCTAAGATCCACACTGTTGTTGTTGCTGAAAAGATGAAATGAATTGGCTACTTTATCAATAGAAAATGAATTGGCCAAAAAGATTAATTATGAGAATTTTATAAAAGAATTTGCGTAAAAAAAGTTAGAAGAATGTAAAAAATTTGTTTTTGTTTCGAAAAAAATTCCACTAAAATAAGATTTCAACTTTAAGTTTTGAACTCCGCCTTATATAAACATTAACTGTTATAGTTGTCGATTCCAAGTCCAGATAAAGTTGGAGGGTTGTGCTAGGTTTGCACGTGACTTTTGTCAACATATGCTCCCTCTGATTTTTAATGGATGGCGTTTAAGTAAATTACACAATCATTAAGAATTAGAGTGAAATGTCTCATATGCTCTCAATTAATTATTTGACCCTACTTAATTAACATTTTGTGCTTTTATTTATGATGGATAAAATTGAAAATTTTTTAAATACTTGTTTTGGAAATGGGAAACAAATTCTATTAAAAAAAACAAGAAATAATTGTAAATTGACTTCTATTAAGAATTAGAGGGAGAAATATTTAATAATATTTTCTTTAAAACCATATTTTAAAACTCGCTTTAAACCCCGCCCCTGTTTGAGCTGCGTGCAACTTATGCATTTGTACAATTCTTAACTAAAGTTTGTCAACAAATTACCATAATCCAAATCCATAGCCACCAAACCCTAACTTTTCATCACTACAAATCCATCCCCGACACAAAGCTCATAGCTTCAACCATTGTCTCCCTAAACCTAGACACATTGATCCGTACATTCTGACCGTTAAGATACACCTCTTTACCGGCTTTAGCCGGTAACCAACTTGGGTCCCTCACGGCCAAGTGATCCTTAGACCCAAACACCCTTACAAGAGAGCTCTCTTCGGGCTCAACCTTATACCTCAGATACCTAACCCCCATACCACGGGCCGGGCCACCGTAGTAAGCCTCTCCAGCCCACTCGAGCCCGATCAGATCGATCTGCACCATCACCGCCCCGTCGGGCAGGAAGATCTCGTTCGTCAGCCCCGCCCCGTGGGCCCCGACGAAGACCCTGCAAGAGTTGACAATGCCCGCGAACGAACTCAAGTTCGCTATCACCTTAGCCCTCGCCGCGACCACCACCCTAAACCCTAGCTCCCTCATCATCGCGACGACCTCCTCCTCGTTTAAGATCCTCCTCGTCGTCCTCCGCGAGAGGAGCACCGCCGTGGGCGGGCCCCTCCCCATCTCCGACACGTGGCCGTACTTTAGGCCCATCGACCGCCTGAGGAAAACCCTAAAATCGCCCGTCGTGAGGCCCGACGGGACATCGCTCGAGTTTAGAGAGAGGTGGCCGTGGAACTTCAGGCCCACCACGCCGCCAGGGAAGCAGTGGACGCTCTTGTTGGCCGAGGCGTCCAAGACATCGTACGAGGTTAGGCCTTTGAGGATTTTCTCGTACTTGTCCGCAAAGGAAGGCCTGTAGTCTTCTAACACGAACACCGCCCGAGATTTGAAGCCTACGGCGGTGATGTAGAGCGGGATTATGATCTCGTTTATCTCGTGGAAGACGTTTCCTATGAAACCGCTCGACGAGAATACTACCGCCGGGGCGTCGTGGTGGTAATCGCATTTATTGGTGGCTAGGGCTGCGCTATTTTTTGTGTGGGAGATTACGACCGGCGTGACCTTCTTGAGGAGTTCTTCGTCTTCCTGCCTGGCGTACGGCCTGACGACCGTCGTTTCCTCGTCGGGACAGTCGGAGAAAACCCTAAACTCCATCGTCCTCGTGTCGATCGAGACGGGTCGGTTTGCGACGCAGTGTTTCGAGTACAGTTCGGAGTTGCAAGCGAAGCCCGTGGATTCAAACTTTTCTTGATCCTTACCTATTATTGTTAAATATCTTTTATTACATCAAAAGTATCAGAAGATCAAACGCATTCTTAATTACCATATAAACAACATACCTCCGACTAGCCGCGATAAAATAGTATCCGACGAATGGTTCTTCCTTTCTGCAACAGCCTCATCGACGGCCATGGCTTCTTCGACGCCGTGAAGGGATGGTAAGCTCGATTTGTAGAGTAGGCCTGTAAGATTTATACAAGTAATAAAATCAAAAACCCATGTTTTCATATGTGGGCGGCGCGTGCGCGCGTGCGTGGGTGGACGGATATCATGATGGATGTCATACGTTGATCGAACCGTATTAAGCTTCCCCATAGAATGTCCAAATACAGCAGAGGAAGAATAAGCAAGAAAGCCCATGGCGTCGCGCAGAGAATTATCTTTCTTGGCTGTTTGTCCATCATTATATTATTCACTGTCTGCAGCTTCGCTCTCACAAGTAAAGAAAGAAGGACGATAACTAATTTGGAAAATAATTTAAGATATTATTTACAAGTTACAAAAAATGGCATTTTATTTATTGTTCATCACCTTATTCAAACGTAGAGATATGACTTTTTTTGTATGTAGCGTTTTAGGCATCTCTACTTTGCCTATAATAAGGACCGTTCGGATTCCACAAACAAATATTTTTTTTATAGAGTATTTTTTATAGACGATTTTATTTTTAGTGGCACTTATCGCCGCGCAGACTACGATAACGAAGAAATTCTCGAATTGTTTTAAAGGAGTCAAAAGTCAAATCTATATTTTTGTTGGAGCAATAATAACTTTTTTTAGAATAATGATTTCATGCCATAAGTTATAACGATTATGCGTATAAGATGCAGTTTGGCATTTATAATTTATGACGATATATGATAAAAATTTCTATATTTTGTTGGGGATAATTCTCTTGAAATATATTATACTACAAGATAGGAATTAGAGGCAAGATATCGAATGAGTCTAATATTGCACGTTATCGTATGTGATTTTGAACCATTGTGTAATTAAGTTCTAGTTTTATTAATGAATAAGATTAATTATTATAGAATGTAAAAGTCCTAATTAAATATAAATATCCAGCATGAAGTCGTTATAGAAACTTTAAATAAAATATTAGAAGAATATTTAATTCCGGGAATCATGTGGTTAGAATTTCATTATCATGCTGATGTAGGAAAAGTATAATAAACTAAGAATAATACCGTAATATATCGGTGGCCGGTGGGTTGTATATTTTGTATTAATATTGTACTTTTCATTTTTGTCAATTTGTGGTGATTAATATTTGGTGATCTTCTTATTTATTTATTTTTAATATTAGTGCGAGAAGTAAAGTACTTCAGTGGTGTCGTGTAGTATTCTTTTCTTGTCAATTGGGAAAAATAAAAATAAAAAAAAATATAAAGACGTGGAAAAATGTGAATTTTTGGGTTAAACATTAATAGCTAAGTTAAAAATCACCGTTAATTATCAGCTCTAAATAAAGATGACGTTTCTAGTGAATTATTGATAAGTAATAGTTTAATAAATGAATTGTCACTGTCATTCGTGTTAAGATATTTTTTTTAAGAACGATCATATAATATATTAATTAACATCTAAATCTTACTATATCGACATATATATATATATAGCATGTATGGAATAGAAAATTATACCAGACTCATGACTGATGATGTCATTTACATATTTAATCAACCATTAAAAAAACAGTCCAATACATTAACTGTAATGTTGTCTTTTCTCAATATGTTCGATTAAGACAAAAGTAAATGTTGAATTAAAACGAGCCAACTGATGTGGGCTGGGCTTTAACCATAATTAAGGCCCAAATTTTAGGCCCATGTCTGAAATATTGGGCCAGTCTTGGGTCAGTGAAATTTGGCGGGAATATTCCACTGTCATTTCATTACCATATGCGATGGTCCTCATCTGTAATTTGTAATAAGAGAAAAAACAATAAAATAGAAAATATTACAAAAATAATCAACCAAATTCTTCTTTGCGTTCGTTCTTTTCATTTCATAAAATGATGCTTTTGTAAAATTGTTGTTTTTTCTTCTCTGTTTTTTTCTCACCATCCGAGAAGAATCGAGATCGAGGAGATTATCCCCTAAAGAAAAAGAGTTTAAATATTTATTTATTGGAAAAGAAAGTATTATTATATTCACGATGCGCCGTGGAAGAGGAACAACGGCACAACCACCGAGCGCGGTCGTCGGATCGGAGGAGAGAAGGTACCGAGGCGTACGGAAGAGGCCGTGGGGTCGCTACGCTGCCGAGATCAGGGATCCCCACAAGAAGACACGTGTCTGGCTAGGCACGTTCGACTCCGCCGAAGCTGCCGCCCTGGCCTACGACGCGGCGGCTCGGAACTTCCGCGGACCCAAGGCAAGGACGAACTTCCTCATACCCCTCGAAAACGACGCCGCTCCCCCCTTTACGAATTCCCCCCGTGAAAACAGCTGCAATCACTCGCTCGCAAGGCCGACGTCGAGTGGGATGAGTAGCACCGTCGAATCGTTTAGTGGGCCTCGCCCCCCTCCTCTGTCTCGGATGCCTCCTACGGCCGAGGCGCGGATGAGGCGCCGGAGGCCTCCGACCGAGGCAGCTGGGGACTGTGGGAGTGACTGCGATTCGTCATCGACGGTGGTGGACGGCGCGGAGGTTCGTAGCGAGGTAGCTTCTGCGGGTGAAAAGACCCCTTCGCCCTTTGATCTCAATGTTGCGGCGCCCATGGAAGATGATGACACTGACGAGCTTTCTTGCACTGAGCTCAAGCTTTGACGGTATAAATCTACTGCATAATCTTCGTCTTTTCCATGTGATATTAATCCATGAAGAAAGAAACTGATGCTATAAAATTACCCTTTCTTTTCATATCTATGGAACTATCAATCAATGCTATGGAGATGATGATTCTCAGCTGTGTATGGAGCTTACACCTCTTCCATTCTAACATCTATTGTTCTTACATTACAAAATATGAGTATTGAACCTCTACTTGGCTTTGTTGATGTTTGTATGAATCAGCGGGATGACGCCATTAGATTATATTAGTTAGTTCGGTCTACGTCGTTGTTCGTTATCTTTACATGCGATGATGATGATGCGCAAAAATATGCGTAACTGTAATCTTTACATTCGTCCGATCTTTGTCGCGGTTGGCTCGTTATCCACTTACATTTCGACGCGCAGAAAAGAAGAGTAGATTGGTTCGCCGTGCGAATCGAATATGTATTTATTGTGGTTACCTGTCGGCATTCGTTCGTCGGATTTGTATTTGCACCGACGATCAATATTCGTTTCGTTTTGATATTTGATTGTTCGGTGGGGTATAAAAGTATGAGGTTGAGTTCATTCTCGACCGTTAGGTGTGTTCGATCGAGCTAGCAGCCTGTATGGACATGAGACGATATACACTGGTCAGCGGAGTTAAGTCGAGGTTGTTTGTAGTCGAATGTGAAGTTCAGATTTGTTTCAAATTGAATTTATGAAAACTAAAATAGGTTGCTAAAAAATAAATAAATAAATTGAGCTTCAATTTAATTACAAGCAAAGTTGAAGTTTCTTAATTGACTCACTTCCCCTTGCGAAAATTAAAATAGACAAAACATAAAAATATATGAACTAAAATTTACTTGAAGTAAATCTAAAGCATTATAGATGAAGCTTTATATTGAGGGTAACGGTGTGAAATGGAATGAAAATGGTACACTACTAAGTAGGCTTGCCGAACCTAACGGCGTCGTTTCAACGGCAATATATGTTTTCTTTTTTCCCTAATACTGATCTATTAACATAATACAATTGAAAGGGGAAGAAGAATAAGCTCATCCTGAAAAGTGATTCGAATATGGAAATCGATTCTGCTACGATTAGTCGCAGCTCCAAAGAGCACCAGAAGATCTATCAAGAGTGGTTTAATTTTGCCGATTCAGGTTTTTTTTTTTTTCATCACTTGTAATGCTGATTGTTTCCAGTTGATCACGATTTACTGAAAATTTATTCCTTTTTTTTTTTTTGGGTTTGTTCTTGCTGAATCGAATTAGATGGTGATGGGCGCCTCACGGGCGTTGATGCTACTAAGTTCTTTTCCATGTCTAATTTGCCTCGTCAAGATCTCAAACAGGTCTTATGTCCTTAAAAACCCTTGTATTTTCAGTTCAATTTTTTTTTTCTGTTAATTCTGTAGCTAAGAGCAGTGCTAGAAAGTTAGATGAAGGGTTTTGTCTGATTAATCGAATGTTATTTACCTTTGTCTCTGTGGTAAACTGACAATCGAGTTGGTACCCTCTTTAATTCCTCAACAGGGCCTTGCGTTTATTTGTTCTGTTTCTTATTTGTTGGCTTTCTTTCTTCTTTCCTTGGAATAGGTGTGGGCGATTTCTGATTCAAAAAGGCAAGGTTTTCTTGGATTTAAAGAATTTATTACAGCAATGCAGGTCAATAGTCTTCTCCCATTTTCTTATCCATTGAGATTAGCTGATATGATATTGCTGATCGCTCTTAGCATTTGATCATGGCAGTTAGTCTCTCTAGCACAATCTGGACAGCCTCTCAGTTCTGATATATTAAACTCAGATGGTGAGCACCATTATATCTATAGTTTCCTTCCCTTTTTTTCAGTTGTTTTAACTTGTTTGATATGGTGATAAAGTAATTTGAGATGATTTAATATGATGTTTTTTTGCATCATAATTGAAAATTATTGTATAGTCTTCCAAGGGGTTTCTTAATATCTCCAAATCGTATCCATCATCTGCAGTTGACTTTGAGAACTTACAACCTCCAGCCATAGACGGTCTTGATGTACTCCTTGCTGTAAGTGCATTTGTTCTTTATACTGGCAGTTCACTTAGTTATTTGTTTTATAGTTGCATTTAAACCTTATGTAGGAATTTTTATTCTTATGTTGCATCATAAGTTTAACAATTTTATAACCCTTTTTTGATGCAGAAGAAAAAGCGTTCATCCAGTGAACCTGAACAGAATGGTAAGATGCATGATGTTACCCTGATTAATAGGTGGTTATTTGGTCATTGAAGTTTACTTTATATATATATATATATATATGTATATACAGGCACTCCTGAAGTGCAATCTTCACCCGCAGCTAGTTGGTTTTCTTCTTCTAAATCTGCAAAGACGGTAAGGTGGCTTAATTTCTATACAATGGAATTTTGTCAATTTCGTTGGCATTCATGGTTCTTTCAAAAATTTCTTCTTATTAGATATCTTTGAGCTCCGTCACTTCGATCATCGATGGCTTAAAGAGGTTGTATGTCCAGAAGCTGAAGCCTCTTGAAGTAACCTATAAGTTTAATGACTTCGTTTCTCCGTTACTGGTATGCATTCACATTCTTCAATCTGAATCGGGGAATATTTGAGATGTTCCTGAATATATTTGTGCTTTCTTTTCAATATCGTGTTAAATATTGCTTTCTTTTCAATATCGTGTTAAATATGTCTTGCAATTGATAAATGCATTGTGTGGTGGTAGGCCAATAGTGATTTTGATGCTAAACCAATGATGATGCTATTGGGCCAGTACTCCACTGGAAAGACGACGTTTATTAAGCATTTGCTCAGAACAAGTTATCCTGGTATGCAACTAATCTCTAAGAGCTCCATGTATTATATTGATTCCCATTACTGATTTTATTACCTTGATTGAATCCTATGTTGTAGGTGCTCATATCGGACCCGAGCCAACCACAGATAGATTTGTCGTTGTTATGGTATGCTATTCCCGTATCTTCAAATCAAATCCATTACATTTGTATTCTTGGAAAAATATACAATTAGAATCACATTTGCATCGTAAAGAAAAACTGTTTAATGATCACAGAACGGACCAGACGAGCGAAGTATTCCGGGGAATACAGTTGCTGTTCAAGCAGATATGCCTTTCAGTGGGCTGACTACTTTTGGAACTGCATTTTTGTCAAAATTCGAATGTTCACAAATGCCACATCCTGTGAGTTCCATCAGCTATTATTTTCATTGTTTTGTTTTGGTTAAAAGTGAAGATAATAAAATCAAACTTGGACTATTCTCGTGTTTTAATTTTTCTTTTCTTTCAAACTTGAAAAAGCTGCTGGAGCATATAACCTTTGTGGATTCTCCCGGAGTTTTATCTGGAGAAAAACAGAGAACACAGAGAAGCTATGACTTCACTGGTGTAACTTCGTGGTTTGCAGCAAAGTGTGATCTGATCCTGCTTTTGTTCGACCCTCACAAGCTCGATATAAGTGATGAGTTTAAAAGGGTCATTGGATCTTTACGAGGTCATGATGATAAGATACGAGTGGTTCTGAATAAAGCTGATCAAGTTGACACCCAGCAAGTATGTGTTATTAGAGGTTTTCTATTTTTCTTCAACTTCTTGGAAAACTTGAACTTAAGTAAACGAAAATCCCTTCATTGAAGCTTATGCGAGTATACGGAGCATTGATGTGGTCCCTTGGGAAAGTGCTAAATACTCCTGAAGTTATGCGTGTTTACATAGGGTTGGTGTACTTCTTCTCCAAATCCCTTTTGGCCAATGTTTTTTGCTTTGTTGACGGAATTTGGTTGGTTATTGCAGTTCCTTCAATGACAAGCCTATAAATGAAGCAGTGAGCGGTCCCATTGGTAAGGAACTCTTCGAGAAGGAACAAGAAGACCTTCTTGCTGATTTGAAAGACATACCGAAGAAGGCCTGTGATCGCCGTGTGAGTCTATCGTCCTTCTTGATTTCATAATATTGCTTTCAACAGTTAATTCTGATATGTTTTGATTCCATCGTGCAGATAAATGAATTCGTAAAACGTGCCAGGGCTGCAAAGATTCATGCATATATCATCAGTCACTTGAAAAAGGAGATGCCTGCAATGATGGGCAAAGCTAAAACACAACAAAGGCTCGTCGATAATCTACCTGATGAATTCGCAAAGGTTCATACACTCTCTCACGGACACACACACACACACGGACCATATATGTAATGTATATATATGAATACAGTATTAGCAATCAAGATAAATGGGATATATATTGAAAATTATCAATGCAGGTGCAAAGGGAATACCATTTACCGGCCGGAGATTTTCCTAATGTGGAACAGTTTAGGGAAGTTTTGAGTGGATACAGTATTGACAAGTTTGAGAAGCTTAAACCTAAGATGATACAAGCTGTTGATGACATGCTTGGCTATGACATCCCTGAGCTTCTAAAGAACTTCAGAAATCCTTATGATTGATTTGCATCTCATATCCACTTATGTACCTTTTTCTAAAATAAATCTTACTGTATATCAGTCAGTATTTTGCTGAGGAGCATATAATAAGTTTGAGCAGAGAGTATCATGTTGTACGGACGCAGTGATTGATTTTTCTTCCTTGTTTGATTGAAAGGACAAATAGTTGTCTTAAGAGTAGAGAGATACATATGTAGTTATTGCTGCAAATTATTTAGATATTTATTTTGATAATGATTAATTTCCAAGTTTTTAAATATTTTTGTGACAGATTGTTCAGATAAAGCATATGTACTAGATTATTAATTTTTACTTACTTTTTTTCGTTGATCCGTGAAGAACCAACTAGGTATGATTGCGACCTTTACGCACAAAATGTTCTTTTGCTCTCATTAATAATTGCAACATGATCATACTAGCATACATAGTTATTTATATATTTGATTGAGTGAAGTGAATAACTATTTTATATACTAATATATCAAACATTTCAATTAGACAGCTCTGTTCTTCTTTGCAGCTTTAGCCGAAGATATCATTCCATGAACTTCACCACATCAAATTTAATGGTAATGACGACATTGACATAAAATCAGTAACAGTATAAAGGGCATATTAGTCAATGACCTTACGGCCACGACACGATAATAGTTACTATATTGTATTGTTGAGAGAGAAGACGTATTATATATTCGGACCCACAGTGTTTTTACTTGAGCTCCTCACATGTACACTGTCCCAAAGGTCACACACACACACTCTCACGGTGAAGCTTCTTTAGATCTGAGCCCAGATTCGACCCCATTGAGTACAATCAGGTTAGCATTTACCTCCATTTTTACTCTTTAGTGTGACTTCCGATGGTAAAGTGAGGATTTTTATGTGGGTTTTTAGCTATTTTTCTCTTTTTAGTGTTTGATAGCGGAAAAAACCAAGCTTTGGTCTGAATGCGCTTGCTTTATTGGAGAGATCTAAGTTTTCTGATGTTGGCTCTAGTGGGTGTCGATGTACTGCGTGTTTTCTGTGTTTATGTGGGGTTGTGTGGATTTGCTGACTGTAGGGTTTTGCTCTTTTCATTACCGTAATTTCAAGTTTGAAATATTGCAGTTGTGCTTGTGACTGAGAGACATATGCAGTGACATTGTCTTCTTCTTGTTTTGGTTTAGTGTCGGGAACACATAACTTTGTCGATGAACTACATGTTAGGTGAATAGATTTGCTTAATTTTTATTTTTTTTTTTTAAAAAAAGTTTTTGTTTTTTTAAATTGTAATCTGGGTGTCTTTCCCCCTAAAATGTTGCAAATTCCCTTAGTTTCTTACATTGTGGCTTTGCCTCTTCTTACATTGTAATGCAATGAGTTTGAGATGCTATGCTTCTGCAGTTTTGATTATTGCGCTTAGTGTAATGGCGGCATCAGAAGCTGAGAGCCCCCTTACCTGCGGTTTATTGCTCCAACAATTGCAGGTAATTTTCGGTCCTTTTGTTCTGTTCTTAAATCATTTGTAACAAATATTGATTTGAAAGTACTGTTCTCATAGAAAATATGGGATGAAGTTGGCGAAAGCGATGAAGAACGAGACAGAATGCTCCTTCAGTTAGATCAAGAATGCTTGGATGTCTACAAGAGAAAAGTCGACCATGCTGTGAAATCTCGGGCACAGCTCCTTCAGACACTAGCCGATGCAAGAGTCGAACTCACAAACCTCTTATCGGCTCTCGGCGAGAAAACTTTAGGAATAGTAAGTACCTCAATGCTTTCAACTTTCATTAGACATATAGCTATTCACACCTTTCGAACAATTCTTACATGCAATTTCTGTTCTTTTATTTATCTATTTTTAAGCCCGATAAGACGACGGGAACTATCAAGGAGCAGCTTGAGGCTATAGCCCCCGTGCTCGAAAAGCTGTGGAAGCAAAAAGACGAGAGGATAAACGAATTTTCCGATGTTCAACTTCAAATTCAGAAGATAACTTCGGAAATTTCTGGAACTGTTGAGCCCGTTGAAACACCAGTGGTGGACGAGTCCGACCTATCATCGAAGAAATTAGATGAATTTCAAGCTCAGCTTCAAGAACTTCAAAAAGAAAAGGTGGGCTCGTTTGGCACTAAGCGACTATAAACATTCGATGTTTCGTTTAAGTAGTCTTTTTTAGTTGACCTCTCTATTTAATTTACGATGTTCGTATTTGCAGAGTGAGAGATTGCACAAGGTTCTTGAATTTGTGAGCACTATACACGATTTGTGTGCTGTTTTAGGAATGGACTTTTACACCACCGTCACGGAGGTGCACCCAAGCCTCAACGATTTCGAAGGGGTAAAACAGTCTAAAAGCATAAGCAACGAGACTCTTGCGAGGTTGGTTAAGACAGTCTTCGCGCTAAAGGAGGATAAGAAACAGAGGCTGCAAAAGGTAATAAGAACAGAGCTCCAAGCCGAACATGACGATTCTCTGCAGTGAATGTCACGATTTTATGTTCTGTTCAAAACTCAATGCTTATGTTATTACAACGCTTTCTCTCTCAACAGCTTCAAGAATTGGCTACTCAGCTAATCGACCTTTGGAACCTGATGGACACAGCAGATGAAGAACGCAGTTTATTCGAACATGTCACATGTAATATTTCAGCTTCGGTTGACGAGGTTAATATCCCCGGGGCCCTCGCTGTAGACCTCATCGAACAGGTACTTTAACTGTCTAAAATCTGTAACTTTCAATATATATTCATACATCTATACGAATTTTAAAACGTTTCTGCTATTTTTAAAAGGCTGAGGTTGAAGTTGAGAGGCTGGATCAGCTGAAAGCTAGCAGAATGAAGGAAATTGCTTTCAAGAAGCAAACCGAGCTTGAGGAGATATTTGCTCAAGCACACATAGAGGTCGACACGGAATCTGCTCGTGAGAAGATTTTATCGCTTATCGATTCGGGCAATGTAGAGCCCGCTGAGTTATTAGCTGACATGGACAGTCAGATTGCGAATGCCAGAGAAGAGGCTTTGAGCAGGAAAGAGATTTTGGACAAGGTCGAGAAGTGGATGTCTGCTTGCGAAGAGGAAAGCTGGCTCGAAGACTACAACAGGGTATGCAATGAAAAAAAGACTTAACATCATCTATTTACAGTACCGTGTTTTTATTTGTTCTTTCTTTGTCTTTGCATTGGCGGGAATAGGATCAAAACAGGTATAATGCCAGCAGAGGTGCACACTTGAATCTGAAGAGAGCTGAGAAGGCTCGAATCTTGGTTAACAAAATACCAGGTAGTCTTGTCGAATCCTTTTGAAATCATTGCTTCTATTTCTTTGAATATTTTATAAATCGACTCTTGATAATTATTTTTTTTCTAAATTATTTCAATCGTACAGCACTTGTTGACAGCTTAGTTGCCAAAACTCGAGCTTGGGAGCAAGACCGTGGCATTACATTTACATATGACGGTGTCCCTTTACTCGCCATGTTAGACGAGTATGCCATGCTCAGACACGACAGGGAAGAGGAAAAGAAGAGATTAAGGGTAAGAAAATGATTATCTCCATTGTTGTAATGTTTTTTGCTTCGATAAAAAAGGCCTTGAAACTCACAAACACATCTTTAAGTCTCATTCCAATTTTTACATAATTTTATAGGATCAGAAGAAGTTTCAAGAACAGATGGGCAAAGATCAAGAGTCAGTGTTCGGTTCGACCCCTAGCCCGAGGCAGCAGCAACCTAGTACCAAGAAAGTTGTGGGCCCACGAGCCAACGGGGGAGCCAATGGAAACTCTAACAGACGTCTCTCATTGAATGCTTCTCAAAACGGCAGATCGGTGAATAGAGATGGTAAAAGAGAGACGAGGCCTTCCGCGCCTGTGAACTACGTGGCGATATCGAAAGAAGATGCTTCCTCACCCATTTCTGGCACTGAGCCAATTCCTAGTACCCCTTGAGTGCAAGAAAGAAAACCAAGATAACGGATATATATATTGTCTTCTTGGTTTTATGCATCTTTTATGATATATCTGTGTTTCTTGATTTAGTGAACGTTATTAAATGGTTGGTAGAGACCTTTGTGTAAGATTCTCGTCTTTGTTTTGAGGATTAGGTGATGAGTTCAGTTCTTTTGAACCCATTTTTCTCCTATTTAGACTTAAAAGCTCCACCATGAGTTCGAAGATCTATCAGTCTAATCTTATTTGATCTTTGTTTATAACATTAATGAGGACAACATTGTTCCAAGAGAGGCATACCTCGTGTTATAACATATACGAATAAGATAAAAGTAAGTTCAATGAATCTACTTGATTACAACAAAGGTATGGTTGATTCTAACTTATATGCGCGGGCCCTTGTCTGAATCTTTCGAGACATTGATGAAGATCGATGGAAATGGAAGGCGAAGGAAGTTTTTTCAAGACAATTCTATCTCTAGCGGGAAATAACAGCGAAGTGGAGAACCGAAGAAGAGATTTAGATTGAGTTCACCAGTGGCTGAGCTCTTCAAGATTTTTAACGTCTCCCCGGAGATGCACATTGAGGGATGATCGAACAAACGCATTTGTAATGTCGTGCAATACAAAAATAATGTGTTACTGTCTTCCTTGTAAGATTCAGTTTTGCGTGTTTCTTTTACATGGCTTTCGAGCAGTATTATCACAGATGTACCAATCTTACATTGAAAATACATACATATATACATATATATACACCGCCCGGCCGACGAGACTACCTAACATATGTACAGAAGGCCTGAAACTATTCATAAGAGGTGACGTCAGCACACACCACAATCCACGAGTCATAGCAAATGATTCTTGCATCTCGAAGCTCATAACCATGGAAAACTGGAAGCTCAACTCCTTTGCTGAGCTTCAAGTTCAGATATGGCAGCACAATGGTCTCAAGCACGGTGGAAACTAATGCCTGGATAAGGCGAGTATGCAGCTTACCTACTTGGCTCCATTTCAAGGACACGGAGAAGTCGTTTAGTTTCACTATACCAGCCAAGTAATTCCCTGCTGTTACTTCTGCAAACATCGAAGCACTTATCTCCTGAAAATAGTAGAGAAAAACTCAGTTACTTCATTCGTTTTGGCACGTGGTAAAGAAGGGAGTTTCTGCTTATTTTACCATGGATACGCAAAAGACGGGTATTTCAAGGTCCTCGGCGTTCAGTACGTTGACCACCAGGTCTAAGGGAAATGCTGTCTTGATTCGTTGGTCGTCGATTTCTATTGCAGGCGGTGAAGATATGGTAAGGTTCAGAGTCATGTCATGATTCGGATATTTCTTGTACAGCTGAGGAATGATGAATCTCCACTCTTTGGTGTTCAGGAGATATTGAACGCCTGGTACTTTATCGACCATCCAATGCATTTTGTTTGTCTGAAGGCGGACAAACCCGAGGCTAAGACAGCGTTTATGTAGTGAAAATAAGAACTTATATTATGGACTTGTACGAAAAACTCACCACAAAGTAAACGGAGGATAGCGACTGAAGCACATCTCTGTGTACTGAGATTTTGGACATTTTATCTGCTTCTTCGCAGGTATACAATGGCTGTAATGACTTAAGGTTGATGCTCCGTAGAAAACCTTCGCCCGTACCAGAAAACAACCCGTTTATTACCAACTCAAGAGAAGATTCACTGAGCTTCGGGTCATCGACGAGAGTAAGATTTAGAGATGCCACGCTGGTTGCTTGCACTTGCTTAGGAACCGATTCGAAAAAAGAGTCGAGGCTCGCAATTGCTTCCTGTAGCTTCTCTGTAATAGCATCTTCAACAGCAGACGCAATTTTTCCCTCAAAAGCATCCACAAAACTGAAAAAAGGAAAAGATTTAAAACAGATTCATAACTCATATTTGGACATCATAGTCTCAAGAGACATCAGATATTACTCAACCTAAGAATTGAAAGACATGATATTGAATATGAATACCACTGATAAAGCCATGAAGCTCCCCCATCCAACTCTATATAAATCCCATGCACGTGACAAGCACATGCCAAAGTAGACAGCTTCAGAGATCCTTGCTGATTCCTGGGGATGAGAATGAGAGCAACTTCTAGTCCTTCAACCTTTTTAAAAAGCCAAAAAAAAAACCCAAATTAGAAAGCGAGGCTGTCTAACCACTTAGCCCAATTCTTGATATTAGCTCACAAATCCAAGAAATACAGAAAATGATTCAGATAACATAAGATGACAACAACCTTATCAGCTGGAAGTAAAACAGTTGACTTAAAGCAATACCTGAACAGTAGCAGTTCCCTTGTCCGAAACTGAAATGGGGAGCAGCCAAGTATCATACTCATACTCCCAACTCATACTCAAATTCGCAGTTGCTTCAGAAACATCAATAAACAGCTCTCCATCTTCACTACTCAGAGTAGACGAACCCACATGGATTTTTTCAACAGTGATGTTATATAAAGTAGCTTGAATACTGCCCAAGATTGGGACTTTCACAGTATTCTCAATCTTGGGCAGGGCGAGTGGGACTAACGAGGATTCGGCCTTTTGGGTCAGCACATCTTTGATAAATTCGAGACCCTTCTTTGATATCTCGGCTGTAATATAACCTTCTTCGTGAGATTGAACTAAGGCACATGAAATTAAGGTCAACGTTAGAAGTATTTGCACAAAGACTAAAGGAAAACGCAGCATATTGGGCAGCGTAGCTGATGATTCAGACCAAGAAAACGCATGATTTTTTGTGGGTCGAGCCAAGATTGGAGTGTTTTTCTTACCAATTATGATTGGTAATATGTGGCAATGAAAATGAGCCTCGGTAATTGTTAAAAAGACCGTTATATCAAACAATAAGTAAAAAAATCGTATGGTTAGAAGATAAATATGTATTCAATATGAAATAGTGCCGTCGTATATAATATAAACATTCTTATGCTTAGAAAACATGAACTATCAAAGACTTGATCATCATCACTTTCTCTTCTACAATCTCACCAACGTATCTAAACTCTTCAACCACCTTCAAATCCGCCCCGTTCCTCGTCAGCGGAGGAAAAAACAACCAGAAGCTCGTCGCCGCCACGAAGCCCACGGTCAGCGGCCCGCTCAAGTACCATGGAACGCCCACCTTCAGGCCCGCTAAGGCCCGGCTCAAGACGAACTCCACCGCGACACAAACGCCGTGGAACACGAAGAATAAGGTCATCTCCCACGAAGGGCCCGTTCGAATAACGTACCAGAACAAGAGCTCATGCATGAGGCCCGAAACAAGAAATGAAGCCAATACTCCCATCAGGGCAGCTACTTCTCTGCCTACATAGGACGTCGTGTAAGATTTGAGCGGGTTGTGTACGGTCTCACGCAGCAATCCGCTCACCGTCACGTTCCAACGCCGTCCCCAGAATTCTCTCAGTGTAGTCGAGAGATAAGGCTCGTATGAAGCGGGCTCGATCTCTAGGCCTAGTATGGTGTGTACTAACAGACTAGATGATTCGACTAGTATTTCAAACAACAAAAACACCAAACAGCAGTATATTGATAATCTGATGTAGTGGTGAAGGTTTTCGCCGTTACGATCGAGCGATGAGATCAGCAGAGCTGATATTGGGATCTCAGTGGCTAAGTATAGGGGCAGTTTCTTGGGCGTTTTAGGACATGGGGCGATGCTTTTGGTCATAATCTTGAATGGTAAAGCAGTGGCGGCTACGAAAAGTGGCAGGGAGTTCGACGGGACAGAGCGGTGATCGAATGCGAATAGGAGGAGTTTGAAGTTTGTGAGCCATGTGAAGAAGAAAGCAGCAACTGCAGTGAAGAACGCCGAGCTTAGATGCAATGGAAGGATTGAGAAGATGAAGAAGATTGGCGAGAGAGAGATGAGCCTGCATATGGCCTTTGGAAGTTTTGATGAGATGAAATAGCAGTAGCATAGAGATGTGATTACTGTTAAACAGACATGGATTATGTTCTTGATTTCGCCTTCCATCATCGTCTTGTGTGGTCTATTGCCGTGTGATTTCCTTAAAATATGTAAGAGAATACAAGGATTGATGAATAGAAAAGGTTTACATAAAGTAAAAGTGGAGCTTAAAAAGAAGAAAGTTCCTTTGTGATAATGTGAAAGGGAGAGCCACCAAGTAGAGCTATGTAAGGACTTCTCTAATTTCTTTCTTCCTTTTTTTTTTTTTTTTTTTCATTTTTCTTTTTTCCTCGACTAGAGGGATCTCTATATCACCATCATAGTCTCAAAAGTCCGATCCATTGATCTCAGTATCGGCAATGAGACAATCACCTACTCTTGGTGGGATTAATCGTCTGGTTTATGATTTTCGTCTCAAATCAACACAGACAACGATTACAAGGTGATCGAATGGATTTGAAATCCTCGACCACTTGTTGGACGAGCTTCTCTAATTTCTACAATGCTAATTTTTGTCGTCTTTTGCGCGTTGTTATGGTTAGGTTTGATTAGACATGGCTAACAAGCCGGTTCTACCCAAAATCGGTGTACCGGTTATCGAACTAGTACCAATCGGTTTCCCTTTTTTTTTTTTATCTGGAACCAAAACCGGCTGTAATATAATGTATCTTAATTAATTTAAATAGAATGCTACTATTCACACCATATTCATTTACCTGGCTGAAAAATACTTGAAATTTGTAAAACTTTTTTTTTTTTTTTTAGGAAAAGATAATTTTATTCTGGACAAAATTTTACAATGGAAATATATAAACAAAACCGCTAGAGAATATGTTGGAACGACAAAAAACATAGATATACTAGTATCACCAATTGAAATCTCTTCTTCAAATAATATCATAAATTACAATATCTTCTTCATGCACTTTTAACATTATCCAATCAAGATTCATAACTCCATTGTTTGAATCAACGATTCCAGCGCGATGTTCAATTCTCAGATATATTTCGTAATATAATTGCAAACTCTTATTCAAAGAGAACTATTTTCGTACGAGAGAAAAAAGACTCTCATGCGAGAAAATAAACAAAATATATAATAAGAAAATTGTAAAAGAGATTAAAACAGATGATGAGTATTTCAACTCGATCGCCAATGGTGGCAGTAAATCTATTTGTGGTCAGTTAATCATCTTCGGTGTGAAAATGATTTTAGTGAAGATATTAGCATATTTTCTAAGTAAAGCATATTTCTCCCACTGACATTGCATAAACAGAGATTAGTACAAGTACGAGAGAGAGAAAAAAAAAAAACTAAACGGACCAAAAAAAAAAGGTTCTGTTGTTTGCAAAAGATAGGCCAATGGTGGTGAGAATCTATTCATTGAGCCAACCCGAAGAGTGATTACTAGGAAAAGGACGGGGTGGACCCGAAGCGAAACCCAGGCCACTGGGTTGAGCTGCCGGCTCACGATAAGGACCCATCGAGTACTGTGGCAAATGGGGCCCAGGACCCATTTGGTTCACGGGGCCCTGACCCAGCTCATTCAAGCGGGGAGCATATCTTTGCACGGCAGGTCCATGTAGTTCGCCATAGTTGGAGTTGCCGGGCTGCACATAAGGTGGTCTTCGGTAAGATTGGTGAGCACCCATTTGATTCCAAGAATCTGGCCCAGCAGCTGAAAGCAACTGATTATTCAACTCTCTTTCGTATGATCGACGAACATTAGAAGCGCTCTCTTGAGGATGATTGATCCACGGTTCAGACGAGGCCGTGACACCACTAGGAGCATAAGCTGGCCCAATTGGCATACTTGGGTAAAGTTCGTCGGCATTTAGATACATTCTTACCACGTCATCCAAAGACTCGTCTCTCACGTCATGAGGAGGGTACCTTTGATATAGTTGATGATGTTCGTCTCTCATCCCGGGATGAACTTGTGATGTACTTAGAAGAGGTTTCGGAGGATTTCTTTTGTCCACTGATCCACCGCCGACAACAGAGTGTAGTTCCTCGCGACGAAAGGCAGAGTGCTGCTGCACGTTGCTAGCTGAATGTCCTTTTCTCTTTCTTTTACCACCAAATTTTTTTGAGCCTGCTACTTTAGTGCTTCTGACTTGGTTGCGGATCGAATCACCTTCGACTGGGGCGCTCGCTTGATGGGTGGCTTTCAGCTTATGAGACTGGGCGCTGATCTTATCATCTTCAATGCTGTTGGTCGCTTGTTGTTTAGCTTCTTGATGGGCCACGTTCGATGTTTGATCCCGCTTGTCAGTCACTTTGTCTTCATGTACATCATCGGTAGCAGCTGTGGCCATGAACTGTTCGTTGTTACTATGGATTTCCTTGGAAGGAGAGTCATCAATCTCCATATCAGAATCTTGTGGTATATCGTTGTTTTGAAGTCCCGACGAGTGATGGTGTTGCTCAGCGATGTCTTTGTGTTTTCGAGTCCAATCTTGACGGCTCCAAAGGTAAAGTACAGGCGCGCTCACATTCCAGTCCTCAATTTGCTTATCGTTTTTATCGACAGAACCGGGCAAATAAAATGACTGGGATAACAAGACCATAGAGAAAAAGAAAAAGGTTCAAGAGCTAAGCACAAAAGAAATTATTTAGGTCTCCGAAAAAAAAAACGAAAAAAAAAAGAGTACCTTGCCAACAAACATGTGATCATCTTCCCAAACCAGATCGTATGGAGGTTTCTTTTTATCCAAACTGATCCATGAAAAGAAGAAAAACAAAGTGACCTCAAGAAATGAAATCTATCTTTTCAAACTTTTACTTCAATATAGTTTTATGAATAAAGGATGTGTTACCCTTCTGTTTCATGTGGAACGATAAGGATTACGAGTTTCGGTTTGAATTCAAGAGCTTTATTGATGAACTTGTTGGCAAGCATGGCATTAACACCAAAAGGCGGATTCAGTCCCATGATCTACGTAAAAAATAAAGTTAGTCATAAATATTTGTTAGAAAGCATCGAATCTGAGCAAGAAGAGATAGGATGTTCTTACCAAACGTGACCCATTAGGCAACTCATTGCGCCTCACTGTCATCCAATCTCTTTTCTCAAAATTAAAATCATTCTGCCAAATATAGGAAAAAAGTGAAGATAACTCTATATAAAGTGTATTGGGCATACAAGGTGCCGGATATGTACCAATGATATATTAATATCCAAACCAAATCTCAAACAAGGTTCACGAAAACAACATTTGGCTTACATTTGTCAAGGTTGTTAGAAATTACATCATAAAGTTCGGGAATATAATAGATAATAGTAGTTATCACGCAGTGAAACATAATTAGTGATCATGTGGCATAGCAGATTGGAAATTGGATCAACATGTATGACATTATTAAGATGTAAAACAGAGGGCTTTTTTTCGCGCGCTTAAACCAAACAGAAATCCAAAACAGTCGCCTTTGGGATAACATAAAGTAACCTGACCTAACCATAACAGTACTCTTACTCTTACCTTTGCTTGCAGAATGTCATAGTTCTTGAATGAGCATTTTTTCCCTACACTGTCTAATTTCGTTTTTATAAGCCAGCTGAAGTCATTGGAACCACAACAGAAATCGACCACCTGAGAAAAGAAACATACAATCTTGAGAGATTGGTTTAAGCATATTTTGGTAAACATTACAGTGGAAAAAAATAAAGAATAAATACATGAAGAAAATAATATTCTGACTAAAACTCCAGATGTAAATTTTTTTCAAAAAAACATGAAAGTGTAGGGGATTGACATAACTGCATTTCTACTATAATATAGATAAATAAAACTAAACGTATGATAAGAAATTTTCATTAGTATATTGGAAAGCTACATCTGTCAATATATAAAATCCAAACATACTGGTGATATGAAGCTACGTGCCAGAACATTTATAATGGTCAAGCAGGAAATGTTGAAATGCTGGTAAATGCAAAATACAAAATTCACCATTAACCAAAAAAAAAAAAAAAAAGAATACCATATCACCATCTTCAATATACCAATGGAGCATATCTACTATCTGCATTGAAAAAAAAAAAACTAATAATCTTACAACATGAAAAACTTTTATCTTGTCAACATGGTCATAAAAAGCATTAACTAACCTGTTGCAGTTTATCTACTTTTGTAAAATGGCGACCAAAGGACGTGTAGCGCATGCCATATAAAAATGGGGAAAGATGCACCTTAAACTTATCCTGCAAAAATCGGCCCCCATAAAACCATTAATCTCGGGATTAAAAGAAACAATCAGTCGTTGGCGTTCGCAAATACAAAACTGCAGGGTGCTTCAAAGCTTTTATAATTACCCTCCATCTCAGCATCTGGACAAGAAGATCTTTTCCACAAACTGCTTTAGCATCGTCAAGACTGCCACCCCTATTTAATTTTTCCACTGCAGCACGTACAGCCTGCAAACGACAAATCTTATTTCCCCGTAAAGGTTAAACAATCCCCACAAAACAAATAATCTTCTTAAGCCCATACCTGAACAGAACCCTCCACCTTTCCCAAAGTGACATTTTCATCAGAAAATTTTGAATAACTGGCATGAGTTGATGGAGACTTATGTTTCTGCTTAATTTCGTCAAGCGTTATTGAATTGGAAGCATCTTTCATTAAGTCCAAGATGCTGAATTAGACAGAGCATAGCAAAGTGAGAAAAGTGATAAAGTACGGGCTAAGCCACTCAGGATAAACGCATAACCTTTTCATTGAATCTTCATCAAGAGTCACTGAATCACTTGTTCTTTTAGCTATAGGCTTAACCTTCTTATCCTTTCCATGCTCATCATAAGTATCTGCCCCTGTGCCAGATTCATCTGCTTCAGCATCCACGCCAAAGAAGGTTTCAAATAGCCTATCTCCTAAAGGCACCTCATTTTCAGAAGAGAGAGAACTTTTTGACTTTTGGAGAGATTTTTTATTAGAAGCCACTTTCAACTTTCTGGAAAACTCGTGATCAGGCACTTTCACCATTCTGCTTCCGAAAAGATCACCTTGCTTTGAACCCGCAGACAACTTTCTAATCCCTTTGGCTGATTGTCCATAGCTATTTCCCAAATAATCTCTAGAGGATAAATTTCTGCTTTTCGAGATATCCACTCTTGTTCTAGATTCTTGTGACAGACTTTTCACTTTCTTCCGCTGCGGACCAGGAAATTTGAGGTGGTTCCGAGAGGGGGTGAAAAGAAGTGGATCTATCTCATGATCTCTGATAGTAAGGAAATATCAAAGTCAAAATAAATATTCTACTAATAGGAGAGGAGGTAAAAAATGTTCACTCAGATACTCACAGGCAGTAAATTAGTATACGGTTTGGTATCAGACCCTTCCAAGCTCGTTGCATAACTACTCCATCCTCATCTAAATCATCTTCAAATGGAATATCCCTTCCAATAAAACCAAACTTGAGGTAAGAAAAATGAAACTGGAAAACAATCAGCAAAAAAGCATCAACTGACCTTGGCATACATTTCCTATGGTATGCGCGTGGACAACGACGGCACACAGCAAACTGCAACTCTTCATTTGTCCTCACTTCCAGCCCCTGGCAGACATGGCATTTATGGACAGGGCACGCAAATTGTTCCCCAGCAACAATCTTCTGACGTTGTTCTTCGGCAGCCAAGGAATTCCCAGGATGAAGAAGTTTGGCCACACAGCGAGGATGATAAAAGTGTCCACAGGCTCCATTAACACATTTAAAGACCTGAGATGAAGGGCCAGAGAGGATAATACACCAAGGAAGAGGTAAGCTGTATATTATTGCACACAAATCCTATGCACTCAACAAGTGATGCGGTGGCACATTGTAAGAAATAGAAACAAAGCTGGATTTGCAAGGAGATGTTCGTGGGAAAAGGAGGATTGCAGATCAATAACTCAATACCATGTTAAACATTATTCAAGCCAAACAATGACTGTTTCTCCCAACAATAATATGGCTGTTTCACAGCTTCATTATATCAGCAAATATCACAAATACACTAAATTGATCTAGAATGGAGACAATAAAAATGCAAATGGAATGAAAATAAGGGGAATCAGATGAAACGGATCTTAAAAAATTGTACCATCAAGAATTACGGAAAGATATTATTGTCATGTTTTAGCAGGAAATTCAGTTTATTAAAAAAACAGTAATGCACAAATTTTATAAATGTGATGGTCGAAACTTCTTAATGGCCATGCACATATTTTATAAATATGATAGTCGAAACTTCTTAATGGCCGCATACCTCTGGTGACGTAACATCGGAAGATCCCAGTTCCCCACAAGAAAAGCATTGATGCTTCTTATACAAGCAATTATTACAATAAAAATCTTTAGTTTTTAGTTCCTGAAAAAAAAAATTCACAACCACAGTTAGTGCTTGAAATCAAAGCCAATTTGAGAAGGAATTATAATGGAGAACAGAATAGGAAGAGTACCTCTAGTTCAGCGCCTGTAAGGTTCAATGAATCACAATTTGATTCTTCGCCATCAGCAACAGTTGCATGGAAAGACCTCATACACATTCCCTCGCAGCTAATTTTGGATCACAAAAATGGGATTCAGACATGGAAAAATTTAAGATTCTTAGTATAAAATTGCTAGAGATACAACATCGAAAGAATAAAAGAAATGTACAAGAAAATTAATGAAACGTCATTGTTTTCAACTAGAAAAGTCTCAGCGTGAATATTGCATCTAACTTTTCCAACAATGGAGCTGACTAAAAACCACAGAAATCACCACATACAGGAACTCTTTTCTCCATTGTCACCACTTACCTACTTCATATCCGAATATATAGAAAATTGAATTATAAAAATAAGTTGATCTCACAAAATGGACAGGAAAATGTCTGTGATTGAAAAAAAATATAAATTACGATCCATAAAAACGAAATATCGTGCTAAAACCATAATAAGTCACTAGATACCATGTATAACATGAAAGGTACTGAAACTCATTTACTGTGAAGCACACGAGCAAGCAGAGAAATAGAAAAGATGGTATGCGAGTGAAACAGCTGGAAAATTTTACATACAGGTAAATATGACCGCCATTGTCGCAGATTGCACAGACAGAATCAAAACAGTCATCCTCATCAATGTCTTGATCTCCAATTTCATCAATCTTATCATCTCCACCATCATATTTGTCAGCCTCTTCCGGATCCTCACTTTCATCATTATCATCAACAATGAAAGGACGCTTCACATCCTGACAAAACAAGCACTTCTACTCGATCAATGCTAAATAACGATCTAACTTTATTTTATATCTCAAAAAAAGTTATCAACAGCAGAAAGACGATAAGAAACAGGTAGTGCAATAGAGGCAAAGCAGAGTGAGAAAGGGAACCCAACCTCATACGAAGATTTCTTTTTCCTCGGCTTTTCCAGGAGAAACGTAGTCAAAAGCTGTTAAAAAAAACAAGGAATGTTAATCATTCTTCCAAGTGACTCAGCCATCAGCAATCAGCAACAGATTATCAAAGATTCCTTCAACGATGTACGCTTCATGAAGAGATTTAAATGTCGAAATATGTCAACAAGATTCAGAAAAGAAAAAGCTCTGAATGTTAGTTCAAAAAGGCCCCAACAAAAACACCCCAGCTAACCGTCCATTAGAAGCTCAAAATTAAACAATCAAGTGGTGAGGATGTATTTTATAAGCAGGAAAAGAATAAATAATCATGAAATTCTCCTACCTTGGATTTTGCCAACATTTCATCCCTCTTAGCGGCTTCATTAATCAGTACCATATGATCCACCATATCCTCCTCTGAAGGCCGCCTCTCCAAAATGCTGTAAGAGTAAAAACATAGTGTATTATTTTACCTAAATAATACTGGACCAGATATTGCACAACCAGAAAACTCATATAGACACCTGAATTCTTTGTTGAGATAATCCCAAAGTGCTTTCTGTGGTTTCTCAGGATTTCGCCTCGCAAAGTGCAAGAAATGCACGGTGACCAGAATTGTCCTAACGATATCGATAAAAGCTTTCCTCGGCTTCAGAAGCTTAACCCAATTTCCATCTACAGACAATACAAAGATCACGGGCCTCTCGCCCGTAAGATCAAACTTCCAAGCCATAACCTGCTTATAAATTTTCCGAAGCCCATTATCAGTTTTCCCGCTCAAAAATATCTTTCGTCTGTTTCCATCAAGAGCCTCGTCCTTTTTCCACTCAACGGGCAATTTGGCGAACGAAATCGGTTCGTCTCTGCCACACATGAACTCATAATCCGACGCACTCGTTGTAACTACATCACCCTCCTCATCTGAAGAAGCCATTTCTTTCATCTCAACAATCCCTTCAGTAACTTAATTTTGTATCATAATCCCTGGAATCCCAAATTTTACCAAAACCAGCGTCAGCAAACGAGAAATAATCGTAAATAATTACAACCACACGACCCTAACGAGAGAACAACATTCACCAAAATTATTCATATCGATATACAATAGCTTCACAGAAAAGATGAAAATTGTGATGAGATTCAGGACATATTACCAGATAAATCACATCAAAGCGTTCACGATAGCGATTCAGAGAGAAGTGAACATCTTAAGCAAACCCTAATTTCATTCGGTCCCTCGATTATTGCCAAAACCTCGGCTTTTTATTTCCCTTAAGAAATTTATCGTAAATACGAAAAAATGAGTGTTAATCGCTTATTTATAAATTGGAATGATAAATAATATATGTAATCTCCTCTCCATCCATTCTTTAGGCTGCGTTTAGTTGTCCGTATAAGCCTAGATAAAGTAAAATTATCACATCTAATACTGTTCACTATAAATAAATTTCAACCGTATAAGGCCCGCTATAAAACATCGGCCCGCTACTATTATCAAACAAGCCCGACATAATTCATACGATGGTTCGGGATAAGACCAAAATATATAAAATTATAAAATTATCCTTATTCCACCAAATTATAAAATTATAGTTATTTCATGTGATTTATATGATAAAAATAAATAAACAATACCAATTTATTCCTTTTTTCATGACGATCAAATTGACATCCATATCTTATATTTTTCGATATTCATAAGAATGATTATTTTTGTAAATTAAGTTTTGATGATATAAAGGTTACTTTTGTAATTTTATAATTAATATAAAGACAAAAGTTTTGTTATCTTGTAAACTAAACAAGATAATAATAAAATGTCGGATTGTTAATATTGCAAAGTGAACACATAACCCGTATAAATGAATAGATTATAATCTTGAGATAAAATTGCGGGACGTTTTCTTATACAGACAACTAAACGCAGCCGTATAATGAAATATATCTTAATGTTTATATTGTGAATTAGGTTATAATATCTTACTATTATATTATGAGCGAGACCCTTATAGAAACTGCTACTATTATATTGTTAGCGAGACCCTTATAGAAACTGTCATTATTGTTAATGCCACTATTAACCAATCAAATTTTTTTTAAAATTAATAATTAAAGAAAAAAGTCTTTTATAAAAATCACCAACTAATTAAAAAAGTTCTTACCAAACAATCTTTACATGTTTTTCATACAAAAATACTTAAGATGGTAATAACTAACTCTTTTTTATAGAAATTGAATTTACAATAATAGTTTTAAAATTAAATTTACAATAATATCCTACAATTTAATTAAAAAATTAAATTTACAATTATAATTATTTTTTTAATTGCACGTACAATTGATTGTGCGAAATTACTAGTTTCGATTATGCACAAGTAAATTATATTGTGTGCGTATATAATAAAACAATTATATCTTCAAGTTTATATCATCTTACAAAATAATCATACTTAATGAATCGGTATGGATAAAGTCTATGCAATATTTGACTATGACGTGGCATATTATTATTACATATAGTATAGAAGAAAATCGAAAGAAATTTGCTAGTGATTTTTGCCCTAAAATACATATATATTTATTTATTTATATATAATATGGCGTTTGAGCGATTATTACTGAAGAATTAAATAAAAGGGATATAAGAAATCATATCCCATTTTCCGTCGGCGATCCAAATTCTACCGCATTTCAGTGGCAAGCTCGTAAATTCGATGACCAACGTACCCCAACCACAGCCGCCGTCTGTAACGGCGGCGACGGAGCAGCAGATAGTCAACGCGCTCGACTCCGTCCTCCGCGACACAACTGTTTCATTCAGCTCTCTAAACGCCGTCGTACAGCACCTCGAGTCGAAATTAGGGCTCAGTCTTACTCAATACGTCGATTTCATACGCGGAGTAATCGAAAACTTTCTTCTCGCGCAGCAGAGAGAACGCTATGCTGCGCACCAGGCCCCCAATTTCCAGCCACTGCCACCGCAGCAACAGCTACAAGGCCCTAATTTGAATTTTGCTCCGCAGCAGGTTTATTATGGAAATGAGGGCTACGTCTTCGGCGCGCAGACGGCAAGTCGTGCGCCTGCTCAGCCTCCGGTCCCGATGGTGGTGGTGAAGAGCCCCACTGCTGTTGCTCCGGCGAAAGCAAAGTAGGTTTTATGTTTATCGTTCTTTTTGCCTTCAAGAATAGAACTTTATTTGGACTATTTTTAACTTTGTAATGGGTAATCGGTGTTGACATTCGAAGGGTAGCGTACCTAGAGTTTATTTGGTGGAAACATAATGGGGAAATTTCCTGCCTCATAACTCATTATGGGAAACAACTCTAACTAATTTGAGAGGTTTTGGATGGAAAACATCTGAGGAACGACTGAAATGTTCTACTTTTTCTTGAATGCAATTATATATTTCAATATTTGTTGAATGCTGTGAGCCTTCAAATGTCTCCAAATACTGTTGAGGGACTAATCCTATGTCTTTAACCCTTGGTGGTCGAAGTACTTGATATTCTACAAGGGTTTAAATTCTGTACCTGTAAAATGTAACAAATGCTTTTGCAGATCTCCAACTGTGAAAAGAAGAAGAGGTGGCCCTGGAGGCCTGAACAAACTGTGCGGTGTTACTCCTGAGCTTCAAACCATTGTGGGACAGCCAACCATGCCAAGGACTGAGGTCAGGGCACCTATTTTGTTGTTCCTATATTAATCTTTAACTCCCATATCTTTGATTTTTACCTAAAAGGATTGTTGGGTGCAGATTGTGAAGCAACTTTGGGCTTATATACGGAAACATAACCTTCAAGATCCAAACAATAAAAGGAAGATAATTTGCAATGATGAGCTTCGCTTGGTATTTGAAACAGATAGCACCGACATGTTCAAGATGAATAAACTTTTAGCAAAACATATTATCACGCTCGATCCCACAAGTATGTATTTTACTACCAAAATTTGTTTTCTTTGTTCAATGGAAGTTCTGATCCAAGTGACACAGCAAATTTTATTCTTCCAGAAGAGGCGACTCAATCTCAATCCCAATCTCCAGATGCTAAAAAACCAAGAGTTGATGAGGTTGAATCTAGCAGTAAAAGTGAGGATGCCGTTCCAATTGTCATAATATCTGAAGCACTTGGTGATTTCTTTGGAACTGATGAGAGGGAGATGTCGCATGCAGAAGTATTAAGACAGATGTGGGAGTACGTAAAGATCAACCAACTTGAGGTATGCAACTGGGTGTAATTCTTTTTCCTTAGTTTCATCTTCTGACCGACACCTCAATCTGTCACGTGATTAAGAAAGTAATTCTGACTTTATATTCATTCTTAACTTATTTTTATTTGTGCTTTTAGGATCCTACTGACCCAGCAGCCATAAACTGTGATGCGAAATTGCAAGAGCTTCTTGGATGTGAAAGCATCTCAGCATTAGGTTTACCTGAGACCCTCGCACAACGTCACTTAAACAAGAAATCGTGACTCTTATGCTAACGTATGTGTAAAAGGTAGCAACTTCTTTTGCATTCTTAGTTGTTGATTGCTTTGTTCTAAAGTTCAGTTGAAGAACTCCATTATTATTTCTTTGGTCTGTATATCGAATCAATGTGTCACTACAGTTATATCCCTTGTTCTATTTGTCCAGGTAGATCCCATTACTTCTAAGCTCACCCTGACAACATCTCCATTCTCGGAAGATTTCTTGGTACTGAGTAGTTGGCTTCGTCCTTTGGCTGTTCTAATTTCCTATTATGATAATTGATTACTTACTATGTTGTGTAACTCACTGTCACAGCCTTAATCTAAGACAGCAGTTCCTAGTATTTTGTTGGGGAACATTTGACTTTGTCCTATTTCAATCTATGTAAATACTTTGATGCTTATTATCTGATGTAAAAATATCCTATTAAAATTGCTAACTAAATATATATACATATATATTTGCCAAAACAACCACCACCCCATCTCTCTCCCGCGCGTTCGTTCTCTTCATCAAATCATCCTTAAAAACCAACACACAGCAGCATAGCATAGACAGAAGAAAGTTTATATTGAGTCTTCATAGGATTAAACAAAATTTTCGATCTCTGAAGATCCTTTGTTTCAATATCTTCATGGCAGCGGCGTCTCATTCTCCCAAGGGGAAAGAGATGCCCGTTTCATCGTCTGCTGCCATGACGAAGAATGGCGAAGGCGATAGTAATGTTCACACAATGTTAATGACGATAGTGTCCATGATAATGGCGGCGTGAAGAGACCTGGCTCTAATGCAAATCTCAAGAGGCTCATTTGCAAGATCATGAGGAGTAGTTCGATGAAGAATCTGTTCGAATCCAAGAAACCTAGGGCGCCGGCGGATGTCGCGAAGCAGACGAGGGCATTGCTTTTGTACATTGATTCTGATGCTGGAAATTTAGGAGGGAGGATAAGGTTCTATAGGGCTTTGATATTCATGGTATTTTGCTATCTGCTTGATCATTGAGATTATGGTTGAGGCCAAAGGGCTTTGTGTACCCAAATCCTTAGTTGTAATAAAGCAGCTTTCTTTTGATCATATCCATCTCTATTTCACGCTCGTAAAGTTTACTTTCAGCTGAAGCAATTGGATGCTCTTATCAAGGAGATGAAGGTGATTCTCTACGGTGATGAGTCCGAGCCATCGAAAGAAGCGTGTGCTCAATTGACAGAAGAGTTCTTTAAAGAAGACACGGCGAGGCTTCTCATTAAATGCCTCCCAAAACTGAACTTTGAGGTCACAGCCGCCTTTTTGTTTTCGAGGACAGACAGATCATGTAATGATACAGTGTTTGGTTATAGGCTCGAATATATGCTGCCCAAGTAGTCGCAAACCTTCAACATCAAACAGTTAAGTCCCGTTTGATTGCTTCCGACTACTTGGAAGCTAATCTTGATCTCGTGGATCAACTCATCGTTGGGTGAGTAATGGTTTTCTTTCTATCATCTTCACCATTTCTACCACAAAACATCCTTTTTCAGTTCGTCTCTCTATGCGTGTAATAACAGTTACGAAGATCCCGTCGTAGCGTTGCATTACGGAGGAATGCTGAGGGAGTGCATAAGGCATCAAGTTGTTGCTAGGTTGAGATGTTCATACAATTTCTTGTACCTCTGTGTATATATATAATATTATCCGTTTGAAGTTTCTACGATCGATGTTGTGCCAGCAGATATGTTTTGGGGTCGGCCCATATGACGAAATTCTTCGAATACATCCAAATCCCGAGCTTTGACGTTGCTTAGGATGCTCAGAAGACTTTCAAGGTTTGTTCATTGTGTTATGACTCATCAGGTCACATCAACCTTTGAACTCATTGCAGTTTCTTGGCACAACTGAAGTTTTTCCTGCAATGCCATCTTCTTACAGGAACTTATGACAAGGCACAAATCCACGGTTGCACAGTTTATCACAGAGAATTATGATTGGGCATGTGATGCTTCAATACAACTACTCTTTTAAGCCATCTCTCTCTCTCTTTCTCTCTAATCTGTCTGTGTTTGGTGCTTTGTTGCTTCCATAGTTCTTTGCTGATTTCAACTCAAAGCTGCTCGAATCTACCAATTACATGACCCGAAGAAAGGCTATTACGGTAGGCTGTTTATTACATCTTCCTAGATAGGAATCGATAAACCTGTCATTCCGTGAATATCAAGATTCTCTAACACTGTGTTGTTCTTCAACTTCTGGGAGAGATCTTGCTAGATCGATCTAATCACGGGGTCATGATACGCTATGTCAGCTCAACCGCCAATATGAGGGTCCTTATGAACCTTCTAAGGGTAACCACTCTACTAGATGAAGTTATTCCTTCCATTATTGATAGATTTTAGGACAAGTAACATCTTTTCGTCTTATCATTGCAGGATTCACCCAAAAGCATTCAGATCACACAGTCCATGTGTTCAAGGTTTCAATAACTGTTTACCTTTTTGAAGATCTTCAATCAAACTCCATGATGCTTCTCTAATAACCGTTGATCATCCATTTTTCTTGCATCCCTCGGTTGATCTATTCTTGCAGCTTTCCGTGGCTAACCAGCACAAACCTCCGGGGTCGTCCGCATACTTTCTGGCAACAGAAGCAAGCTTCTGCGACTGTTCAGAGACCTCAAATTGGAAAAGGGTATGCAAGGTATGATTAGTTTTATTAAATGAACATCAGAGCTCAATGCATTGATTTCATTACATGCAGAAGATGAAGTGTTTGAGGCGGATAAAGTTCAAGTGATCAGAGAGATTGATGCACTTGAGACCGTCACCCCTAGCTTTTCTGGGGAACTGTTTAAGACAGTATCGGTATGAGAAATCGAAAAGCCTGCACTCATCAACAAAGAGATTATATCATTAACCATTAGAAACATCTGCTTTGCTTTTTTTCTTTTAAGCACCCTTAGGGTGTGTTTGGTTTGTGGAAATTAGTAGGGAAAAGAAAATGAAATGGAAAAGGAAAATTAACTTTTATGTTTGGTTGATTGAAGAAATAGAGAAGGAAAAGAAAAGAAAAATAAATCTAGTTAAGTTTACACTTAAAACTAAAGAAAACTAATTTCTTCACCAAATGGTGAGGAAAATAAAAGAAAAACTTATGAAAATCATTTTCTCTCCCATTTTCTTTTCCCTACTACTTTCTTCATTCCAAACACACCCTTAGAGATTTCACTTCCACAAGAACTTGCTTTGACGCAAGCCACTTGGAATGGATGTTAGTGATTAATGAAGGAAAGATTTGTATGTAAGAGTTATAAGCATGCCCTAATTGTTCGAAGTTCGTTATCTCCAAGACAATATAATTGGTGAAACAAGGAACACAAAAGCTTGACAATTCACTTCCTAATTGCTCGGCAAAACGAGGAAAAAGACTCCTTGAGTTCATTCGGCAGAGGTAATGACAAAGGAGGAAGCACACCGTAATGTTCTCTGTTAAGCTTTAATGGATATTGGCTAGCAAGCGCCGGCTGTTGCTTGTTGAGCCCCTCGATTACGAATGAGAATGCTCCAAATGTGAGACAGTTTTGAAGTAGTTGTTGAGGTGCACCTGAGAATATAGAAATAATCATCTAGAAGGTCATACCTATGGCTGTTAAGGATGTTTGAGTTCAACCATGTAAGAGATGAGAGATATTCAGGGAGAGAACGTTAGAAAACCTGGGAAACTCAGAGCAATGCCCGTGCAACAACCAGCGACTCCCGCATTTATGACTGTAGATACAGAATAATCCATGTGAAAAGCTCATTTTTCTTTTTTAAAATTCAATCACTCTGTTTGGTATCCCTTATAAATTAGAAGCATTGCTTCAACTGACAAATGCTTGCAACAACGTGTTAAAAGTTATTACTACTACTGCATTGTTCTAGGTGCTCATATGCTCTGTTTATGAAACAAACACACACCCCAAAAATATGAAAGATTTACCATCATCTTTTCCACGTAGCCTCTTTAGGAAGCACACGACTAAACTATTGACTCCCGATAAAACTGCAAAAGTCTGTAAGAAGGAAATGGGAAATAAGGAAGATTGAAATTGCAGGCTGTCCAAGAAACGAAAAACGTGCATAGACTAGACTCAAACAGTAAAGGTTACAAATTGCGATACATATGCACCTTCGCAGAAGACCCAGCTTCAGCAAAAGATCCTTTGAACCCCTTCTTCTTGACTAAACCAGAGCCTAACAAGCAAAGAAAGTCCATTCATGAATTTTTTTATGATGAAGCGGCACAAATTATCCAAAAGCTAAAATAATGATGATGCCTGAATTTCACATTTCTTCGTCGCGGGGGCATTAAGTACTGATATCACCACGTAAAATGCAAATTCAAATTTTTTTCGAGCAAAGCTATGGAAAAACAAAATCATTCACATTCAATACAATCAGCCACAATACGATGGTTTCACTAACAAATTTCGTTACTGTTTTCATCACGACGAATCAATCCAAGTTTAAGAGCTGAAAAGCAATTAAAAAAACAAACCGTAGCCGAAAATAGAGCCCATAAACGCGCCGGCAGCTGAATCACCAGCGAACTTAAAGAGGCAAACGAGCGGAGGACTCGACTGGTTGGGCGAAACGAATGAGTCCGAGGATAAATTACGGTTCGAATCGGGAACATTCTCAACTTCCGAGTCTGATTCAGAGCTCGTTGGATTGGGCGCTGACATTTTTCCGACGTTCGGAGAATCCGATAAATCCTAGCGAATCGACGATGGCTTTGATATTCTTCTTATCTCCAGCCAGAAGATGAGATGGATATTTACCCTCGGCTAAAAAAACCGAGGAATAAGCTGATACGCCGTCGTATTGCGTCTTAATTGATATCAACGTTTCCATTAAAACTAAGTTATTCATGCATCTAAGTCCTTAATAAACATTAAAATTAAGAATTATATAAAATTCTTAAATGATTACTCTTAAATAGCATATACATTTTGAAATTAACAATTTTAATAAATTCTTATATACTATATAAATTGATTTTATATGTGTTTTAAACAGTATATAAATTTTCTTTATTAATTTTTCATTATTAATATGATTAATGGCAAAATAATTGACATATCAAATTGATAGATGAAATTGATAGTTATTAGAAGACTTTCACCAATTATATATAGTATAGACGATTTTTCACCAAGGGCCATCAATATCAATTTGCATATACAATAGATACTCTAAATTAATAATCGATTATTTAATAAACCCTCTAAGATAATATTTTTATCGGAATCGACTCGTGGATATGGTTCTAATTAATTATTCGTTAAATTATAATATAATACATTTTTTTTATATAATTTTCTTATATACCACATACTATTGATTACATGATTGATCTATTAAGGCATATTATGTATGCTTTCTTTGTGTTAGCTTATTTTGATATTGCATTTATACATAAATATTTTCAATGTCCATAAAATAATATATTGAATATAATAAGTATGATACAATTATTTGATATGACTACTTGGTATAATACATAAGTAAAAGTTTTAAATGTGTTGTATATTGAATATTTCATTAATATTTAATAAAATATTAATTAATATATTAATAAAAAAATTGTAGAATGATCACTTCACCTAAAAGCTCAAGCCGGAGGGAGTGTATCATTCTTTAATTTAATATACTTTATTTCCAACACTTCTTAAATGGTCCACGAGCTCTGATAGAATGTTAAATGATCACTTCACCTAAAAGTTTAAATCGTACATTTCTAACAATTATTAATTTATTAATTAATTAATAAAATTTGATGGTACATGAATATCATTTTATAGAATTTCAATATTCCATTACATGAAAACATGTTCAATTTGACTTTTAATCAAAAGTCATTTATGGACAATTGACTTAGAAATACGAACCATAAAATCGGACACTTATGGCATCTCGGGGAAAAAGTCTTACAACGACGAATGTTGGAGAAAATTCATTAACAAAGTGACAAATTATACTTTATAGAAATTCGAGATTAATATATATGATTCGTCAAATCTTAATAGGGCCCTTTAGCATTAGCACTTTAAACCTTTTTCTTGAAATTAATAGTATAATGTTTTGAGTATTATTGATTATTACCATAATTTTGAAACCATGTGAGCATCACATTATGTGGATTGATTGAAAGAACTTTACTGAACTCTCTCTATATATAAAGAATAAAGATGTACATCATGAAATTCAAGTCTATTTATGAAATTATTACATATTTATTAGATGATATTAATGGATCATTACACAAACATAAATGTAGGGAGTATAATTAAAATACCGACATTAAAAAAAAATAATAATAATTAAATATCATGTGTACCACTTTTTCTAAAGCCCGTGAGGCCCACGCGCCTACGTCCAACCCTCAATTCCCAACTGTGCGTTCGCACTCAAACCCATTCTCATTGGTCCGTCTGTCTTTATCGCGTGAAATTATTAACCCACAAAGAAAAAAAAAATCGCAATTTAATACTACTTTTTGGTTAGGGATATGCTTTATTTACTAAATTAAATGAAATTTTAATTATTAAAATCTATATTTATCCCTACAAGGTAGACAAACAGAGAAAGGTTTCAATCCATTCTGAGACGTAGCATAAGCAACTTCTGATTATCCTTGTAGTTTTTTTGGATGTACTGATTGCTCAGCTCTCTCTTCGTCGTTCAAAAAAGAGAGAACTTTGTGTTTTCTGCTTGGATTATAGCCTCAGGTAAGAGAGAAGAAGGGAAAAAGTTAGATAACAAAATGAATTTGTGTTAACTGTTGCGTTTGATGATTGTTCTTTTTCTGCTTTTTAAGCTTTTACTGTGCTCCCTTTTTCTTTTTTTCTTGAGTTTTTTTCTCATGGGTTCTGTTCTTGAAGTCGATATCTTAGTTGCTTCCTAGACTTGTGTGTCTGTAGCTATGATGTGAGCTTAAAGGTGGCTGCTTTATCTCTATGTGCCTTTCGTCTCCTTCGCTGTGTATTTTTAGGGTTCTTTTATTGTTGTTTCTATAGTTGAACTCTCTTCTCATGTAATTCTCTGCTCTGTTTTTGCTTTCGTGGCTTAATTAATGTTATGTTACTATCCCTTTTGTTTTCTTACAGTACTCAGCAGTTCTTTTTTGTTTCCTACTTGAGTCTTTGCATAGAACCTTAAATTAAAGCTTGTGAGTTTGGATCTTTGTCAGCTGAGTTGGACTTGCTTTCTCTTATTTCTCTTCTTTGTTCTTCCTTACATTGAAAAGTGTTCTTAAGCTGCTGCATCTTCAGATGGTATGGTATGATATTTTTCATTTATATGCTTATTATTTGCCAGGATAACTTTCTTGATCACACCCACTAATGGATTCACCTCAGTCAATCATATCTCCCCTTGCAACCTCCTCTGTTTTTCCCGAGGGCGAAAATCGAAGCCACGCTAAACAGTCCCGAGAAAAGAATTTCAAAGAAAACGAATCGACCCAAGAAGGAGGCTCAGAGGAACAAGAACACAGCTCCATAGGTGCTTTGGAAGTCTACATAGACCAAGCCAGAGACATACACAACATTTGCATCTACCAAAAACAAGACGTGTACGCCAAGCTCTCCCTCACGTCCCATCCCGAGAAGACGGTCTCCACGAAGATCATCAACGGCGGCGGTCGAAACCCAGTCTTCAACGAAACCCTCCGCTTGAGCGTTCCCAAGGTCGATTCTTCCCTTAAGTGCGAGGTATGGATGCTGAGTAGGGTGAGAAACTATCTAGAAGATCAGCTCCTTGGCTTTGCCCTAGTGCCCGTCTCTGAGATCTTGCTTCACAACGGGAAGTTAGAGAGGGAGTTCTCTCTCTCCTCGACCGATCTCTTCCATTCTCCGGCGGGTTTTGTCCAGCTGTCGGTCGCCTTCCTCGGGACACCGCCCGAGGTTATCCCCATTGTTACTACACCACCAGTTAGGCCCGTAGAGACAGAGCAGCTTGCGTCTGAAACTGCTGGTTCGATCAAGTCAAGTCCCTGCGATTTGGACAAGATCGAATTTCCCGACCCGCGGGTTGTGAACGAGAACCAATGCATGGTCGAGGAGTACTTTGCCATGCCATGTCCTAACGTGGAATCTGACAACAGCTCGGAGAGCCTCGTTACTTCTGACGACAGCGAGGAGAATCATAAGGGCTCTGATTCGCCTCTGAAGATCAACTCTCCCCCGAGCAGCTTCGAATGTTCTTCTGAGACAACTAAAGATTCGAAATCTCTTGATGATGGGCACGTTTCACGGGCTGCTCCTACTACTAAGGCTGATGTGAAAGAGAACGGCGGCAGCAATGGCGATGCTATGCCCGTGGTGACCACCGTGGGTTTCGAGCCAGCAGAGTCGAAGGTGGTCCAACAGGACATAGTGAACATGTACATGAAGAGCATGCAGCAGTTTACCGAGTCCTTGGCCAAGATGAAGCTTCCCATGGATATGGATTCTGGGCCGGCCGGCTCGGACAGTTCTAGCTCGGATCTGAAGAGCGATGGTTCGAACAAGAACTCGGGCTCGCGGGTTTTTTATGGTAGCAGAGCCTTCTTCTGATAACTAAAGAAGCACCCCAAGAATCTAATTTTAATACACTGATGCTTTTGCTTGACTTTGGTCTAGGAGGGTGTAGTCTGTTGTTGTTAATCGTCTTTGGCTCGTTATTGGTCTGTAATAATTGTGTTGTCTGACTTGCTTAATCTATCATATGGAGTTGTTTGTCTTTATAATATTGTTCCGAGGCTTTTGGGGGGGGGGTAAACGCATCATGGTAAAATTAAAGGACTAAATTGTAATTTCAAGAAATATTGCTAATAATAATAAAGGGATAAAATCTAAAATGGTCCCTAATGTTTATCATGTTGACCAATTTAGACATTGATGTTTTGTCTGAACCAATTTAGTCTCCGATGTTGTCGATTTTGAACCAATTAGGTCCTTCCGTGACATCAATTTTAACAGAAATATCATACGTGTCACAATAAATCATGTCTGGATCGATAAAATTGAAATGATTACTGAGATTAGTGCACGAAACTAAAAAATTCTTCTCCAAAATTCGAACATAAGCTCTAGATCGTCTGTTTCGTCAAGCTTCATTGACAGTAGAAGAAAACAGTACGAATCCTCAAATCCTGCAAATATTCCAAAATTCAATCCACACATGATTTAGTGTGGAGCACGTGCAAAATTCTCGCTAAAATTGACGTTAATCGTGACAGAATGATCAATTTGGCTCAAAATCAATAACGTCATGGACTAAATTGGTTCAGACAAAACATCGAGAGCGCGGATGGATAGTTCTCATGGTAAGATCGATTGTTTCATTGATCTTATTCATCGTTGCGAACCGAATGGCGCTAAATTTTTCTCGCATTCCTTGCTAGAATAATACATGTGCATGAATATTAGTCGCGCTAGAAGCTAAATCGATGATGTACTACTATCATAATCGCGTTAAAAATGAGTCGGCGGAGATTTCTCATAGAAAAAAAATGCACTCAAACGTAGAGATAAATGGATTAATATTGTTCATGATATTTGTATTAGTTTGTTTTTCAACTTCTTTGAAGGTTTATTCTTCATTTTTAGTTGGAAAAATCAACCCAATTTCATTGAATTTTCAACGCGTAATAAATAATTAATACTAGTATTTTCTGCACACTCGATGCATGTGCTTAAAATATAAACAAAATATAAAATTATTTTTATAATATGAAATTATAATATTAATTTTAATTGAAAAATATGTTTTATAAATTAAAAATATAATTTTTGGGGTATAATTGGAATAAATTTAAAGATTAAGGGTAAAATGATAATTAGCAATGTCATACCAAATCAATTTGAATTTGCCACACCACTAATGCCCTCACCAATTATATAAAGGTATATTTAGATATTACTAATTCAGAGAAATGAGCAGTGGATAATGGTTGAGTGGTAAAAAAATAAATTATGGTTCCAGAGGTTGTGGAACGTATCCACAGTAAAATTAAAGGATCAAAGTGTAATTTATAAAAGTGCTAATCACGTACTAATTATTATCGCTCGCTAAAACTCTTGAATCTTTTAAAAAAATAGCGCTTGATCAAGTCAATTTTAAAAAAATAGCACTCTTGACTTTTTTTTTTGTCAATAGCACTCTTTTTAATTAACACTTAATCATCTTCTTCTAATCCCTTAATATTATTAAAAAAAGAAAAATAAAAATACAACTCATGAATTAAAGTTGCATGACCATTTTCCAGCAGAAAGCATTCATTCCACCAAGCAAGCTCACCTAATTTTCTTCTTCTTCTTCATCGTCCTTAAGAAAAAGCACCTACATTTTCTTCTTCTGCGTGCAAGAGCAGGAGACCCGCGCTATTATACAGCGGACCCGTGCTTATATGCATGGAACCCGCGCGGGAACCTCATCATCTTATGCGCGGGTCCCATGATAATATGCACGGGTCCCGTGCTCACAAGCGGGGGCCCTATGCTTGCAAGCACGGGTCCCATTCGTTTACAAGCTACATACGCTTGCAAGCACCTGTCATATGCTTACAAGCACGGGTCTGATGCTTGCAAGTGTGGGTCCTATGCTTGCAAGCACGGGTTCGATGCATTTACAAGCTACCTACGCTTGCAAGCACGGGTCCTATGCTTGCAAGCGTGGGTCCTATGCTTGCAAGCACGGGTCCTATGCTTGCAACCACGGGTCCGCATCAAATTAGGGTTCGATACGTCATTGACAGGTCCCCTGCTCGCGTTATATTGAAGAAGACGAAGAGTAGAACAAATACCTTCACTTTTTGGGGTCTCGCGTTGATTGCCATTGTCGATTGAGGTTCGGATTTGCGTTTGAGTTGCAGAGAAAACGATTTGGGAGAGAGAACGATTTGTGTGCAGAGGAAAACGATTGAATTGAAAGTGGTTGCTTTTTACTTTTACTTTTATCTGTACGGGTCTGCTGCTTCAGATTCATTACGGTAAACATTTAAACCCTTGTAATTTTTTCGTTAATGTATTGTTGAGGTTGTTGATTGTCATTAAATAAGGGTAAAATAGTCTTTCACATAGAATTAGTAAGGGTACAAAGCTAAAATCGGATATTGGATGCTATTTTTTTAAACATGACCAGTTCAAAGGCTATTTACTTAAAAAAAAATCCAAAACTCTTACCCACGAATTGAAGAGAAGATGGAAGCGAAATCTGCAAAGCGTCTTACCTACGAATCCTATGAAGTGCCAGCAGAAGATCGAATAAGCGGTCTCCCCAAAGATATCGTTCATCGTATTTTCTCCATTTTGCCTGTCGATTGCGTTGCGCGGACATGTGTTTTATCCAAATTCTGGAGATGTATGTGGTACTCATATCCGATTTTGGATTTTACGACTTCATCAGCTTCATTGAGGTTCGTCAATGGAGGCGGCGCTCGTCCTGGGGACGTCGATCGTTTCGACGAGGTTTTGAGATCGCTAGAGAAACGTTCTGATCTGACCGTCCTCAAATGTCAGGTTCGGACAACTGTCTCTGGTATTCTGGGACTGATTCGTGTAGCAGTTGAGCACAACGTTCGAGAACTTGATCTTGAGTTCTCGGCCGTTGGTCGCTTCAGCCTCCCATTGTGCATCGTAAGCAGTTTGTCCCTTAGAGAGCTGAGATTGAGCCCATTGTGTTACGGTATAAGACTGCCTCCGTTGGATGTTACGATGACTGGTTTTAAATCACTGGCATCTCTATGGCTTTCGAGGGTGGATTTATCCGTCTCGCCTGTAGATTTTTTTACAGATCCTTTGTTTCCTTCTCTTACAAAGCTCCATTTAGAACTTTGTTCAGGGTTGAGATGTGTTAAGGTTCAGCTGAGGGGGTTGAGTGATCTATGTATCAAGTCCTTATTTGACATTGTTGAACTAGACATCTCTGGGGAGAAGATCAAGAAATTAAGGGTAGTGGGCTGTTTCTCAGATTCTTCAGCGGCCGTAATTCGAGCAAAAATCGATGCTCCTCTACTAGAATCTATCGTATGGTCGAGTGTGGTTGCAGACGAATGTGTTTTCAAGAAATGTGATTCGCTGGAAGAGGCAGATGTGATCTTGTATCTTCACACCGCCACACCGAGAGGATCAAAGATGCGGGGTGCTTCGAATTTTCTTGCGGGGATATCTCAATGCTGCCATCTGAGGCTAAATGGCAACTTCATTGAGGTATAATTCGTCTCATACTATATTTTCTTCTCTTTTTGAAGCTTTCCATCAAACAATTTACGGTGATAAATCTTGTTAACTAACCAAACTGATTGGTTATTACAGATTCTATCCAGAACTTATCCCTTAGCATCTTCAGAATCACTTCAATGGCCCGTCTTTGGCAGACTAGAATCACTACAAGTTAACATCCAAAGGGACAATACTCCTAAGCTTGCAAGTTTATTTCGGTCTTCGCCCGCTGTTTCTGAGATCACAATCTGGATCAAGATTGTATCTGATTTTCAGCAACTAGTACGTTCTTTTCTTTAACTGGATCGTCGTTCATTATTACCATCTTGCTTTCCTGTAAGAAAAAGAAAGCGAAGCCCTTGATGACTTTGAGTCCTTCCAATCACTCCTACAGGTTTTTCCAGAGTTGCCAGAGGATATGCGTCTTTACTGGGAATCAAAAGCTCAGTCCTTGGACTCTTTTCTTCGTCACTTAAAGTTGGTGAGCATAGTCGATGATGAATCGGAAGCTAATTGTCTGGTGGAATTCTTCTTTAATCACGGGAAATCATTGCAATGGATAACTATGTCGAATGATCAAGGTCTGCTTATGTTCAAAGACTTCTAGCCGATGGTTGTGGGATCTTCCTGAGCTTCTTCTAATGCTCACACCATCTTTGAATGAGTGCTATTTTATTTATGAATATCATGATTATGATATGATTATTGTTAGGGTTTGAGCAAAGAGATTGAAGTCTTTGTTGTAGGATTTTCCAGAGCTTTCTTCTAATGCTCACATCATCTTTGAATGAATGCTATTTATTTATGAAATATTGTGATCATGATAATTCCTGTTAGGGTTTGATAACAATGGAATAAAAGAAGTGCAGCCTTATTACTTGATATTCTCATTGTAAGAATGATTTATATATAAAAGAGGACCCTAAGAATGAATCAATGATTATATTATACAAAAAAGAAAGCTCGTTACATATAAGAATGAGTGCATAGGATGTATTGCACCATCTAAAACTCAAAATTAAAGGAGGGTTTGTTCTTCTTACAAGAACTCATCGATCTAGGTCAAAACTCGTTAGATTAGAGGAACCCAAACATCATCCAGTGCATAAATTGAAGCCGGAAATTAACATTACTTTCTTGATACAATCCGCTCGTTCCTTCCAAAGTTGGTAAGAGACGATTGTTTGGAGGGGGGATTTTTTCTTTGTCACGCGCTATTTCATGAAGTCTAAGTTTTTTTATTTCAGTCCAACGTGCAAGGGGTTGTGTTTTTGGGGGGCGATTAGCGCATCCCATGGTAAAGTTAAAGGACTAAAGTGGAGTTCGATTCGCTAAAAGACGCAGATGTGGGCTTTTTCTCTTCGCCACTAGGATTTGATCGATTCGAAGATGCGCAGTATTTCGAATTTTCTTACGGGGATTTCTCGGTGTCATCATCTGGTTCGTAACGGCGACTTCATTGAGGTAATTGGATTTTGTGTCGTACCATATTTCTATATAGGATCGAAAATGTTTTTCCTCAAACATTTACGAAGAATATCTTGGCCGTGGCTAAGATGGTATACAATCCCGTGAGTTAAAAAAACACATTGATTTGTTACTTACAGATTCTATCAAGAAGTGATCCTTTAGCATCAGGACTTCAGTGGTGTGTCTTTGACAGGCTAGAATCGCTACAACTCATCACCAAGACGCAAACTGTTCGAACGCTTGCAAGTTTATTTTAATGCTCACCCACCGTTTCTGCTATCACGATCTTCTCACAAGTAGGAATCAAGTAAGTGCTTTTAACCTATGCATCGCTTTACTGGCCGTTTCGTTTTCCTGTAAGAAACAGTAAATGAAAACCTTGATATGTTTCTTTATTCAATCGCAGATACATAACGAGGTCGAATTGGGAGAAGTTATATACAACTGGGAATCGCAAAATGTTATTCGTCTAGTGGAATTCTTGCTTAAGCATGGGAAAGCATTGGAACGGCTATCTCTATCGAATCATCGTGATTCGCCGATGAGCTTTAAGATCAAGTCTCGGGTTATCAAATGTTTCAGAGCTTCTTCTTCTAATGCTCGGATCATCATAGAGCTTTTTAATGATCTGTTATACAAACTTAATAGCTTTTATCTGCCGTTGTATATGTTGCAATATTGAGACGTTCGTTAATACTATGATCATTATAGTTGCAGGGCATGATAGCAATGGAAGAGTGACATTGTGTTCTCATTAAGTTACTCTAATTGTGTACTAGTATTTCTAAATATAGAATAGAATATATTATTGCGTGCGACGATTATAATTTTATTTATACGTTGAGTTTCATTGATCTTTTTATTATTATTCGCGGGTTCGAACCGAAAGGCGCTAAATTTTCTCGCACTTCCCACTAGAATAGGTTGTATTTTGTCGTGCTAGAAACAGGTTGATGATGTACTACGATCATAATTGCGCTAGAATCAAGTCGACTCACACTTTTCATTGTCGTCTTGCTCTTGATCATTCTTTGTGTTGGGGAATAAGATCAAGAAAGTAAGCGTAGTGGGCTGTTTCCCTAAACCTCTAGCGATAATCCGACTGAAAATCTAATGCTCATCTGCTGGAATATATTGTCTAGTGGAATTCTTGTCTATTAGCGGGAAATCATTGCAACAGTTAACTATGTCGTCAAATCATCTATGTCTGCCTATGAGCAAAGAGATCAACAAGTCTATGGTTTATGGGATTGATTTTCCAGAGCTTCTTCTAATGCTCACATCATCTTTGAATGAATGCTATTTATTTATGAAATATTATGATCATGATAATTCTTGTTAGGGTTTGATAACAATGGAATAAAAGAAGTGCAGCCTTATTACTTGATATTTTTTCTGTAAGGAAGAATGATATTTTTGATTGAATTATATAAGAAAGAAGACCCTAAGAATGAATCCATGATTCTATTATACAAAAAAGAAAGCCCATTACATATAAGAATGAGAGTATAGGAATATGTATTGTTCCATCTAAAACTCACAATCAAAGGAGGGCGTGTTCTTACAAGAAGTCATCTAGGTCAAAACTCTCAGGGATTTCAAATTCAGGCTGCAGTTCATCATAAAATCTGTTGAATCTCAGCTGATCTCTTTCATCTCTTGAAACTCCATTACTGATCATATCGTCGGGCGTCGATAAAATGGAATAGTCGAAGCTAAAACTCATACCACTGTTGCTGCTGCTTTTAGAAGAGTAATCCGACTTCACGTCCCCTTTAGCACGATCATCAAACGCCCCATGAAATGAATTTTGAATGCTATGATCAGCCCGATCATTAAATAATAAAGGGTTTGAAATATTTAATGGGATTTGTTCGTTTTTCGCAGCATTTTCAAACCGATTAGGCTGGAAAAATGGGGCCTGCAGCTGATGTGGTAGTTGACAGTTTGAAGAAGCCAACTGATTTTCTTGCAATAAAATATTAGGGTTTTGGTTGGGTGATGACGACGATGCCAAGAGAGTGGCCAAGGCTAGCCTTAATGCTTCAGGACTATTAAGTAGGGTTTGGAGTCGAACCATAGTGGAAAAGCCGTCGAGCTCGGGCGGTGAACCCGACGCACCCATGAGGCTCAAGAGGTCGAGCCGCCTCGGTGCGTGGGTTACGGGGTCGATCCCACTTCGAAGGAGCCTTTTCCTTATATGTGTGTTCCAATAGTTCTTTATTTCATTGTCTGTTCTTCCAGGCAAACGAGCTGATATTGCAGACCACCTATTATTAGTATCATGTAATTATACCATAAGCAATAAAACATACCATTGAAATATATTTAAGGATCAGAAATTGGATTAGTTATTATATATGAATAGATAGTTACTTATTTCCAAGAACACTGTGCAGTTGAATTATGGTATCCTCTTCTTCGAATGAGAACCTTACCCGCTTGATGTCCGGCCTCAGATAATTGGTCCATCGGAGACGACAACTCTTGCCACATCTTTGAAGCCCTAGAAATATATATATATTTTTATATGATTATATATATGCATAGATATAGTTTTAATATATATATATATATATATTACATATATACCTGCAAGTTTTGGAAGGTTTCTCCAGTTGCCAGGGCCATGCGTCTGAACATAGTGAATAAGCTTCATGTCTTCATCAGGCGTCATTGGACCTTTCTTGAGCAGCCCATTTTTATCACAGCATGGCGATCTTCCCATGTTTCCTTTTTCTCCTACAACAACAATAATGTCAACGGTCCAAAGAACTTCACTTCACTAATAGCTTGTTTCTTGATGTCTGAAGATTTTGAGACACAAAGCTAAATCTTGAGATTTTATTATATAATTGTTATAATTGTTTCTTAATAGAGTTAATGTTTTATGTCTGCAACATGTATATATAATAGCTCGTGGGTTGTGGTGTGGTATGAAGTTCAAGAAATTAAATAATTAAAAATAGCTTTAGTTAAGGAGAGACTGACTTTAATTCAGTGGTGAAATATATACGTCAATATTTAAATTGTATTTTCACATAGTGAATGTAAGTAAATTGAGATATCCACGTATTTAAACTAGTGATAGAAGCATGACGAATGCTTTTTTCCACATTTTGAATAACACAGAGTCAACGGTCAAACGACTAAATCTCTGACGATGATCTTGCCCTAAATAGCCTCCACGTCGATTTTTTCTCCATTTATTTTATAATAATAGTATGAGATTTGTTGCTTCATGTTAACGTGTTCCATAAAAACCCAACCAAACCTTTGAACGTCATAGTTAGTTTTATTTGAAGTGACATTATATTCAGACACTTGTCACGCATTTCTGATGTAATTATCACGAAATATTCACATGATTAAATTTTAAAATATTTACACCATTGAAGGATTATTGCATGGAAGGGGGACGTAAATATACGTGTATGGCTTGGCTTCTTGCCTTTAATATATATATATATATATATATATATATATATATAATATTATATGATGCGTCCAGATGTTTCTAGTATTAGAAACCACGTTTAACACTGGAAAATCATCATAATATAAGTGACACAATATTGAAGTATATCTCCTCTAAAATATATATTTTTTGTGTTAATTATTAAACTCAATAAATTAATATATTATTACAACAAGGTGATTAAGAGATGACTCTCTTCATCTCATCCATGAAAACAAAAGCCCAATAAAGTTAATGGGACTTGTTGAGTCCTACGAATATTAAAAGGCTTTGGGCCAACTCATAGTAGTATTCATTACATCTCAATTAAGTTCAATTTAATAGAATTTTCTTTTTTTCTTTTTGTCAATTTCATATAATTTGAACTTTAATTTTAGGACTAATCTCCTAATATGAGTACACCAATTATGATAATAAAAATAATCTAAATGGAATCGAACTTTATTATCAGTAGCTCGAACTTAACCTATCTTTTTCTTTTTCATTTTACATTTAAATTGCATTTGATTTTGCTAATAATCAATTTATAATAAAAAAAACATATTTCGTGGTTAATTAATTGATGAACTCTCACACGCAAACTTCACATATATATACGCACCGAATAAATCTATACGACAGTCGATTGAAATATCATCCAAGTATGTCTGGAGGTTACAGAGCTGAGGATGACTACGATTACTTGTTTAAGCTCGTCCTGATCGGCGATTCCGGCGTCGGAAAATCGAATCTACTGTCTCGATTCGCGCGGAATGAGTTCAGCTTGGAGTCGAAGTCGACCATTGGAGTTGAATTCGCGACGAGAAGCATTCGCGTTGATGAGAAGGTAGTCAAGGCTCAGATTTGGGATACTGCTGGACAGGAAAGGTGAGTTGGAAATCTGTTGATTTAGTTGGTTTTGTTTAGCTGTTTGGTGCATTGTGTTGGCAGCTTTTGTTTTAGTTCTGTCTGTAATAGGCATATATTGCTGCACCATGAATTTAGGGTTTATTCGTGTGTGGTAGAAGCTTTTTGTGCAAATTATGTATTTTAGATCTAGATCGAGTTTGTTACTTGGGAGAATCGAACTAGCTGAGATCGAGATCTACTAAGTATAGCTGATACTCGATTTGAGACATTGAAGTAGACAGCTTTGTTTCATTCTTCAACTTTTTTGGTTGAGGTTTTAGATCGGAGTTTTGGGGATAAAGAAGGATCGCAAAAAGAGGATATTTATGTATGCTTAAAAATCTTGAACTTCCTGAAAATAGTTCAGTGTTTGATTTTATTGGGTATGTTCAGAAGATGATTTGATATATGCATGATGTTCCATGTGCACCTCTTTAAGTTTACATTGATAGTGATCTAAGACCCATATTTGGCACATCATTTTTTTTTCTATTGTCTTATTGCTTTAACCTGAAAATGTTACTGAAAACTTGTGACTAGCTAAGGTGTGATCATAAGGTTGCGTGTCTTTGTCGTCTTTTCTGTTATAATAGGTAAAACTTTAACTAATTTTTTTGTCGGATGCCTCTTAAGGTATCGTGCAATCACAAGTGCCTATTACCGAGGAGCTGTAGGTGCATTACTCGTGTACGACGTAACCCGACACGTCACATTCGAGAACGTAGAAAGATGGTTAAAAGAGCTCCGAGACCACACAGATCAAAACATCGTGATAATGCTTGTAGGGAACAAAGCAGACTTGCGCCATCTACGTGCTGTTTCCACAGAAGATGGTCAGGCCTTTGCTGAGAGGGAGAAAACATATTTCATGGAGACATCTGCCCTCGAGTCCATGAACGTCGAACACGCCTTCACAGAAGTACTCACTCAGATCTATCGCGTGGTTAGCCGTAAAGCTCTTGAAGTAGGCGACGATCTAGCCGCATTACCAAAGGGTCAAACAATAAACGTGGGAAACAAAGACGACGTCTCAGCAGTGAAGAAAGTTGGGTGCTGCTCGGCATGATTGATCTTTATCAATTTCTTTTACTTTCAAGTGAGAACTTCCCATCCCTGCTGGGAGATATGCATGATTCTTGAGTTAGTCTTTTTATTAGTCCTTGAATTGGTGATATATATCTCTTGGGGAAATTGTGGCCGCCCATTTAGGTTTTTACATATCTTTTGTCCTCTTTATCATCTTTAATTGACTCTTGAGATCTTTGTGTTGTATTTTGAGATTATTAATGTATTACATTTGGTTATGCCCTTTTAACATATTTGTCACAGTATAAGCTACAAAGGAAAATACCAGTGAGTTCAATGCAATGCAATGCATGCTTCATAGTGCAACAAAAGAATATAATCTATACAGTTAGTTCTTCACAGATAGCCACTGATACATTACACATTATCTTCAAGCAATTATCTGCATGTAATAAATACAGAACCTGAAGAAAAGTATAAAGAGATTTGATAATCATCATAAATTATTGCTCAAAGCTGTGGCTTTGCAGATGGGACAAGTGTTCCTCAACACAAGCCACTGCTTTATGCAAGCCCTATGGTATTCATGACCACATTCGAGCGAGCCAATTGTATCCCCGCCCTCATACTCGTTCTGCAAAAGGAGAAATCCGAGCCTTTAGTTTTCTTTTAAGACAGTAAATTTAGCAGCCAAGGACTAATAATTTACCTGGCAAACAGTGCATAGATTGATTTGATGATCTGGGGAAGGAATATCTTCCAAATCAATGCCAATCTCGGATAAAGTAATAGTTCGAGATCTCAGGTTTCTTTCAATGAAGTCCTCGGACAGACCAGTGGCGACTTGCCCGATCTCCTCTTCCAATGCAAGAAGTTCCTAGCCACGTAGTTAGAAAAAAAAAAACTCAGATCACTAAAAGAAATAAAGAGTAAAGACAGAGGCTAACTAATACCACAAATAAAAAAACACACGGGCTTTATTTTTTTAGTCATGTATATTTGAGGGTGTGGCATTTTAAGGACACTTAAATTAGGGAATAACAATTTTACGACAATAAGTTTCGAAGTTGAGGCAATTTGAGGACACCTAAATTAAATATTGCAATTTTAGGACATGTCTCAGTATTGAAGTAATTTGGGGATAGTAAGTTTCAAAATTGAAACAATTTGAGGACGGTAAGTTCCAAAATTTTGGCGATGATTATCCTCAAATTGCTTCAATTTTGAAACTTACTGTCCTATAATTACAACCTTTAATTTATGTGTCCTCAAATTGCTTCGATTTCAAAACTTATCGACCTAAAATTGCAACCCTATTAATTTAGGCGCCCTTATAACGCCACCACTCCTAATATATAGGACCAAAAAAAAATAATGAGGCCAAACACACGAAAATTTACCTCGTATGACATGTCATCGATGTCCATTCGCATGTCATTGTGCTGGTCATCAGAACTTCCCGTTTCGTGGCTGCTAGTAGCCTCAGGTATAGCAGCTTCCTATTCATCAGAGTCCCGACAGATGCATATTCAAGAACCATACATACCTCCAAACAATATGGAAACAATACTGGGCAAGAACATGGGAGTATAGTAAGGAGACGAGGAAGAACAAACATTACATCGTCGTAGAAAGGTCTCAAGCTTGGAAATCGGTATCTTGGATTTGCACCGTGGGCAGGTGGGTCCCCCCTCCTATGTCCAAATAGCTGAACCCCGGCCGGTGGAGGTGCAGTAGGAGGAGGAACAAACATAGGGCTTGCGTCCATGTTGTTCTGATAAGGACCTATCCTGCCGTTCCAAGAACTACCCGTCGTAGGGATGCTTTGAGCAGACGTGCCAGGTTGTAATGGGTAGGTGACACCGTAACCCATCGAGCCTTGCATGGGTAGATATGGAGAAACATGAGGAAAGGCGGGGTGGATGAAACCGTAAGGGTTTCTCAGCTGATAGCCTTGTTGCAAGCCTATATTTCCCGCTTCCACACGCGCCCCATTTGGACTTGCTATGCGCAAACGAAGAAAAGATTATCAAATCGGAAAGTAGATCAAGAATTTAAAACCTTTCCATAAAGTAGCCACGAAAAAAGAACAGCTCAATAACTTAGATATGTGCGCTAAAAATTACCAGTCATATAAGGAAAACTAGGAGCTGGAGGCCATAAGTAGGTACCGGCGACATCACCATTGCTGGCACCAAACTGCGGATCTGACCAAGGATTGCCCTGATATGGAACAGATGAAGGGCCAAGACTACTACTACCTTGGACGATGGGATCAGCGCTATAGGGAATGAAATCTTCTTGTCCCACCGTATCATGTCTGCTCATTACGGATCTAGAGCGTTCGCCTTCAACCAGCGGTGACGGCCCATTTGCGTAATGTTCATACGGCGCAGGAAAAGGAGCATTTTGAGCGTCGTTGAATTCAACTTGCGCAGAAGTCGAGGGATTAGCAGAAGAACTGGGCCCTCCATGTGAACTATGAAAAGGGAATAGGGGCAAAGCCATCTCCAAACTCTTTCTCTTGTGCGGATCATTGTCCAAAAGAGATGTGATTACGGGAAAATTCTCTCTAGGACCACTGTAATGAGGGTTTGAAAGAGACAACTGCTCACTAGTGCCATGTACTTGGACGGACGAATCGCCAGCTGTTGTGTACGGAATGTATTGAGCTGACGATTGAGGGATGGACAGATCAATATCTGCTTGTCCAGACTGAGGTGGGAAACCACGATACTGATGCGCCATGCTATGAAAGAATGCATTGTCTCTATGGTCTGGCATGCGAGGGAAACTGAAATTGTTAGGCGGAGGAATCGACGATCGAATGTTTGGATGATGAACATTTGAGACGTTCCCATAAAGGCTGGAGGGTTCGGGCTGTTGCCCTCTTTGGTGGCCTTGATCCTCTTCTGTAATAAGAAAATGACCAGAGAACTGCGTATTCCAATGTCCCATTTCAAAATAGAAACCTGTAATTCAGAGAGATGAAAGAGATTGTCGTTAGCTATATCGATTGTAGAAGAGGACAGATGAGTAAAAAATGAATCTTCGGTAGAGTGGCACTCGGATAAATAAAAGCTGGGTATGGAAGAATAATTATAATGAAAAATAACGCCAATTGTTTCCACGTGCCCAAGAAGCACATAGAGAATCCAAACGAATAAAACTGAACAACCAAACAATTCCTGGATAACTTTAATATGCTAATGGTAGTCGTGATCAATCAATAGCTAGGCCAGAATTTCGGGGACATTCAATCTATCAAACTAAAGCTAGATTTCAACAATTATAGATTAAGTTTAATGCGTCCAAACCTCGGAAAAATGCAACTAATAAGGAGCATTTACAAACTACTCACACGTCGCAACCACGGGGATTATAATCAACCACCTTACCATACCATCGCAAAACTAAAATCCATCTATTTCACCAAATAATGCATGTACATAATAGCTTTCTTGGCATCAAGACATGATCAAACAGAAAAATTTCCATTACTAAGTTACAACTATGATTATTAACATCATCATCATCCTCCTATTCGCCCTCTTTCTTTCGTTCATTTTCGACGATGAACACACTAGCAAGATACAAATGAAACCCATCCACCAAGCACAAAATTCTTGTAATTCATCGATGTCAATCAGGAAGATAAGCAAAACACCTTAGCAAAAAAAAAACCTCAGGATTTCACGAAAGAAACAAACTAAATTCAACCTTTTTATCATGAAAAAAGAGCTTCAAGCTTCCGAAAGCTTCAACCTCTGATGATCAGCCGGTACAAACCAGACTAAATAACAAGCAGGACCAGCGAAAATCAACGGAAATTGGGCAAAACCCTAATCTTTGAGACCTGCATTAGAAGCTATAAACGATCACCAAGACTTGAATCCAATAAAAACTTACAAAAGAGAAGATAAAAGAATACATTGCATGCCCGAACGAATGGCTACAAAAATAAAGCCCACAAAACAACCATTAAAAACAAAAGAACCAAAGAGAAATCGGCAGAAAATAACAATCAATAAATTTTACCAGGAACAAACTAAACCAAGATGAAAGGCGAGCAGGGGAGATGTGGCAGAAGATACGAATTAAAAGGTTGAGATAAATTGCGTACAGCAGAGAAAAGAAAGCTTCAACGGAAAATCACCGATTGATTGATGGTCTCTAAATTGCTGCAATGTACTGTTTTATTTTTTGGCATATTCATATGCTGTCGCAATAAAAAATACGAATTGTCCGTTTTGCCCTCGCCCTCTAACTAGTATAGGATTATCATGGAGGGTATTTATAGGAACTCAGCCCTATTCCTCTAGCACAGCTTAGAGCCCATTTGGTTGGAGAGATGTGTTTAGATGGTATTAATTTTAGTCGAGTTTATATAATGGAGAGTATGAGTTCTTTAGGGTGTTTGGTTAGTGGGATTAAATAATAATGTCTGGTATGTTTGGTAGATGGATTTAGATGGTATTAGGTTTAGTTGAACTCAATTATAATTTTACCCTTATTTTGAAATTAAAAATTTTATAAATCATGGAAAATTCTCGGTGAAAGGAGATAAATATTTTTAGAAAAATATATATATGCAAGAAAGAGAAAATTTGATTAAAGATATAATCGTACTTTTCAAGCTTAATCACGGTTTACGTGTCGTGTTTGGAGGGTTTTTATTATCATTGGTAATCGAATGTTATCGACGTTCACCTTTCGTGGGATATGTGGTATGTTCGTCCGAAGTAGTTCCGTGGTATATATAGAGAAAACGCTAGAAGACGAAGTACAAGAAATCAAGGGCAATATAGAAAATATATGTTATGATAAAGGGTAAATAGGTCAAAACTGCGTGGGATTAAATAAAGACATGGGTGGAAGCTCCTTTAGTTAATACCCTATAAGGAGTATTAGGGGGGTATTAACTAAACCTCACCTTTAAATAAACCCTCCAACCAAACAAAACATTAATTATTCCTTACCTCCCTAATACCCCCAACCAAACACCCCCTTTTTAATTGGGAAAGGTTAAAACAATTTTTTTTTCGATGCGGCGGAATATTTACCTTTTTTAATTGGGAAAGATTATTATTTTTTAATTATTTATTTAAAGTTTAAGTATATTTTTAATCATGTATTTAAGAGGAGATGGCGTTTTAAGAATTTTCAATTAAAGGTAATAATTTTTAGCCCAAATTAAAGCAATTTAAGACATTTAAGTTAATGTATCAATTTTAGTTATGTAATTATCAAAATTGAAGCAATTTTAGGATAATTAATTTGGAAATCTAATTTCAGTCTGAAATTCATACACGTAGTGTCGAAGATGCTAATTTGGATTAAATTTGTTCTTTTTCCTCCAATTAAGCGTCACTTCATAAGTAAAATAATAAATAGGAGCTTAATTGGTAGAAAGAAAAAACAAATTTTACTCTTGTAAGTATAAAAAAATTGAAGCAATTTTAGGACATTTAAACTCAAAAAATTAATTTTAGTCCGTCATTTATATACGAAGATGGCTGACTTGACTATGAGGTGGCACTTAACTGGAGGAAAGAAAAAAATAAATTTAGTCCAAGTCAACACGACACTAAGTGTATAAATTTTGAACTAAATTAGGTTTTCGGATTTAATTATTCTTCAATTTTGATACTTACAAGACTAAATTGCAATCTTTAACTTAATTATTTTTAAATTGCTTCAATTTTTATACTTATAGGACTAAAATTGTTACTCTTAATTTAAGCATCCTTAAAATATCACCACTCTACTATACTGGGGTTAAAATGTAATTAAGACTTTATTTAATTAATATGTAATAATAAAACTTTCTCTCTCTGTGAAAAACATAAATCTTTTTTATTAAAGAACAAAAGGCGCGACCACAAAGAAACTACAATAAACCATGACGACGAGCAAAATAAAAAACCCTAGCAAAAACCTCAATCCGAACTGGGCTCAGCTTCTGGAGGTAACAATTGCTTAGAAAAGATTGCTTTTCAGTAAATTGAGCTGTATGATTGATTGCCCTTATGATTTGCAGAAGCTGAAAAGCCACGATGGTCCCAGGAGAGTCGTTTTAGGTAAAGATTTATGTTCAGATTATTTATCTGGCGACTCTTTTGTTGGTTTAGTTCTGATAAAAAAATTTTGGGTTTTCAAGGAAAGCGGAAGGAAAGGTCTGAGTCTGAGGAAGATTCTGAAGCTTCAAAATCCAATATTCTTTCACCTACTTCAACTGATTGCAGGTGAACTTTATTTGATAAGAGTTGTGTCATTCTTTGTTAGTTTATGCTCTTGCCTTAGCTTTTGATTGATTTTGTTCGTTAATATGTTTGATTTGATTAATTGAGTAGCTAGCTAGCTAGCTAAATCTGGCATTCCTCTTTTTCGTTTTTTTGTGTGTGTGTTAAGATGTTAACTCTTGTGCGTTGTCAGCCGAAGTCTTATGGCTGTTTAATTTTTCTGAGGGTCACAGCATTTAATTTTGTTTATTGTCGTCTCTTCTGCGTGCATTTACCTCTGATCTGATGCATTGCTGCTATATGAAACCATTTTACAGTCACACAAATGTGCTGGCCATGGATTGTGAGATGGTTGGTATCAACTCTTTGGGGAAGAACAAAAGTGCCCTTGGAAGAGTTACACTGGTACTTTCTCCTCATTCAACTTCCTCTGAATGAATCACAATTGGCTTAATTGATTCTCGTGTGGGGCAGGTCAACAAATGGGGAAATGTTGTTTACGATGAGTTTGTGCGTCCAATTGAGTATGTCGTGGACTTCCGTACAGAAATAAGTGGAATTAGACCCCGGGACTTGAGAAAAGGTTGGTATATTACTTACTTAAAAAGATGTTCTTCTAAGTTGATCTTTGATCGAGAATCACACATATATACATCCCTGTCTTATCCGTACTGTAGCCAAGAAATTTAACGATGTCCAGAAGAAAGTTGCAGAACTGATCTACGGAAGGATCCTTGTTGGCCATGCACTGCGCAATGATCTTAAAGTCCGTGTGTGTGTGTGTGTGTGTATGCAGCTGCAGATTTTAGTTAGTGACGATTCATTCATCATAGAACCAATTACATTTCAAAGTTTCACTTATGCAGGTTTTATTACTGACTCATCCAAAGAAGGATATAAGAGATACATCAGAATACGGTCCTTTCCTTAAGTGAGTTCATCGTCCCTCACTCCCCTCTAATCCTACGATTGATTTTACAGAAATCTATATTATTGAATTGGGTTATCTTGATCAGGGAAGGTAGGAGTCGATCACTCAAGAACCTAGCAGCCGAATTCCTCAATGTCGATATTCAAGATGGCGAGCACTGCCCCGTGAGTTTCTCGATATAAATACTTACGGGATATCGAAGTACATCATACTTTCTAATGTTTTTTAACTTATTCCCTTCATACATTTAATCTGTCTTCAGATTGAGGATGCCCGAGCTGCAATGCTGCTCTATCAGAAGAACCGAAAGCAATGGGAAAGGAGCAACAAAGACTTCGCACGTCTCAAAGCGAAACAGAAAAGACGAAGGCCGAAAAAGAAAACTAACATTGCAGCACAAGGACAAAACACAGAGTAATGTTGAAACTGCTCCCTATCTTATAGTTATAGATCTCTAAATGCCCTTTTGCTCCTGATTATTCTGATTTTGTACTACACCATCCATCACATTGTATTATTATTTCTAAAACTTCGATGATCCAAAGTTTCTAAGATTATTTTTTTTCTGGTCTAATAATGAGTTTTGAGGTTATCTATAGCTTGCCAGCTCAAATTAGAATGGAGGCCCAATAATTGGAGGCCCAAATACTGAGGCCCAGCCCAATTATTCAACGTTCATGCTTATCCATCTACGAAGTGTCACTTTCATTTATTTATGGCATAGCAACATTTCTCGTGGGCTTCGTCACATCATTCTATACCATACGTAATCAAAACCAACTTTTACTACTACTATTATTGATTGATTGATTTATTTATTTATTTTATTCTTTTTTTTTTGTAATTTTATATTTGGGTGTGACCACCAATTGGGCAAATATCATCCCTTTTGCATGAGAACTGCAATTGACTCCCCACCTAACACCCATAAAAATCACTTCCCATCAACTCTCACAAGATAACTATTATTACCAATATTATTATTAAGTATTTCATTAGTATTATTATTTAGTAGAAGGTTGTTATTATGCTTTATGGGCCCAACAACCCATATGGGTTGTATTTTTGCCATGTCTGTGATTTGACTCAATTAAATCCGTTGGTCAAAGCCCTTCCCTCTAAGCAATGTAACTAATAATCACTCAACTTTAGTAATAATTAATTAATTGTAATTAAATATACTTTTGTGACAGCTTATTATACATCACGCGCTCCACCGCGTCGCGGCTTTCAATGTTAATGTGGTCTTCAAACTCACAACTCAAGGCTAGGTGACCCTTGACCCACTCTCGGCAACTGGCGCGTGGCTCGACGCGCAGCTCAGTCGTCACGTGCATTCTTGGATTCTTTCTGCTTGTCCCATCCACTGCCCATGTGATTTTGCCATTTTTAATAAATGCCCCCTAAGTTCTCATAAATATCAGACATGCCACACAGTTACTAACGGCTTTAAGGGGAAAAAAAACCAAAATAAAATAAAAATTAAAGGTGGTTTGAGGTATTTCTTGCTATGAAAAGTGTTCAAACGTACGATGATACAAAAAGATATAAAGTAAAGATTCTTTTTCTTGATTTGTTTTTTCATTTCAGTATAGTTGGTTGCTTTTTAATTTTCTTAAATAAAATTCAATTTTATGTCACAATCTCGGACAAAAACATGAAAGAAATGCTAAAAAGTTGATACAAGGTACTTTTTTTTTTCTCACCATGCTCAAAAACAAAAGCGGCATTGTTATGTTACACTAAAATATCACATTATTAAATTAATTCTCCATTAGTAGTCTCAAACATATTACTAACTCTAGGTTGGATACCACTTAAATTTTTGAAATACCTCAGAAAAAATTAATTCTCCACTATAAGTACACTTAATGGAATATTAATTTAGTTTTCAATCATTTATAGCATGTGATGTGATGTGACCTTAGTTATACAAATTAATCAAGAATGGACGTTAGTTTTAATAGATGAATAATTTGAAGTAATGGGTGGTGGTAAGTGTAGTACTCTTCCTATTTAATATTTTATTTATTTCTATTACAAAATTAATAAAGAATCTACTACATCCCACCAGCTAAGCAATATCCCCAAACGTTGCAATTACTCTCTTCTCTGACAAGGAGACAAAAAAATATATCAAATCATATCTCTCCATTTCACACACAAACACACACTGATTGCTCATCACTACACATCTGCAACAGAAGACATCGATTGATTCACTGCTCTAATCTCATCAGCCCCACACAACACAAACCACCATAACTATTTACTACCAAGTTGTTTTTATCCTTTTCACCACTCAAATCGAACATGAGAGATTAAAGAATAGCAGTAAAAAAAAAAAGAAGAAAGAAACAATCAATCAAAGAAGATATAGAGAGATATTACAGATGGAGTCGGAGGGCAGACCTCATTTCCGCACTTCTTCAAGTATAGGGAATAGCAGTCACAACGGTCTCTCAACGATAACAACAAACCCTTCTGCAACGAATGAGCTGTTCACTTGCTTCACTTCGAGGCTCTCTTCTTCATCTTCCATGAAACTCACTAAATCCTTCCTGAGCCCGGCGCGTTCTGGGGCGGCGCGTGACGGGGCAGCCGCCTCCCTGTCGTCCTCTCTCAGCCGCCGGCTCCGACCCAACGGGAGCCTTAAAGCCACTGGCCAAGCTTCGCCCTTTTTCGGGAAAAGAAAAGGCTGTGCTTTTGACAACCCTGAGCCCTCTTCCCCTAAGGTGACATGCATTGGCCAGGTGAGGGTGAAGACCAAGAAAAAGGTCAAGGGTCAGCAAAGTCGGAGCCTTTCGAAGAGAGAAGTTAGTTTTAGAAAGATCGAATCTGAGAGCAATAATCAAGACTGCCATCTCAAAGCTTGTGGTAGTGGCAGTGCACATTATGTGAGCCAGGAGAGTTTGTCTCATAAGAATCAGAGATGGGTTCATTTGCCTGTTTCAATATGCGAGGCCTTGAGGGACTTTAGTTGCTTTTTCCCATGTACTAGCAGCAGCAGTAAAGGTTCTTGCTTCGGCAAGGAAAAGTGCGTTGAGAAGGAAAACAATGGAGGTTGCGGCGATGAGAAAAACGCCTGCGCTGCTGTGTTTACGAGGTGGTTGGTTTCTGTAAATGACGGTGAAAGTGGAAGAAGCAGAAAGATCGAGCTTGTGGTCGGCGGCGGCGATGAAGACGAGAGAATTCTTGAGAGTAGTGCTAGAGTCTCCATGAGGAGTTCAAGAAGGCACGTATTTGAGGATATTGAAGTTAAAGATGATGTAATTGAGGTCAAAGGGAGGAGCTTTGATGACGGCGAGGAAAGTGAGGCAAGGGTCAGCATATGTATTCCGCCGAAGAATGCTCTTCTGCTGATGAGGTGCAGATCTGACCCTGTGAAAATGGCTGCTCTTGTGAATAGGTTTAGTTGGGATGCTGCGGCATGTGATATGGAAGACGATGGAAGTGAGGAAGTTGCAGAGAAAAAAGTCGAAGAAAACGTCGAAATGGTGGGAACTGATGGTAAAGATGAGGTCGTCGAGGGAGATGTCGAAGCATCTGATGCACAAGAGGAGGAGATTCTTGACATGAATGACGATGTAGCACGAGATTGTGTCCTCGATGAGGATATTCAGCAGCAGCAGCAGCAGCAAGAAGGTTTATTATGCAATGAGGCTTTCGATGAAGAAATCGAGGTGATTGTCCGCAATTCCGTCGAAGGAGACGAAGAGGAAGAGGTCGAATCTAATATGTCTTCGTTCGAAGCCCTTTTGGATCAAGAAAATGCAGTCGAGCAGTACGAAGATTGCTCGATTCAAGACGGGGAGAAGGCGCAAGACGGCCCTCCAATTCACTGCCCATCATCGTCGTCGTCTGTCGAAGAATCAGACGATGAAGAAGATTGTTTCACCGAGACTCATTCGGCAGAGAATCTATCGCCCGTCTTTGAAGAAGCCGCACACTTGCAGCAGCAAGAAAAGTACACCGAAACAGAAGATTCAAGCCCAGCCGACAAAGCTACGACCTTTACGTCCAATATCGAGCAAAACCCCGAAAAGATCAGCGAATTACAACAGAAAGAAGATCAAGAAACCAGCCCGGGATTGCCCGAATGCTTGCTTCTGATGATGTGCGAGCCTAAGCTCTCCATGGAAGTCTCCAAAGAAACATGGGTTTGCAGCACTGATTTCCTTAGATGGCTCCCCGAACGCCCGCGAAAACCCGCTAGGTCTTCCAATTGCTGTCACCAGCAACTGCCCAGTAAGCCCGACTGCACCGTCCCTCCACTTGATCATCCCCCAACCGATTCTATTGAGCAAAAGGAGGCAACTTTGCCGTCGAGCGAACAATCTGACGACGCCAAGCTCTTACCAATGGGAGCAACGATCTTGAAAGAGCATATCCGCGACAGATCGCAGTCATTGTTGAAAGAAAAAGTCCCCCGCGGCAAATCGCAGCGGTCCTTCCCGAAGGAAAAAGTCAACCGTAGCAGCGGTGAAAAGCCACGATCTTCCTGCACACTTCCAGCGGCTGCTGCTGCTTCCATGGCAAAGATGATCGAGAATAAGCTGGTCAATGCCGTCGGGTACGAGCCCTTCGTGCTGACTCGATGCAAATCCGAGCCCATGAGGACCGCCTCGGCTAAGCTGATGCCGCACGAGCCTTGCTTTTGGAAGAATGCCGTCAGGAAAATGGAGCCGCACCGCAGGGCCACGCCCCTCGGGGTGGGTGCAACTGGGGTCGGCTTCTGAACCCTTCTTGCCTACGACGATAATGGCGGCGAGAAATATCTTTCTTAAAGTGGTTCTAGGGCATGTTCAATCGTGTGAGAAAGCTTAGCAAGTGTGCAGAGTAGTGTCTCCAGTTTGTAATTTCCTTCTTGTCCTTGTTCATTAGTTTGTATTATGATATATGCCATAGTTTGAACTATTAGTTTCTTCCTTAGTGCTTTAGGGTTTTTTTCTTCCCTATCATTCATTGAGTCCTTAACTACAGAAACAACACAAGAATAGAGTTCGCCATGAAAACTGCAGATTCTTACGGGCAAACTGTAATAAAACTCCCCTGCAATGGCAGCCAAGCTAGCCACGTGCCTACGCTAAAAGCGGGTTTTAAAGCTGTAAACACATTCTTTGTCACATGCATATTGCATTTAGTTTATCGTATATGTAATTATTTAATGGCTAAAGTGGACTGTAGATACAGACCGAAGAACATAGCAGACAGCCTGGTATTTCGATGCACTGTTTTTGTCTACGCAGCAATCAAGAACAACATGTGATATGATGGTATGCTATATGCGAAGATTGATCCTTACAACATTGGAAAACTAACATATTTTTTTATTAATATTACTATTCCCTAATTTGGTAATGTTCAGTGTTTTCAGTCAAATGGCGAAGTGGGATGCCAGCCAAAGTGAAGCCTCATGGTTATGGCTGGCTGGCTCAGTATCCTTTTTTTTTTTTTTTTTTTTTTCTATAGCTGCCCAGAAAATAATGTAGCCAAGAAACATAGTACTTCGAGCAATAGAAGAGACAAAGTATAAGCAACATTTTCATGCTTGGCTGTGAGAGCATACCAAGTAATTGTTTGGAGATTTAGGACTCGATGGTTTGTCGTGGTAGATAAAACTCTCCTCAGTATAAAGTTTCGAACTTCCTATACAGAAGAAACTAACGCAATACATCAACTATCGATTTTGCAGCTTACCATTTATTTTGGCACGCTTGGCGCAGAGAAGACCGACGCCCGTAGCCGTCTTTAGAGGCGTGGGCTCGTCGGAAGTGGCGGAGATATGGCGGAGCCACCGTTGAGCCTTCAACATGGCACTATCTCGAGGCCAAGGTATCGACTTCACGGTGCCAGAAAGGAGGCGAGGGAAAAGGCTGAAGCAGCTTCCGTAGGAGTAGAGAGCGAGACAAAGAGGCTGGAAAGAAGGTGTGTCCAAGTTTTGATCTTTCTTCCCTTTAAAATTTCATAATGTAAGAAATTGTAATTTGTTGAGGAAAGCCAAGAATGTATATATTGTTTAGAGCTACAAACATATCTTACTCAAACTTCAGTAGGGTCATCTGTGGCAGACAACTAATGACCTTTACATAGAATTACAAAAAGAAAGGAAAGCCAAAACACAATCAAAATGCATGAAGCTAGCCAGTTGAAACCTTTGTAATGATTTTCATATTTCCTCTGTCTTCATAGGACTCTGTTTCTCAGCATCACCATCATGGACTTTAAGCTCTTGATCTCCTACGCTGTCGTCGCTTCCGCCGTAGTTCTGCACCTTATACTGATGCCTCATCGCAAAGGCCAAGAAAACGAAGAAGTTCAGCAGCCCGAGAACCGCGAGCATCCAATAGAAGTAGTTCAGTTTCCCTCGGTTCAAGTCACTTCTCAGCCACTTCCCGCCCGTAGCTTTATCCGTCAGCGAAACGAGCAAACTGCTGACGAAGAATCCCATCGAAAGCGTGGTCAAGAACAGCCCCGTGCTCATGGACTTCATCCTCTCGGGTGCTTCGCGTATGAAGAACTCGAGCTGTCCCACGTAGGCGAAGGCCTCGCCCGCCCCGACCATGAAATACTGAGGAACGAGCCAGAACGCCGAGATCCTTACGTTGGAGTGTAAGAAGGTGTCCCTCCTCTTCTTTTCGACTAAGCCAGCTGCAATCATGCCGACGATGGAGAATAGAAGCCCCATCCCGACTCTCTGGAGGCATGAAATGCCTTGCACAGTGTGTGTCACCTTTCTTGCAGCAGGGACGAGGACCCGCTCGTTTAAGGATGTAAAGAGGAGGATCGTGACGATGAGGAAGAAGGAGAAAGAACCCGCCGGGATTTCGAATGTCCCCACTTTTCGGTCCATGATCGTGGCTTGTTCGACGGTGAAGGTGGTCATCTGCGAGTATACCGTCCAGAACAATATGCAGGTCGACCATACGGGGAGAAGCATTATCACCATCTTGACCTCTTCGACTTGTGTGACTGTGGAGACTTTCTTGCCCTTGGTGGAATCTTCTTCTTCACCTTCTTCTATTACAGCAGCCTTGTCCAGACACCTAGAAAAGAGACATAGAAATCGATCGGCGACTAAGAGTTAGAGACGATCACAGAAGGTACGTCTCCTTCTTACCAATCTAATTACCTGAGTTTTTCGGAGTGAGGAACTTTCGCATTATAATACTCATTCAACATGTTAGGCTGAGGAGGATGAGAAAAGCTTCTCCTTTTCCAAGCATTGCTCAAAACCCTCCATATCACAGTCAAGGGGCTGCCCCGAGGCCTTCTAAACCTATAAAACGGCGTCCCACAAAGCATTATACATACCGCAATGATCATCGTACCAGCCGATATCCCATAGCCGAATCCTCTCCCCACGTTGTCTTGGATGTACACTAGGACCGTCACGGCGAAGAGGGACCCCATGCTGATGGCAAAGTAGAACCTATTGAAGAAATAGATCATGGCCTTCTCTTCCTTGGGATTCGACGGGTCGAACTGATCCGACCCGAAACCCGAGACGTTGGACTTGATTCCCCCGCCCCCTAAGGCTATGGTGTAGAGGGCGGTGAAGAGAAATGCAAGCTGCTTCCCGCTCGCCTCGACGCACTGATCCTTCCTCGAGTTTTGGCACGGAGGCGGCCTCATGCTAGGTATTGTTGTGGCCAGGGTCAGCAGAGTCACTCCCTGATGATAAAGTGAGGTTATTATATTACACACATGACCGAAGTATATTTCGGGCGAAAGACAGTTCTGTTTAGTTAATTCTATTACCAAAGCCATTATCGAAGCTGCGAGGGCGACGGTGAAGTAACGCCCGAGCTTAGCGTCTGCCAAGAACCCGCCGAGCAGGCCTAGGAGATTCAGAGTTCCCATGAAGTTCGTGACTATGTTGGCCGATCTGGCGGAAGAAAGGTGCAGTTCTCCGACCAGATAAGTCACTAGGTTCATCGCTATTCCCATCACGCATATCCTCTCGGACAGCTCCGTGCCTAAATATATAATCAAAGCGTAAGAACATGAAGATGTACGGACGAGGAATATGATCTCTTACAGTTAAAATGCTACCTAATACAAGGCCAGCGGCGAGCCAACCGCCGGTCTTGGACTTATCGGCGGGATTCCCTCGAAAATCGAGGACCTCGTCATCGTTTGCAGCGTGTTTGTCGACTAAAACCTATCGCAAATTTCGAAATAAACAGAGTTAGACTAGTTTTATTAACAACAATGGATTTGTGCCATACATTTGATTTTAACATATGTATAGTGATGATACATACCATTTGAGAATCCTTTCTGAGAATTGAGAAATAAAGAGGAATAGTTGGGCGTGGCTAAGCTTTTAAGCATAAGAACGAAGAGAATTATTGAGTAGTAGCGAAAGAAGACATGCAACGTGACATTAACTTACATCCACATGTTTTCTAACAATAAGCCCATGTAATAAAAAAAAGTTGTTTGTTTGTTTCGAGCACATTAGAGGTATTTTTCATGTGGTTGTCTTCATCGAATTCTATCGTTTTATATCTACAAAGATGACAAATCTTAATCAAATTTTGAGATGTAGATAAATATGGGGCTGCCATAGAAGCAAAACTATTCAAGAATTGGCTGTGAAAACGACTTGTGTGTTGTTCGTTCTTTTGCTGCTGCTTCTAACACATTTTCTGACGGAGGCATTTTATCTGAAATAAAGAACTGTTCAACAATCTCAAGAAGCTGCGATGGATTGATTACGTGTAAGAAGGCACTTGCATTACATTAGGAATGGGGATTAGATTAGAAGAAGGTTATAATCAAGAAATCATAGCTATAAGAAGGCGTGCCTAATTTGGAAAGAATATTGCATGTCTTTTTCCTATTATGTAATTAATTACGTGTGGCTTGTAAATAGCTTCATGGGATATATATTGCGCGAAGTAATCATTTGATATTTGATAAGTTAAGATATCTCATCCTTAATTATCATTTATGTATAGACTTAGAACAATATATACATAGCCTATAGAGATTAGTCTCATTGAAAGTGTGATTCACATTGTAGTCAACAATAAATTCAAATTCGTTTTAAACTGAAATTCGTCGAGGGGACTACAATAGTGTTGTGTGACATAGGGGAAAAAAATATAGGCACTCGCACATATATATGCACACGTAAATATATTTGTTTCTATATTCTAGATAACCATATGGTAATAATAGTGAATTATAAGCATCCACAAGATTTGTACACCACGTGTTAATTATTTGACTTTGTCATTAAAATAATACTTATTTAAGTTATTACATGGATCCAATCCAAGTTGTACAAGCTAATATATGCAGTTATAACAGATTTAAGTAAATATATATAATCTTCCATATCATATATCATAGATAAAGACAACAAAAAAAAATCCGAGCTATATTTCCATGGCCTAGCACTCTTACAACAATATCTCCTCCCCCCCCACAAGATAATAAAATGAAAAAATAAATTTAAAGCACAACAATATCCATAACCAGATGATGTTGATGGAATCACTCGCACTCGTTAATGTGAATTAAATTTCTCTCTATCTTTTCGCAGATTAAGCCATGAGATTCCTCGATATTTCGAACCTTTAAACGCTTCAATTTATAGAAACGGACGATTGAAACAGAGAAATAAGAGCGGCTTCACTGCTTACAGCTTTGGCCGAAGCAGCTGCTGCATCTTCTAACCGCTTCCATGTTGTTTCTCGCCTGTTGAGCATTTCTTTTTCCTTCACTTCATCATCCTCGAAGTTAGCTAAGCATTCGTCGCTAAGCAAGGGATCGGCGTCTGAGAATATTTTGCGCACGTTCAGTGTCAGGCTCCGAACAGCCTGGTTCCAATGACCACGTGCATTTCTCTCCAAGGCTGGCAGCAATATTGGGAGTATCACCTTTCGGTTCGTAGTGGTGAGGCTCCTTACGTGGTCATTGTTCCAAAGGAGAAGTGCCCGCTCAGCTACCTGTTAATCCCCAAACGCAGAAGAAGGTAATCGTATAATTACTTCATAAACCGTAGACTAGACATGGTGGAAAACTACATGTTCAATAGTAGCACCTGAAAATGAGAACTATTGAGACAGCGAGCGAGCCGGTGGGACAAAGGAACCATGCACCGCTGGAATTCGGCGGGCTGCGTTGCTTCCAGAACTTCCTCTAGTTCGCCGAGAAAGAGAACTTCCTTAGAACAGTTAGTTAGAGGCCAGTACTTCAGAAGTCCACGAATGACTGTATCCGCGAGCTTGAAGTCCTTTTCCACGAACTGAATGATGCAATAAGATAACTGCTGATGATACATCGACATGCATTTCGGTTTGTGGAGGGGAATCAATGCGCGGATAAGGAAGAGCTTGTGTTCTTCCTTTAAAGGCAAAGCAAATCCATTAATTATACTTCCTAATATCTCCAGCAGTTGCGCGATTCCATTGTGATTTTCGGTCTCAAAGATAAACTGATAGAACACGTTATTGATTGCTTTCCTGATGAATGGCCTGTGTACCATAAACTTCCCATATATACGATGCAATATGGTCTTTACGTATTCTCTTTCTCTCTGATCCTCTGAATCGAAAAGTTCTAGCAATCTCAGCATGAAAGAATGATCAATGTATCTCTTTGCAAGCTTAGCATCGGTTTCTGAAGAAGTCACAAATCTCAGCAGGAACTCATACACAATTTGAAGATGTGGCCAAGCAGGATCCATGCTCGGTTCACCATCCTCGGGATCATAAACATCACCCGATGGTCTGCCTTCGTGATTGGAAGAATGTAATGCCCTAAACAAATTTGCTGACACCATTTTTACGATCTCTTGCATTGCAACCTCGTTAAATTTCGTATTCACAGAGGACACATAGTCAACCAATTCAAGCAGCAGCTTTCTCTTTGCATCTTTCTCATTTAGGTTGGTGGTCGGGCTGGTGAAGTCGAACACCATGGAACATAAATCCAATTTTTGGATAAAAAGACTCTGCCTTTCAGAGCTAGAAACATCCCTCAAACTCGGCAACGACTCGCTCGCAGCAACGTAATTTATCTGAGTCACTGAAGATACCGAGATTCTTGATTTTGCCGAGGTAATTGTCCCATTGCTATTGGAAAGCGTTCCCAAGTTCGCGGGATTCTTTAACTGTCCACCGTCAGTATTATTATTAACGCCATAACCGTTGGAATTCAGGGAGACAGCAGCTTGGACATCATTACCATTGGAATGGCCCTGAAGTACCTTGGATGATTGCTTCCTCGGAAGCTTCCCCAATATTTGCTTAATCATATTACTACAGGGAAGCCCAAAACCTAATGCCACAATAAACAAACGAAAAATTAAAAATAATGCCAAAAAAAAAAAAAAAAAAACAATTGAGACGCAAGATATTGCATTCTACAGAAGGACCGCAATGCCAAACATATAAACCAGCTAAATTGATGGACTCCATAGCTCGGGCTGATTGAATCCAGACAACTAAAATATTTTAGGTACCAAAATCATAAAACACGAGCCAACTTACCGAGATCTCAATGCAGCCAAGGTAAAACAACCAAATGGTATCTTCGCTTTGCGCTTGTTGGAAGATCGACCTCTCATTTAAATCTTTCGCATTCGAAACGTCGATCAATCGAATGGGTTTTCAATCTGTTGAAACCCTAACTTCGAAAGAGGAAAGAATAGAGAGGGGAGGAGGAGATTGAGTGAGGGCCTCACGGACAAGGAAACCCATTCTTCGCATTTTATTGAAATAAACAAAAAATAAAATAAAATTAAGCTTTCGGATATTTCAATTTTCGAGCATACATCGATCCTCTATTAAATCATTAAAATATTGCAAGAAATGTATTATCTTTATTTAGGGAAACATCTAAACTATGCATGCATGCTCGTGTTTTATAACGATAAATAAATCTCAAATATATACCTTTAATTCATATAATTAAATATAATCATTTATCATAATAATGCTTAAGATAAGAACAGCAACTTATTCAACATGGTTTTGACTTTGAGGCATGGAGTGATTTTAGGACAGTCAAAATCGAATGTGATGAATTCCAAAAAAAAAAAATTTAAAAAAAAAAACAAAAAACAAAGCACATATCATATCAATCTCTCCTTTCAAGAACATAACCGAAAATATACAAAGATGCCAAGCACCCTCAAAAAGGCGATCGGCGCGGTCAAGGACCAGACGAGCATCGGCCTAGCCAAGGTCTCGGGCAACTCCGCCTTGTCCAGCCTCGAAGTTGCCGTCCTCAAAGCCACGACCCATGACGAAATCCCCCCGGACGAAATGCACGTGGCCGAGGTCCTCCACCTCGTCTCCTCCAACAAAATCCACGCGGCCGCCTGCGCGCGGGCCATAGGCAAGAGGATCGGCCGGACCCGCAATTGGATCGTGGCCCTGAAATCCCTTATGCTCGTCCTCCGACTCTTCCAGGATGGCGACCCTTATTTCCCGAGGGAGGTCCTCCATGCCATGAAGCGCGGGGCCAAGATCTTGAACCTCTCGGGCTTCCGCGATGACTCCAGCTCGAGCCCATGGGACTTCACGGCCTTCGTGAGGACGTTCGCCCTCTACCTCGACGAGAGGCTGGAGTGTTTCCTAACCGGGAAGCTGCAGAGGAGGTACAAGCACGAGGGGTCGACCCCGCCGGGCTACGTCAGGACTAGAAGCTGGGCCAGGCGGGCGGTCCAGAACGAGGCCGTGAGGGACATGAAGCCTGCCATGCTGCTCGACAAGATGTACTACTGGCAGAGGCTGCTCGATCGGGCTATAGCCACGAGGCCCACGGGCTCGGCGCGGAGTAACCGTTTGGTCCAGATAGGTCTGTACGCGGTTGTTCAGGAGAGCTTCGAGCTGTACAGAGATGTGTTGGACGGCCTGGCCCTCGTCTTGGACAGCTTCTTCTACATGCAGTATCAGAACTGTGTGACGACTTTTCAGACGTGCGTTAGGGCGGTGAAGCAGTTCGAGGAGCTGGGCGCTTTCTACTCTCTGTGTAAGAGCATAGGCGTGGGCAGAACCTCGGAGTACCCTAGCGTGCAGGGGATATCCGAAGAACTCATGGAGACACTTCAAGAATTCTTGAAAGATCGATCTTCTTTCATGTCTGGGACAAAGCCCGCGACAAACGGGCTTTGTCTTCCTCCGCCGCCGTCGTCCACCGTTGGGTCGAGATCGAGCCGGCATGAGAGCTATGGCGGGCAGTCGGAGTTTTCTGCCACGAGCGACGGGCTTTCGGAGAGGAGTAACTCAGTCTCTGAGTTCGGATCGTCGCAGTGTACTTCGTTAGAAGATCTGATAAGTGCCACGGAGACTTGGAAGGGTCCTTCGATATCGATCGACCTCGAAGCTTATTCGAATCATCGAGCTGGAGATGGGTTTGGGGTGGTCGGCGATGCTGCTTCTTGCAGATCCATGCCTGTCTCGAATTCCATGGCTGATCTTATGTCGTTGGAAGATTGGTCGGATAGGGACGAAAAAGACGTCAAGCTTAACCGTCGGGAACATCGATCGAAGGGACAGAAGGAAAAGGGAGTTTTTGAGCCTCAAGAATCTAATAATTGGGAGGATGTTTTGGCTGAGATGGCATCTCCTTCACCATCGCCGTCGCCATCATCAGCTGATAATAACACAGGCGCCTGCAATGCCTTCCAAGAACAGAGACAGCCCCTCACAGGCATAACCACAAACACCTTCGATGCATACTCCGTGCCTGCTAAAACAGTTCAAAACGCTTCCTTCGGCGAAACTACGGCACCCAACTGCTGGGAACTCGTGTTGTTCGAGGCGGTTCAGCCTCAACCACAGTCTAATCCTCTGCAGCAGCAGGCGGCGACGGCGAGTAACGGAATTTCACAGCCCAGCAATCATCATTACAATCCGTTTCTTGAAGATGAGCTTCAGTTACCTGCGACGTTTGAGCCGCCGCCCACGTTTCAAGCTGCTCCAACATTCTCCGTGCACAGTCAGAATCAGGCGTTAGCTCCGGCAGTCAACGAAAACGACCCTTTTAGTGCGGTCGCCGGCGGAGATTCCGTAGATCAGCAGAGCTTGCTGCGCGAGCAGCAGTTGTGGTTGCAGAATCAGAGCAAGATTATAGCTAAGCACTTGTAGATTATGAAAACAAAGATGAATAAGAGCATCGATTTCGATTCATCTGGAAAAAAAAAAAGAAAAAAATTGTACTTTTATTACTCAGACCACTCAAAATTACTACCCTATGTTCGCTCGTGCCTGATAATAGCAATTTTCAAATCAGTCATAGCTCATGAAATAGAGCCATCGCCATTCCCCGGCCCCGGCGGGGGAGCAGGCATGTGATTCTGTCGCTGAGCCATCAGCGAACCGAGGTTGAATACGTTCATCGCCTGCAAAACAATGTAGAAGCTGACAATTAGCAGCCGTTTAAAGCCCGGCCCGGCCTGGCCCTCGATTTAAAGACGAGCAACCACCAACCTGTTGACCGCCGTTCTGAAATCCCTGGAAGCCTATGCAGTTAGCGGCGGCGGCATGCTGCTCGGGGAAGCTCGAATTTTGCATCTGATTGTGGTAACGGATCATCTGAGCTTGACTTTGGATCATCTGAGCTTGATTCATCATCGTCAAGGCGTGATCGACTAAAGGTAATCGCGAAAAACGCATGAGGTTTTGCATTGCTTGTGGCCTGACTAAGCCAACCCCCGGCAGCATCACGGGCGCCATTCCGCTTCCCATCCACAGCAACTGAAAGGGGACAGTCATTTGAGAATCTTATGTCTTTTTTTTTGGGGGGGCTACGTTGCTGAAATGCCATACATACCTGAAGTTGTAGTTGCAGGGCTTTCATGTACTCGATCGCCTCGTCCAGCATAGATGCTTTGTCGGACTGTAATAAAGAGGGACGGCGGCTTTCGTTAGGGATCGGCAATACGTATCTAACGAGGCAGAAACTAACTGTAACTGTAAAGATTCTTACCTTGGTGGAGTTAGGGATAAGCTCCTGCAGTGCCTTCATTTTCTCATTAATTCTGTCTCTGCGTCTCTGTACAAGGTTTCAATCTCAAGCATATTCGGAGGGAGGGATCGACATAAAGGCAGGTTCTTTTACGATATCGTACGAAATGTAATAAGAATCGTACCCTCTCGGAAAGATTATGCACTTGGGCCACACGGCTTTTACGGGCTGTTCCGCTTTTCTGGGACGATTTGTTTCCGGCAGCAGACTCCAGTTCGGTCGCCTACACGGTATCAAGACTTGAGAATAAAAGTAAACATCAACGAAAGAGAAGAGTGAAGAAAGTATAAGCATCATACATCGCTACGTTGTTCTGATTCCTCCACGTCCTTCATCTTCCGCTTGAGACGGTTGGCATCATCGTTATTAGATCGCTCGTTGGTCTTACAGAAACTGCTGCCCGAACCATTGGAAGAAGACGTATTAGGTTGTTCAAGCTTTGTGTCTCTGTCTGTGACCTCGCGGCCAGGCCTCATTGTTCTGGCGCAAGTCTCATCGAACGTTCTGCTACGAATATTATCACTGCTTGATGCCCAGCTCATATCAACGTCGTTTGTAAGAACCTGATTGCTGGCGCAGTGACTCGACCCCACTGTCGTAGCCGTCTGCTCTCGCCCATCTCTACGACCGTTTCTTTCGACAGGAATCTTTTGAAGATTCCCACCGCTGCTTGCGGTGATTCTTGCATCTGATGACTCAAATCTTGGAGGCGGTTGAGAAGCATAGCCTTGCAGTTGAGGCCTAGGAACAACACAGTCCACCCCTGCCCTCGCCTCGTGATTTTTCTGAACCACGGCTGGGTCGGGCGGCTGAATCTGCGGCAAGAAACTACTGCAAAACTCCTTATCAAAGCACACATCAATCGGGAAATCAGCCCACGGGACAGTTTCATCGTTTAGGATCGGATTCTCGCCGGGCTGGCGATCCTGCCCGTGACTATTCGTGCCATAGCTCGGATTCTTGTTGTTTTGGCTCTGCATTACCAACTCCCCATTCTGCCATAAGAGCTCGACCAAGTCATTGTCCGATCTGTAGCATCATTAGGCACACCATGAATCAAACACTACCGAAAAGAAGTACTCTACAGAGGAGCAGAAGAACAGAGTACTCTGCTAACTTCACTTGATGTATGCCCAGTAAAGATTCATCAAAGGGCTTCTTTATCTATCAGTCATCATAACATTAAGATCTTACAGAGTTTTAAGAATCTTACGTGAAGGGTGGTTTTTTGTGGCCAGGCATAGGGAACTCAAGCCCAATCTGGTTGTTCCAGTCAGGAAAGCAAGTGTCCATAAGTTCAACTGCTGTCAATGATGAAGATAGTAAGTTCTTTCCATTATTTGAATATGATTAGACACAACCAAGAAACAAACAGTAGCTAGTTTAATCATTGTTCCTACTTTTACTAAAAAAAGGAAAAGAAAACATGCGTACCCTTTGGACTAGAAGTTGTAGAACACCACTGTTAAAACTCTCTCTCTCTCTCTCTCTCTCTCTCTCTCTGCGTCTTCTATTAAAATAAGGTAGGTGAAATCAAGAAAGAAAAATCACAACAGTGAAAGTAAAGTTTTGTTTTTTGGAGATCATCAAACAGAGATCAGCCCAAGAAAGATATATACTCTGCTTTTTCTCTCTTTCAAGAACCATAAAAAGAATGAACCCAGAGAATTATGACAGCAGAAAAGATATGCACAGACACATAGGTGGTCTTAAATGAGGGGCAGTTCGTTGTTTCCCAATGCCTCTCAGGCCATATAGCAGTGGGGGGAGTGACACCAGCTATAGCCTGCCACGTGGCGGCGATGTGGTGGCTAGCTTGATATCGGTGGGGCCCACTTCTAGCTGTGTATGCAATCTTTATCTTGTTCGCTGGCTCGATGAGGATAGGATCTGAAAACGCCAGGCCAACTTGCCACGAGGGTTGTAGCCCTTTTTTGGGGATTGAGAATCAAACTAAAAATCATTACTGCTTTTTTTTTTCATGAATTTAATGATGAAGCTGAATAAATCGTGTGGGCACAGAAAGTCATGACAGCCGCCATCTATGACTTTGTGCAGCATTAGAATCTGAATCAGCTTATCTTCCCAAGCTGTAAGAACATTGTTTTGTTCTTCCCCTTTTCTTGTTATGGATTCTGCCGATAGTTACACTTAGGTCCATGCAAAGATTCGCTCATCCTCAACACTTTGATCGCTGGCAGAAGATAGAATAGAAGACTGCTTGTTATATGATCCACTAATTCAAAGGTCAATGGAACGAAGCTCCTCAATATGTTCGTCGCTCAGTCTCTGGCCAAAGGCACCGGCGAATTCTTTAGCCTGCTCTGCGTTTCTTGCACCTGGGATAGGGACAACGTTGTCTTGGCTTCGTCGGAGTTCTGCCATAGCTCTCACTTATTTCCTTTATTTATCAGAGGTTGCAGCTAGAAGATCATTTTAGATTGTAAGAAAATTGATAACAAATGTGTACATTGAGGCTTGGAAAGAGGTTCTTTAGTCGTATATTCATCAGCAATGTAGATCAGTCCTCGAGGACAAGGAGGAGTGTTGGCCGGCGTATACTTTCCCGTGAGAGCGCCTGCATAGAATTATGTAACAACGATTCGCAGATAAGAAATGAACAGTTCGACTAAATTCACTAGGAAGACTGCCATCACATACCAGTGGAGATGATACAGTTCAACGCTAGACAATCCGAGACGGCTCAAAGAACCATTAGAGGCAAAGAGAACGCCTCTGCCGTTGACCACCACGCCACATAGCCATCATTTCTCCATTTTATACTGTGTGTTTGTTTCTTTTTCTTCCTTTTATCATTATCCGTGTTCTATGTAATGGAATGGAATGGAATGGAAGGTGCAGCTGTGATGTGTCAACAAGAAAAACAGCCCACTTTGATGGAAGAGATCATTTAAAAGCTATGTGTCTGCTTGACAAAGAAGGCAGTAAAGGCTTACTTACAGCAAATTATACATTCTTGTGAGGATGAGACAAGGAACTTAAGCAACTGTTAACTGCAATCGAACAATATGTCATATCTGCAAATACAGTTTGCCTATGCTGGAACATCGTATCTACGTATATAATATCGTATCCTTTTCTTGTCTGTAATATACACATGCAAGAAAATCGAAATACAGTCTTCGAAGGATTCAGAACAGCCAATGCTTCTTCCTCGGGGTTCTTACAGGAACCTCTGCAGACATATATTCATCTACTTATCAGCTTTCGGTGGACAAGACAAGAAATGCAAGCAAGTTGTTGTCAAGTCAGTTACCTCCGGCCTGGTATAAGGAATTGTAGTGAACTTCGCTCCAAAAGCTTAGCCACAGCTCTTCAACCATAAAAAAAACAATGAAACTAGTTCGTTCATACCAATGAAGGTTTCGATGTTATTTGCAGCTTGAATGAGACATACCTCTTGAAGGGTTTCTGTTATTGGGAAGAATTTCAATGTAACAAGTGTCTCTGAACGAGGTGACCAGACATATTTTTGCTTCGAACTACAGCGAAAACGGAGAGAATAGAAAATCGAAATCAGCCGCCTTGTTAAACAGGCAAAGATGGGGCGGGCCCTACACGGGCGAGTTACTTACCCTGTCTGCAGCAGCTTGTAGAGTGACATGATCTCCCCACTCTCCAAACCTGTAGGGGTAGTATGAGGATATATATTAATGATGAAATATTTGAGCTATGCTGTCTTAGTATACGATGGTAACCACCTACATATTAGACCTTTTCATCGTTCTCACGTAGCGTCTGTACTTCATGGGGACGTAACTTTCGTAGAGCCTTCTGTGGCTTTTCAGCTGAAACAACATAAGTTTACAGTAAGAAACCATGTAAGCTAGCTAAAAGCAGATAATAGTTTCTGAAAGGGAAGCATGTGGTAAACATATCAATAAATCAGACGAACATATTATGTACACTGTCTGAGAAGCGAATAAGTTAATATTAGTACCTGTTTTGCAACTTCTTTTCTTACATATTTATGGTAATCGGGATTCTGAAACAGCTGATCTGCTAGGGCCCGAAACTGTAAAATAGCAAGTAAAATTACAGATACACCTAGAACAGCGAACGAAAGAATGGAAATTTCTCATGAACTTCGACGAATATTAACAACGCTATAAATGACGATGACCCACCAAGATTGCTTCATTACAAAAGAGCTGGTAAGAAAAGGACAAGAAACCGAACCTGACAGTTGCCATCTCCTTCCATCTGCAGCTCAGCTAAGCCGTATGTTGCCAGTCTGATCATAACCAAATACATAAATCATGTGTCCAATTGTGACAGCATATAGTAAAGGGAGACAGAATATGAACATTTGTAGTATCAGATGCATATATTCTTTGAGATAAAAAAAAAAAAAGGCAACCTCTGAGCTAGGCGCTCATGGTCTAAAGTTGCATCGTTTGGATCGGGTATATTGGAAATGACCCGAGGAGTGTGCTGCCAATACCATGAAGAGTTAGTTTAACTTCGTAGAGAGTTCACTAGGTAACAAGAACAAGTCAGGTGAATCTAGAGAAGAATAACATAGCAACCATTTTCAGTTTCATCATTGCATTATATCAATGTAAGAATTCGAACAAAAAGAAACGAAAAGAAACAATCCCTATTCAGCAGATCATGCTAAAAAATTATCAGCAGCACGGTGAATTTGATACCGGGATAGAGTCCAAATGAGAAAGCCTCTTCCCGAGTTTTCCATCATGCCTTGATCTTTCTTCCTCGGCTAATATTGCAGCAATGGCAGCATCATCCTCAGTATCTTGGGAACTGCTATTCATACTCGAGCTTGAGCTCGAACTAGAATTTCTATACCTTTCAGTCATGACGATATCTCTCCGCCTAACAACATATTATAGTACATCAAGAATGAAGAAGAACCAGCATACTATAATGAAAATCAATCAACAAACAGAATCACACTCAAACAGGGGAAGTAAATCATCATATCTCATTCTTGAACTAACTTGAGATAGTTCATACTTCCATATTAATACCCAAATAGCTAGCTTTCCAAGATCGGATTTTTTCTTCCTGGGCTAGATCAAAAGTGGTTCTTTCTTTTGTCAAAATGGTCAATCATAACTATGGTAATAAACAAGATAATGGATAGAGGCAATAAATCCAAGAATGCTGTCGGCAGAATCAAAGACGATCAGATGAAGATATTCCCCAGGATATTTGTCAAATTATAGAGCAGAAAGCAATTGATTAAGGGAATACGATTCCAATAAAACAAACAAAATAAAGCATAGCTGGAAAGGACGGACGAAAGGTACAAGAAAGAGGTAAAACAAACAAACAAACAAACAAAGGCACATACCTAGCAAGAATTGCCACTGGCCATGGAAAATAAATATGAAATCTTGAAGAAAATAAAGATTCAGACGGTGAAAAAGGAGTAAACTTGTATTGAAGTCAGATTGGTTTGTCCACTATGACAAGAAAGAATCATATTTTAACCAAACCAAACAGCCTCTTCTTGACCAGCGCGTCTGATTGAAGCTCTCTCATGCTAAGGGTAAATCGCATACGTTACCCTGAGGTTTTTCTAAAATCACGTATGAGCACCAAGGATTTGACTTCTTGCAAATTAACGTCCCAAATTTGGAAAAGAAAAATGAAAAAGAAATTAACTTTTAATGGGTTCTTATTGACTTATGACTTGTTTATGATTTCTTTCTCAAGCTTTGAATGAGCCTTGACAAATTGGACATAGGCCTGGGAGCTCTCTTCCTTACCGAACACCTTCTTGTTCAACGAATCCACCCTTCTACTACTTATTACTCCTTGGTCCTCCATAATCTTTCTAATTCCACTTCACACCTCTGTAGCTTCAAATCCTTCCAACTTCACCCCAATCTTCCACCTGCTGACGATATAAGCAGAGTTGATAGATTGATCTCCAGCAAAGGGATAACACAGCGTCGGCAAGAAAATATATAAATATATGTTGTTCGATAGGCTGACACTTTGACTGAAGACTGTGCTTTCTTTATATAGTATGCATCAACATTTTAAAATTGTAAATTTTCGTTCAGCCTGCTTTCTACGATCGAATCAAATGATATTGCATATTACATCATCAGAATCTGCATGGCTCCCAAGCCATGGCTGTAAGCAATGACAAATCTTTCCAGCCCAGCTTCAAACTCCCATTCTCCTCCTCAACCAAAGTATAACCTTTCCACGGCCGAAACATCCCCAGCAAGATGCTCGCTTGCTTCGACGGGGACCCACCCAGAGGCACGGGCCTAAACCCGGCCCGAAACAGCTCATCGCTCCACCTCTCGACCTTCACCTCGCCGGTGGTCCTATTAGGCCCGCCCAGCCAGACAAGATTCCTTATCTCCACCCCTAAAACCTCTCTCTCCACCACATGCCTGTACTGATCGTCCTTCCCAAATCCATCCCCCAAAGCGTCGAACAGCGCGGAGTAATAGTGCAGAGCCTCCACGAACCGCTCCAAGAAGCTCCCCCGGCGGCTCAGATCTTGTTCGACCACGGTGATTAGCCTCGGCCTTATAAGGGTCAGCAGCCGCAGAGCTCGGAGGTCGTTGCCAGTCACGTCGTAGAGGCTATGGTGCATCCAATGGACTATCACCGCCTCGTCATTACAAGATCTGTCGTTTAACCTGCTGACGTCGTCGAGGTTCCCTATCTTCCCTTCCACCGCCGTGAACTTGAACAAGGGAATGTTAAGCGCCTTGGCGAATTCAGACAGTCTTTTCCCTGTGATTTCTAGAGCTTCAGCTGAGGGGCCAAGGCCAGTGATTCTCAGAGACTTGAGCTTCTTCGTGGCTCTTGAAGCTAGCATGTGGAAGAGTCCCGGCCATTGTAAGCCCTGCATGACGTCGAGGTCGATGATGTGGACGTTTTCTTGCCCTTCCAAGGCTTTGAAGATGGCTTGGTTTGAAGTGAAGTGGGAGAACTTGATGAGCGGCGTGAGTGAGTTATGGGTTTGGAAGGCATTTTGCAGGTTTATGATATGCGAGGTTGGGGTTGGGGCTATCGAGCCGTAGCTCCCCAGGCGGGAGGCGAGGACGCGGGCTTGAAGGGCGTTGGAGAAGTAGGCTCCGACCCGCTGCGCCGGAGAGCCGAACGGCGACGACAGGTCGGTTATTTGGGGTAGGATTTGGGCGGCGGCGTTGAGGTTTTCCACGGCCACGCTCTCGGCGCATCGTAGCAAGAGGCCGAGGAGGCGTAGGGCTGCGTTGTTCGGCTTCTCCAGCGCTTTGGCCAAGGCTTCGTGTTCGCTTGTAGCTTTTCTTTCTTGAGATAGGGACGGTGAATAGGAATCCTCACGGCGGCGTTTGCGGTGGTGCGAGGGGATTTCTCCGGCCGAGGTCGACATGGTGGTGACGGCGGCGGCGGGGTTGAGGAGCATGGTTAAGGATGATTTATTGTTTGTTTTTTTAGTTGTGAATGATATTATTACCTTGTTTGGCTTTTTGAAAGCGAGGACGATGAATTTATATTGAAATAGACAACCAAAATACATTTTGATCCTCATATTTTCTTTTAATATCAGAGCAACTTTAACATTTGGCCTTGTATAAGTTTTGCCCCGAAATCAATTTGGTCGATTTTTTTTTTTCGAAATTGACTAAAAAATTCTGTTGGTCCGATCATATATGTACAATATTATACATTTCTATTTCCAATAGGCTTCTATCATAAAATTTTATGTTTATCCCTAATCAGCAATTATCTTTCATCTTAATTTTATTAATATGATATAATAATATCCATAAATTTACCAATATTTTGCATTTTTTAACAAAAAAAATACTATAATTTTATATCATAGAGATTTTATGGGAGTTGATCTACTTCTTATTATTTTAATGGTAAATATCTTTTAATTTATTTTGCCTGTTACATGCAATTTCATATGCATAAGTTGACCAAAATTGATTTGGAGGATGAAATTTCCAAAAAAAATAAATATTAGGGGACCATTTTGATACTAAAACTCAAATGTAGGTACATAAATAGCATTTTGCATTAACATAGAGATTCGGGTGTAGACGGTTTGGTAATATATTTGCCTTAACATAGAGATCCTAGTGGGTACGGTTTGGTAGTATATGTGCAAATGCAATATTGTATTATTTTTTTCTTTTTTAATAATATTATTTTTATATTTTTTCGACTCAATGAGTCGGCACAATCAGAATATCACGAAAAAATATAGTAGGACTTTGGTTTTATCGAACATAAAAATAAAAAAATAAAAAAAATCCAATTAGGGTAATATTAGGATATGATTTGATTATCATTTATTGTCACCTTTCCAAATTGTTGTAGGTGAAACAAAAACAGTTATGTACGGCCATAAATCCTTTTCCTTTGTCTAAAGTCCAAACTTATCAATCAAACACTTCTGATTTAATATTATTACCCTATACTACTATACTACTACTAATAATAATAATAAATAATGAAGATTTGAGGCGGCTATTGAGCGTACATTCTCATACCAAATAATCTGCATTACAAATACTATTCTACTAATTCACAGTTTATAATGAATTGCTTCATGAATATAGAATCACCGAGAATTAGAATTTCTAACAATAAAAAATAAATAAATAAATTAGCACAAAAATAAAATAAAATAAGTAACATTGCCAAAACTCAAAGAGCCAACAATAAGCATCATGAAACATTAATGAAAAAAAAAATAAAAACAAAATTACCACAAACTACAATAAAGAAGCGTTAATAATGCGGCGTAGTTACGACAAAATACTACACTTGTTTCACTCACCGAATGTTTTTTTTTTTTACATAATCATACATTACATATTATATACATTAATAAATATAATTGAAGAACGATAAATCACTGCTTGGTTCAAACGGGGCCGATGTCGGGAACGGGGACGAATGACGAATTTTGTCCCCGTCCCGTCCCCGCATTTTCACTGACAGAGAATCACCGTAAACTCTCCATCCTCGTTTTGATTGTAAATTCTTCTTCCCAATAACCTCGAGTTCCAATGGAACGGTTCACCACAATTATTTTTATGCAGACCAATTATTTTATTATTAAATAATAAACCAAAAAATAAAGAACTACGACTTGGCAAACCCCCACACGATGTCAACATCATAAGCTTTTGACTTAAGTACAATACGAACTGCCAACAACATTAAATGATAGTACTTTTACATAATAATTTTAAGATTTCATTTAAGTCAATGCGATGTCGACATTGTACCATCATATTTCCCTCTATTACAACACTCAAATCTTGCCATTCAACTCCAATTCAAACGACGCTGCCTCAAAGATGTTGCCATAGTGTGTGTGCCTAATCCTTTGTTTATTTTATGACAAATATTACATAGACAGAAATAACTAATCCCAATCTACACAAAGATAAAGATAACATAGGAGAAATCTCTCTTCATAAATAAGACCATCATCAACTTATTACAAACCATAACCTTTTGCTCTTCTTCTTCTTTGTCTTCATCTGCTTGTGATTGATTGGTCAACGCCACCATGAGCAGACATATCGTCCCATTGATCTCTATGTCTATTCTCCTCCTTCCGGCGAATGTGGTCGGAGACTGCACTTGCACTAAAGACGACGGCGGCGACCACAACAAGAGCTTAGCGCTGAGGTACAAGATAGCCGCCATAGCTTCGATCCTAACCGCCGGCGCGCTGGGCGTCTGCGTCCCCGTCCTAGGGAAGAAAATCCCGGCCCTAAGCCCCGAGGGGAACCCTTTCTTCGTCATCAAGGCGTTCGCGGCGGGCGTGATACTAGCGACGGGGTTCATACACATTCTTCCCGACGCGTTCGATCGCCTGACCTCTCCGTGCATCGGCGGGAGCCCGTGGGCCGACTTCCCTTTCACTGGGTTCATAGCCATGGTGGCTTCTATCGGGACTCTGATGGTCGATGCGTACGCGACTTCTTATTACAAGAGGAGGTCGAGTGCGGTCAAGAATGCTCATGGCCGGGTGGTGGATGGGGACGAGGAAGGTGGCGCCGTCGTGGCTCATGCTCATAGCCATGGCCATTCGCACGGTCATAGCGGTCATGACGGTGAAAACGATGTGCTCCGTCACCGTGTGATATCTCAGGTAAGGTTTTTTATGTATCGTTGGAAATAAAATATATAAATTTAAATTATGATACGTTCCATCGTTCAAGCTTTTAAGTTTTTAGATGGAGTGGTCATTCAAGAGCTTAAATCGATTAAGAAAAATTAATGTATAACGCTGAGTAAATAAGAAATCGACCTATAACAGGCATGTTGGAAATAAAGTATATAAATAAATCAAAATATGTACACTCCCGTCAAGCTAAGTGCAGTAGTCATACAATATATATATATATATATATATATCGTGTGGTAGAGACACGAAACAGATTGATATGTTACGTTTTCTTGCAAAGGTGTTGGAGCTGGGAATCATAGTCCACTCCGTAATAATCGGCATCAGCTTAGGCGCGTCGGAAAGCCCCAAGACGGTGAAGCCTCTCCTCGTGGCCCTAACTTTCCATCAATTCTTCGAAGGCATCGGCCTCGGAGGATGCATAACGCAGGTACGTATAAAAATAACGCATGTACGTCAATCATTCATTACACCAAAAAACAGTCGGGATGAGCGCATTTTTTTTTTTTGTAGGCGAAATTCAATTGGCGAGCAGTGTCGATGATGGGCCTCTTCTTCTCCCTCACGACACCGATCGGTATAGCGGTCGGCATAGGAATAAGCAACATATACAGCGAGACGAGCCCGACGGCGTTGATCGTCGAAGGAGTCTTCAACGCGGCGGCGTCGGGGATTTTGATTTACATGGCTCTCGTCGACCTTTTGTCGGCCGATTTCATGAGTCCGAGGTTGCAAGAGAACGGAAAACTTCAGCTTGGAGCTAATGTCTCCCTCCTTGTAGGGGCTGGTTGCATGTCTCTATTGGCCAAATGGGCTTAAGCTTTAGCTTATAGCTTAGATGAGATCCTTAGATCTTCATAAATAAGATTGTGTATATGATCACTTTTCAATATGTGCCTTATTGAATTATGTGTCATTTATCTCCTACACCAATGTTTCTTGCACCATGAACTATCAAAACCTAATGATTGGTTGTTCAATCACTTTTTTATTTTATTTTAATGTTTTACAATTATTTTTTTCCCTTATCTTTATTCAAATATAAATACATAATATTATAGTATGTTTTAAATTATTTATAATTTATAATATTTAATAAATAAAATATTATTTAAAATATAAATTTGTGTTGATGTAATTAAAATAAATAAAAATTAGGAAAATCAATTGTAATTACTAATATTAAAATAAATTATAAAAGGAAAGGGCAAATAGTAATTAATAAATAGTATAGATAAGTTAAATCACAACCGTCCAATTAATCATAATTGATGGTCCAGATTTCAATTAAAATTGCAACACCATTAAGACTTTCACCAATTATATAAAGGTATAGATATTACAAGGTAAAAATGGTTAAATCTCAAGATACTTGACCAAAAAAAAAAATAGATATTTAAGAATTTTGATGCATATAAATGTAAGGTAGTATATAAGGATATATTTTTTTTTTTCGATGTGAGTATCCGCACACGCCATCGTAGTTCCATGTTCAGCGAATGTGAACCTCGCGACCGTCTATGAACGACCTTGACATCCCGCAAGACTAATCCATAACATATAATATATATATATATATATATATATATATATATAAGTTCATATAGATTACGATAAATATCTAGCTTTCATGAACTTACAATATTCGACTATATTATTTTTTTTTTTTGAAATACTCTATTTTTTAACTTACAATGTTCACAGGTGCATTTTATTTTCTTTCTCTCTCTTTTGTTTTTTGGTAATTCGTGGTTTCTTCACTCAATCCGCTATGATGGATCTATCCAGAAGGTTATGCCGTTAGATCAACATAATTTCATTCTCAATCTTGTAATTTAGACATTATTATATAATATTAGTAAACCAACATAGTTCTGAAGTTGATTATTACCAAAAGATCAAAAAATAGAAAGTTTTAAAAAATAAAATAAATAAAACTGAGTTGTCAATACAAAAGGAAAAGGAGGATAAACACCCATAAACTAGGAAGCGAAATAAGAGTTAAACCACACAAAAGCTCAACTGACCACACCAACCATTCCATTATAAACTCTTGAAAGAAAGACTGATGCTTTCTCATCAGCTTTGAAATAATTCCATCTAAAGATTAAAAATCACGTTGTATCATACCACAGAACTACTACTACTAATAATAATGGCTATGTCGCCAAGATCAGTCGCCGCGATAGCTTTGCTAACGATCTTGTTGGTCTGTTCTCTTGCAGCAAAGGAAGCCTACGCCGCCGATGGAGATGGGCACTGCAATTCCTCCCTGAGCAAAGAAACTTGCAGAGACGACAGCAACTTAAAAGCCAATGGCGTTGGATCGAACTCTAACAAAGATGATGATGACGACGACGACGATGACGATACGTTTAAGAGGCCCGACCAAGATCAAGATCATGACGGCGACGACGATGACGACGACGATGATGGGCCGGAAGTTGTAGTCGTGGGACATTAAATTTCGAAAATCATTGAGTTCTTTTGTTCGAGCTCTATGGCATGGGCATTTTTCTTGTAATTCTTTAACCTATAGGTGAAGTTGAATGTAATTGCTATCATCGTTTTTTTCTTCCTACAGATTAAGCATAGAATGATTCAATATGAGATGGATTTGATATGTGAATTTAATTCTTGATTTCTTTCACTAACAAAGTTTGACGGCCATAATCGTTTTTGGAGATTAATCTGTTCACTAAGTTTATATGTAGGTATGAAACATTTTATTTAACTGATGTATGAATGAGTTTGATAATCTAACAAACATTTTCTCAAACAGAAAATCCTCGATCAAGTTTTTCAACGATAATCATCTTTTGCTACAGTTTTTGCAAAAAGTACATGCAGCCTGACAAACATCAATGTCAGGAAGACAGACGATTGTATAAGCCGAACAGTCAACACAATGTAGACGTTCCATCTGAACAATTACTTATGTAGGTAGCTAAGGATCATCAATAATGAGAAACTTTATGGTGCTCACCTGTGAGCACTTTGCGTGGGCACCTGTAAATGTGACACTGATTCGTGCCATATTAACATATCACGTCAATATCAGAGGCGATGTGGCATTAGTTGACACCTTTTAGGTGTCATTGATCGATATTCTGCTACTGATGTGGCACGTTGACGCCTTATGTGGCACCCAACGTGTGAAATTGGTCTGTCTCACGTCAACATGCTACATCAACATCAGATGTGTCGTTCAATTGCACCAATAAGGTGTCAACTAATGCTACATCAAGCCACATCACCTCTGATGTTGACGTGACATGTTGATATGATACGAATCAGTGTCATATCAGCAGGTGTCCACGCAAGGTGCTCACATAAGGTGAGCACCATAAAATTCCTCCATCAGATTTGCTATGGTGCATACCTACCGTGAGCACCGCACGTCTAATCTGTTTGTTTTCGATCCAAAATAAAAAATTTAACCTAATGTTAACCTTATCCACCTTACACAACAAGCTGGTGCTGTTATAAAACAAATCAAACTTCATAAAAACACAGCTTGTTTGATTCGTTTTAAAACAAATCAAGTGGTTTTTATGAAGTTTGATTCGTTTTAAAACAGCACCACCTTGTTGTATAATGTGGATAATATTAACATTATGTTAAAATTTTGTTTTGGATCGAAAACAAACAGATTATACGTGCGGTGCTCACGAATGGTGCTCACGATAGATAGGCATCATAGCAAATCTCTACGTGTGTGTATATATATAAAAGTGACGATTTTTGCATGAAAATCTAATGAAAGAGATATTATTTTTAATATATATTTGATCTATTAGGATAAAGAAAAAAACATGACTTAGCAGCCGCACCGCATGAGACATACTGGCATGGCATAAACTACTCCGCAAGTTAACCTTAGATTCCGCGAGCGAATATAATATTTGCTGTAATAACTGCACACCAAACCAAATCTTTACACATTCCCTTCTCTTTTCCTTTTACTTCCATTCTCTCTCTTTACTCAACTACGCAATAATAAAAACATAAGAGAAACGCCAAACTCAGCCCATTCAGACACTCAACTGCAGTAGTACTATAGCAAGATGAATCATCATCGTCTTCCTCGAAGCTTCTCGCCGGCGCCGCCCTTCTTCTGCCTTCTCTTCCTCTGCATAGCAGCAACAAATGCTCACAACATCACTCACATCTTGGCTAAGCACCCCGAGTTCTCGGCCTTCAACCACTACCTCAGGGCCACTCACCTGGCGGATGAGATCAACCGGAGAATGACCATCACCGTGTGCGTGGTGGATAACGCCGCCATGGCCCCACTGCTCAGCCACCACTTCTCGGTGGAGACCCTTAAGAACATCCTCTCTCTTCACGTGTTTGCCGACTATTTTGGAGCCAAGAAGTTGCATCAGATCACTAAGGGATCAACCACTACGTCTTCTTTGTTCCAGGCAAGTACTTATATATAATAGTAATAAAGACAAGACTTTGTTTTAGTTCGGAATGTGCAATAATGCCGATATTAGGCCACCGGCGAGGCGTCGGGTACCTCGGGTTATGTGAACATCACGGATATGAAAGGTGGGAAGGTCAGTTTTAGCCCAGTGGACGCCCCAGCTGACCAGCCGAAAGCCTCCTTTGTTAAGTCCATCGACGAGCGGCCGTACAACATTTCGGTGATACAGATCAGCCGGGTTATGAGCTCGTCGGAAGCGGAGGCACCCACGGCTAGCCTGGCGGACGTCAATGTGACGGAGGTGATGAAGAGACAGGGATGTAAGGGATTCTCGGACTTGATTGCGGCGCAGAATGTTGGGGATGTTTTTCAACAGAGCGTCGGAGGTGGGCTCACCGTGTTTTGCCCGTCCGACGAGGCTTTGAACGGTTTCATGCCCAAGTAAAGTGTTCTTTTTTTTGGCAAAATTATAATTCTAAGTCATGCCTATTTTCGTTTTTGGGTTGTTTGATAATTGTAAAATTAGGTCACTCAAAACAATTTTGACTTATGTTTTCAATTCTGGATGAATAGGTATATATTTTTCGATTTTGTATCACTAAGTATCAATTTTTGAATTTTGAATCACTCATTTAACTTATTAAATATTGACCCAAAATTGAAAAATTGATACTTAGTGATCCAAAATCGAAAAATATATATTTAGTGACCCAAAATTGAAACATAACCCAAAATTATTTTGACATACAAAGTTAGGACCTATTTTTGCAATTATCAAATATATTCACAAAAAAAAACATGTATACCTAATAATCCAATTTCATAATTTTGCTTTTTTTTTTTTCGATATAATCTTTGTAATAAATGGCTTCCGTTTATTAACCATATGTGTTGTGTGAAGGTACAAGAAGCTGTCGGCGGACAATAAAACCTCGCTGATATTGTACCACGGCATGCCGACTTACAGCTCGCTGGGAATGCTCCGTTCTAGCAACGGCCCGGCGAACACGTTAGCGACGGACGGGGCCAAGAAATACGACTTCACCGTCCAGAACGACGGCGACGATGTCACCTTACAAACTAAAGTCGTCACTGCGAAGATTAAAGGAACGTTGGTAGACGAAGATCCATTGGCGGCCTACAAAATCGATAAAGTCTTACTACCGAGAGAATTGTTCAAGGCCGAGGAGGCACCTGCGCCGTCGTCACCTAAGTCCGGCAAGTCAAAGGCAAAAGAGACCGGTGACGGCGACGCGCCTGCGCCTTCCGCCGAAGATGAGGGAGCTGCTGACCAAGAGACGAGTAGTGGCGGTCGTAAGGCGGTGCTGGTCGGTGGTAGATTGAGCTTGGCTGTGCTCTGTGTTTTGGCTTGCTTTTCTTTTTAAAATATGTATATTTACTTCTTGCGGGACCATAAAAAAAAAGAAGCAGAAAGAGTCAACTCTTATATTATTTATTCCATGTAATATATCTGATGTATGCATTATAAAGCTTAAATAAAACTATTTTGATACGTTGAGTAATAATATAAACACATACATTTGAAATTATTTATGATTTAAAATTTTTAATAGAAATTTTTTATTTTATGAGGATATAATTATAATGAATAAAAATTGAAGGTAAACTGTTAATTAATCAAAAGATGAAATAATAATAATTACAAAAGTAATGCGCAGTTAATATAAAACGTAAGTTTTATATAGAATACAAAATTTCTTAAATATTAATTTTAGAAAAAAAAATTGATTGGTTGATAGTGACACACAAATTGATTGAATGATAATTTTTATGTGGTTCTCTACAATAATATAATTAGTATTTCACGCATACTTAATGTGTGTGCTTAAAATATATAAATATGTAATATTAAATATTTTTTATATTATTTAAAAAATAATTCGTAGGATGTAATTAAAATAAATAAAAATTGAGGAGTATAATTGTAATTACACATATTAAAATAAATTATGAAAAAAGAATCAATTTGCAATTAAACACAACAATGACCGTTTTTATCTATCCCTCCCTTAATAAATAATATAGAAAGATAGAAAGATAATATACTACCTTATTTCAATTTAGTTATTTGGAAGATGATTATAATTCTTAACTTTTAATTAATTGTAATTCTATATACATGTGTTAAGGATTAATGTTAACATCTTTTCTATTATATTATTGGTGAGGGCCAGTTAAAAACTATCTCAATTTGGTATGTCAATTTTTGTTATATTTATAATTTGATCCTTTAATTTTTTTATTTATTCTGATTATATCCCATAAATTATTCTTTTTCTTTTATATACTTTAAAACAATTCTTAATTAAAATTTAATTAAATTTTATATAATACACATTTATGTTATAAAAAAATCTTAGAATATAAAATGATATTTATATATATTAGAGCATTTTACTATTTTATTATTGAAGAGGTCCTCATAGAAACCGTCATGGTGTGTCACTATTGGCCAATCACATTTTTTTTAAAAATTAATAATTAAGAAAAAAAAGTCTATATCTTTTATAAAAATCACTCACTCTCTTCTCCCATAACATGCTTTTTCTTACAATAATACTTAATGTGGTAATAACTAACTCATAATTAATTTGTAATAAAAATTGAATTCACAATAATAATTAAACTCTCAAATTATCTAAAATAAAATCAAAATCACAATAATATCCTAAAATTTAATTTAAAAATAAATTTATAATTATAGTTATTATTATAATTAATTTTTTTTAATTGCACATGCAATTGACTGTGCGAAATTACTAATAGGCATTATGTGCGCTTAGAATACTAGTGTGTAAGTAGGAGTAAAAAATATCAAAAATCGTCACTGGAACATACGTTTTTTATTACTTAATAAATTTGTATGTTTAGGGTTTTTAGGGGGCATAGCATTGCTTCTCGGTTCTTCTCCGACTCGTTACTATTCCGTACTATTCTCAATCTGCTCCAAAGCTAAAATCACAATACCTAGAGGCTAGGGGCAGTTATGGGGAAGAGAACGAAGAGAAGGAGGACCCCTGGAACACCTTCTCATGGCTCGGAGGAAGGGAAGCAGGATGAGAAAAAGAAGCAGCAAAAGAAATGCGAAGAAGAAGTTGCCACAAAATATGATGAGATTGTTAAGCGATTTAAGGATTCGGAGAAGGATGGTGGGTGAGACCGAGTTTCTAAGTATTTGGCGGCTTCGAATTCAAGTCCTTTTTCGCGTTTCTTATTTGCAATAATTTGTGATTTTGTGAGGACCGTTTCTTGATTCTTTCACGAGCCGATGGAGTGTGCGTTTCCTTCGTTTTGTTGTTCTCTTTGAGTTACATCTTTTTTCCTTGAATCAATTGGAGGAGTAGAATTGGTTCTTTTGGGAAAATGCGATTATGGCTTCCAAATATCTTTTAACTGGAACTATTGTTGATTACATATCCGTGTTCTTTGAACTGCTTCTGTTTGGTCCAATATTGTGGCATATGCATGTAGAGTCAGAAGTTTTCTTTACGGCCAGAATAGATCATGCAAATTTTCTGCTGTCTCGGAATTCTTCTGCATCAATGCGTTTCGGAAGTTGTTTACTTGGATGTATTCATTTAATATATTTATATCTGTTTGCTCGTCTGTTTTTGTTTTACAGAATGTATGGTTATCAACGAGCTGCAAGAACAAGAGCAAATAGCACTACATTTGTTGTGCAGTAAGATGGGATTGAAAGCGAGATGTCAGGGGTAAGAAGTTTGATTAGATTAGTATAATGTGTTGAGGAGACTACTATGACCTATTATTTTCAATTTATATGTGACTGCTCCTTCTCAAACAAATGAAATCTACAGGAAGGGCCGCCGTCTTTTCATTTTTAAACGTAAAAAGGCCTCAAGCAGCAAGCGTAAACGTACAAAGGCCTCAAGCAAGCAGTTAGCTGGGGATAAACTTACAAGGGCCTCAAGCAAGCATTTAGCTGGGGATAAACTTACAAGGGCCTCTAGCAAGCGTAAACTTACAAGGGCCTCAAGCAAGCATAAACTTAAAAGGGCCTCAAGCAAGCCTGTAGCTGAGGATAAACTTGGTCATTTTAAATTTTCGGAAAAATCGGAGGCAGTCTTACATGATTTGTTTTCTCGAGTCCCACCTAATGATGTGGAGATGTTTGAGAAAAAATATAAGGAAAGTAGCCGAAAACCTTACAATTCACGGATGGGCGATGATATGTTTCTTAAAACTTCTATGACCCTGTCTAAAATTTTCAGTGAAGTGGAAATTTTTTCGTCCAATCTCAAAAACTCCCCAGAGCTGCAAAAGGTTGTTAGTAGAGTTATAATATTATTCATCTGTTTTCTTGTATTTGTTATGATGATTAGGATAATCAATTCTTATAAATAATTCCAGATTGCACAAGCAAGGTCAAAGCTTCCTATTGCTTCTTTCAAGGATGATATTACATCCCTGACAGAGTCTAATCAGGTATCACCATGGATTTTCAATTACTTTCAGACTCCGGTCCCTTAGATGTCTGAGATATCCCCAATGTGCCAATACCAACTCTTGAAATGAAATCCAACTGTCCAACAGATTATCACATAGTTACTGCATTACCTTTTCTTATTGAGACCTTTATACCAGGTTCTTCTGTATGCGAACTTAGTTAATTTGAAGTTGGATCTATCATTTCTGTTTTTTCCAAGAGATTTTAGCTCTTAACATCTTTCTCGACTAGGTTCTGCTGATATGTGGTGAAACTGGATGCGGTAAAACAACACAGGTGGCTTATTTTCCGATGCATTTCGATCTAGAGATGATTGCATATTGCTTTCAGCTTTTTGTTATGAATATCATCACAAATGGCTCTTGCTCTCTTATTTGAAATAGTTTATTAAAAGCCTCAGATATTATCAAAAATATTTTCTCGACTATTTCATTCATTATTGGCATCGTTAAATTATTCAGGTACCACAGTTTATTCTGGAACATGCATGGAGCAAAGGAGAAAACTGTAAAATCATATGTTCTCAGCCACGGAGGATCTCTGCTGTGTCAGGTGATAATGATATAGCCTACGTATCCCTTACTCTGAGTTAATCATTTCCTACCGTTTGTCTAATCTTCTTTTTAGTGCAGTGGCTAATCGTGTTGCTTCCGAAAGAGGTGAACTTGTTGGGAAATCTATCGGATACAAAGTATGACTCGATCTGATACCTAATATTTATCTACTCCTGCAATTCTCTTTCCTCCAGTGTCCATTTCGGCGTCTTTTTTTTTCCAATAAATCTTTCATGTCTATGTCTTTAATCTATATCATTTTCTCTAAGTTCATTGAATATCATGAACCGTTGTCTCGTTTATCTTGTAACTGCATCTACAAGATTGTGAGCGCTAAGGTTTCTTAAAGTTCTGTTGAATTGAGATCAGATCCAGTGACCATTTTCACATAACTCTGTACTGTTGTGTAATATTGAGCTTGTAGACAGACATGCCTTTTCATATTGGTTTTATCATTTTCATTGGAAATGTTAGATTCGGCTGGAGAGCAGCGGTGGAAGGCATTCTTCAATCGTTTTCTGCACCAATGGGGTTTTATTGAAAATTCTATTGGACAAAGGAACATGTAGAACAGAGGAGCAAGCTTCTAATGGGAAGCGTGATGTTCTCTCGGGCATAACCCACATAATTATGGTAACTTCAAAAACCTTTTCCTTCTCTACGTGATCGTTGATGCCTAGGTCTCGGAGGTCTCGAAATAGATTCCGGTGGCACAATTACATTTCACGTATAGTTGTAGTTTAGGAACAAAAGGTCGATGATATATTCAGTCCGTATTTTGTAACTGCATGCAAATCAACTCTGTTGCATCTTTTGTCATTTGGGCAAAAACTCGTTTAGGGCCTCCATTACAATTTTTGCTCGCTTTTTGAATACACAATGGGTGGTTAAGAATCAACTATATTCAGCCTCCGATTGTCACGTGACTGTGTGATTGACGTTATCCAATTTTCTTTGTTAGGATGAAATCCACGAAAGAGATCGCTATGCAGATTTTATGCTTGCAATTATCAGGTAGCTTTCGTTATTGGATTTCTATTTGAACATTTCACTGTTGATGATATATTTTAGAGTTTAACGTCCTGTTTATATGTGGTTTGATGCTTGAAATAAAGAAAGACCATCAGTGATGCTCTATCATACATTTTAACTTGTTCAGTTCATCTATTTTTCCATGTCACGATGTAAACTTGTTAGTAACAGATCTTTTACTGCATTCAAAATCCAAAGAAATCTCCTAATTTGTTTTCTTCCTTGCTACTCCACCTCCAGAGACTTGCTTCCGTCATATCCTCATCTCCGTCTGGTTAGTTTCTCTTTCCTATTTCGACATAAGCACCTACTCTTATTTCAGATGTCTCAGCTCCTGAAAACTTTTGACGAGTACTCTTATTCGAAAAGGTAATGATGAGTGCGACCATCGATGCCGAGCGTTTTTCTCAGTACTTTGGTGGCTCCCCAATTCTTCATGTACCGGGTTTCACCTATCCTGTAAGTTTTGTGTGTATGTTTTGTCCGTCTCCTGAAGATTTCTGCATTCATCTGTTAAATATCTTATTTCCAGGTAAAAACTTACTACCTCGAAGATGTCTTATCTATAGCGGGATTGCCGAAGAATTCTCATGTAACAAATACAGAATCCAATGAGGCAAAGAATGTGCAGAAATTACAAGATAAATTTTTATCGAAAGCTCACAGACCTGACTTAATTGATTTTGCGATGATCGAACGACTACTTAAGAGAATATGTAACGATTCAAGTGAAGGAGCTATCCTTGTTTTTCTTCCAGGTTGGGATGAGATAACTAAAACCCGGGATAGACTACTTGCTAACCCCTTCTTCGAGGATCCATCTAAGTTTACCGTTCTTCCCCTTCATTCTATTGTCCCATCTATAGATCAAAAAAAGGTTTTCGATCGACCTCCCAGTGGATGCCGCAAAATTGTTCTCGCTACAAATGTTGCTGAGACATCTGTTACTATTGACGATGTTGTCTTTGTTGTAGACAGTGGACGAGTGAAAGAAAAAAGTTACGATCCGCATTCGAATGTGTCAACTCTTTGTTCTTCTTTCATATCAAAAGCAAGTGCAAAGCAGAGAGAGGGACGTGCAGGAAGGTGCCAACCAGGTGTCTGTTACCATCTCTATACGAAAGATTTTGAAACTTCGTTGCCGGATTTTTCCATTCCCGAGGTCAAGAAGATGTCTGTGGAGGAGTTATGTTTGCAGGTATTTCAATTGGGCACTACTGTTATCTTCTCCTAACCTCAAATATTTCCAGTAGATCAATTTTCTGGATGTTTTATTCAGTAAGGCTGAGTTTCGCTTCCCCTGTAGGTAAGGCTGATTGATCGATCGTGTCAAATCGAAGAGTTTCTGCAGAAGTTAATGGACCCCCCTATTCACGAGACAATACGTAATGGCATCGCTTTTCTTAAAGAAATAGGGGCTCTGACTACTGATGAGAAACTTACCGATCTCGGTGAAAGGCTAGGACACCTACCAGTTCATCCACGAACGGGCAAGATGCTGTTAGTTGCCATACTGTTGAATTGCCTTGACCCGGCGCTGACTTTAGCTTGCGCCGCTGATTTCAAAGATCCTTTCATCTTGCCCATGGATCCCGAAGAAAGGAGTAGGGCTATGAAAGTTAGGCTGGAACTAGCTTCATTTTACGGAGGAATAGGTGATCAGTTTGCTCTCCTCGCAGCTTTCGATCATTGGAGAATTGCAAAGCGAAATGGAGAGGGTGCAGAGTTTTGCTCCCACTACGGCCTATCGAGAAACACATTGAAGATGATCTCAGGGATGCGCGATCAACTCGAGTCAGAGCTCATCAGGTGTGGTCTTATCGCGAGACCTACATCTCATTACAGCATAAACGCACTCGACCATGGAATCATACACGCTGTTGTCTCCGCAGCTCTCTATCCAAATATCGGGAGGGTGGTCACATCCAATAAGAAATATCTCGAGACAGCAGATGGTAATAAGGTGAGGCTGCACAACCGTTCGATTGCCTCGCGCCACATGGAGAAACTCAGTACACCGCTGATGGCATTCGACGAAGTGACGCGCGTAGAATCCGATATGAGCATTAGAAAGTGCAGTTCCATCGGCTGTCTGCCCTTGCTTCTGTTAGCATCGAAAATCGCTGTTGCGCCAGTAACTGAGGATGGTTGTAGTAGTAACGATGCTGCTGCGACGGATGGTAATGAGGCAACTATGTCCACACCAACGAACGCTGTTAAAGTGGTCATGGATGAATGGCTTCCTTTCAAGTCAGTGGCTCTCGATGCTGCTCATCTTTACTGCCTTAGGGAGAGACTGTCCGCTGCATTGTTGCACAAGGTAATAATAACGATCTGTCGTTTGCTTGGCCAACTGAACTTCTTACCGTATTATTTTGCAGGTTATGCATCCCTACGTGCCACTCCCCCCGCACCTTGACCTCACTCTGCATGCTATAGCCAGTGTCCTTTCGTTTGATGGTACAAATGGAGTGACACAGCCAAGCGAATCACCTTCGAAATAAGGCTACCGCGGGGCCACGGAAACCACCAGCCCCCCCTCGTATCTCGGAGGCCCGATACGAAATACACTGTGCGTTCCTCTATAAGGGCCCCCCGGCCAGATATCGATGATGCCCCCTCCTATATCTCTATAGGGAAGATGCATGGCCGTCATTGTTCTTTTGTTATGCCGAGGGCGTCTGTCATGTAATTCTTTCTAGTCGTTTTCATTTTTGTCAGAAATGCACCGGCGGAGGGGATATATATTTATTATTGACTTAATTTGGATCTAATTCCAGAAAATGATGATAATGAAATAAGTTGGTCTTCGAATTATGTTGAAATCTAAGGAAATAAATGTGATATTAACTATAATTCGTGAGTGATTAATTAATTATGGAGTAGTTGGTGATCATTGACATTTGATGACAAAATTGAGACAAAGTGCCTCTTTAACGACAAGTACTGCAATGACAAGATGAATGGCCTATACGAATATTTTTATTTTTTTTTGGCAAGACCCATAGATTTTATTTGTAATAAATTTAATTGGAAGGGTAGATTAAATTTTTAGCCACCACAATTATTAGTTACTGAGGAGAGGACACTAACGACTAACGAGCATACTCCACTTGGCTGCTTTAACTTCTTTATTATTATTATTATTATTATTATTATTATTATTATTATTATTATTATTATTATTATTATTATTATTATTATTATTATTATAAATCTTGCATTTCCGGGTGTTAATTGCTAGTATTAGTATAGTTCTTTGCTTTTGTTCAACATATTCAGATCGCAGATCCAACATAAATCATGTTCTCTGCATTGCTAAAACCGAAGCCCAATAAAATACTCCAATATATTTTATGTTATTTGTAATTTAAAATGTTTATTAAATAAAACTATAATATAAAATTTAATCGTGTATTATTTTTAAGTATATAAAAAAATTAATTTTTAGGATATAATTGTAATAAGTCAAGAAATTAGTTATTTAAATTAAAACAAATAAAAAATAGAGTTTAATAGTAATTATAATTGACAAATAAAATTGATGTTTTTTATTAAACTATAGATGCAACAAATATATGGATATGCATACACGTTTAAAAAGATTTTCTGAAATCTTTATGCATTATGCAACTATGGTGTTTTCTTAATTATTTATACACACAATCCGTATTCATTTAATTACATTACATAGAATCTCAAGGAAATGTCTAAAGTCTAAACTACCCCCACCAAAACCTTATTGAAATCAACTTTCCATCCATTAATATGAAATCTCCTTCCTCAATCCTAAAAGGTCAATACCCCACCTCCACCCCACCATGCCACCACCAACCACCAAACCCACGTCACCACCGCCCTCCTCCTCCGACCACCACCACCACCACCACCACATACGAAAACCATTCAGATGCCTCCACTTCTCCTCCCAACACTCGACGTGCCTCCTCCTCACCATCCTCGTCCAACTCACCGCCCTCTTCCTCCTCACCCACCCCAACACGCCACCCTCAGCCGCGCCGATCCCACCACCTCCTCCACCATCGTCGGACCCCACATGTCCGTACGGCCGCGTCTACACCTACAACCTCCCTCCATCCCTCAACAAGGACCTCATCGACAACTGCCAAGACATTGACCCTTGGAGCTCGCGATGTGCCGCGGTGTCGAACTCGGGCTTCGGCCCGCGGGCCGACTCCCTTAACGACGTCGTTCCGAGTGACCTCACCCCCGCCTGGTACTGGACCGACATGTACGCCGCCGAGGTCATCTACCACGACCGTATGCTTCACCACAAATGCGCAACTTCTAACCAAGACGATGCGGCGGCGTTCTACATTCCCTTCTACGTGGGCCTCGCCGTCGGGAAGTACCTCTGGTTCAACTACACGTCGGCGGACAGGGATCGCCACAGCGTCGAGATGCTGAAATGGGTCAAGGATCAAGAACCGTGGAAAAGATCCAACGGGTCGGACCACTTCATCATGCTGGGCCGCCTGACTTGGGACTATAGGCGGCTGACCGACGACGACCGCGAGTGGGGGACCAAATTCCTATACATGCCTCTGATGAAGAATGTCCTCCACTTGGCCGTCGAGAGAAGCAGATGGGACGAGCTAGAGATAAGTGTTCCCTACCCCACGGCGTTCCATCCGAGGTCCCAGTCGGACATCGCCACGTGGCAGAACTTCATACGCGGCAGAAGAAGATCGAGCCTCTTCACCTTCGTTGGTGCGACGAGGAAGAAGATCAAGAACGACTTCAGAGGCGTGCTGATGAACTACTGCAAGAGCGAGCCCGGCCGCTGCAGGGTCGTGGATTGCTCGGTGGCACGCTGCTACGACGGCGCGCCGGCGATCCTAGAGTCGTTCTTGGACTCTGATTTCTGCCTGCAGCCAAAAGGCGACGGATATACTAGAAGATCGGCTTTTGACTGCATGCTGGCCGGTTCAATACCGGTTTATTTCTGGAGGGAGAGCTTCGAGCATCAATACGAATGGCATCTGCCCAAAGATGCTTCGAGCATCTCAGTTCATATCAGCCATGGCGCGGCGAGGAACAACACAGCAATCATAAGAAAGGTATTGGAAGGTTACAGTAGAGACGCAGTGGTGCAGATGAGGGAGAAGATCATCGATCTTCTGCCGAGGTTGCTCTACGCTAGATCAGATACAGATCTGGGCGATGTTAGCGATGCGTTTGATGTTGCCATGGAAGGAGTGCTGAAGAAGTTTAAGGGGCAAAAAATGGCTGCTCTTCAAGCTGCTAGCTAGTGGAAGAAGACGACGGACGACGACGACGACGATGATGAAGCATCAATGCAGGCAGGCTTCAAACACGAAGAATTTTTCCTCCACTTAAAGGGTTTTTTAATTTATATTTTTTTTTTATATAGAGACAAAGCTTGGCGGACATTCTTTGTTCAAACATTTATTCGCTGTATGATTACTTCCCTGGAAAAAGATTTGAAGTAATTAACGATGATGAAGAATACTTTCTTGCAGGTTTTCTGATTGCCATCAACATTCATTTTCACATTTATCTATGTTGAAACATTACATTGAAATGAGCGCACGCGCCGTCGGCGGAAGCGCCACCGTCGGCTTATTACAAAAAAAAAAACGGTAATAAATAACCATAGTAATTGGCTATATATATATATAAAATAATACAACAAAAAGGAGATCAAACTCACCACAAACTCCCAAGTTGCCAGCTTAGAAAGAAGGAAGTTTTGAACACACACAGACAGACGCGCACGTCTTCATCGACAAACGTATTCAAGAAAAGATTAAAATATAAATAATCGCCAATTAGTTAATTAATTGTTACATAATTAAAGAAAAGTGAAATCATCTTCACCACCATTTGGGTCAAGCTGTCAGCATAATTAAAATAATCTTTGGGTCTTGTGCCTCCTAATTGCTTTCCTTAATTTTTTTTATTTGTTTATTGTAGCTGATTTCATTTATATATATATATATATAAATCCATACGCAGGCCCAACCCAGCGGTCTACTGTAGGTATAAGTGGGCCCGTTTTCATAGGCCCAAATCACAGAAGACAATGTTTTGCTAGGTTTTATTTCTCTGATAAATTATCAGAGAATGTATGTCATTAAATTATTTAAGTTGGGCAGGTACTTATTACATGTGTGTGTACTTATTTAAGTCTAATATATTTCCCCACACACACACACACACAATGTTAGGTCTAACTTGATTTGACTAATTAGCTTTCAATATTACTCAGTGATATGATTGATTGTTGCCTAAACCTAAAATTAGAGCACATCTCATCTCTTGATATTTTTTTTCCCAAATTGTTTGTCCATATGATGTTGAAAGCACTAGCATTAATTAATTTAATATCAAAAAACATAATAACGAAGGCTGATGGAAGAAAAGATGGAACATATACATTATGTAATATAAACATTTTATTTATAAATATACTGAGTCAGTATCTCACAAATGAACTTAAGTGGTTATCGTAGTTGATGTACTGTTGCACCAGGCCGTGGCTTTACATGGCCTCAGAGTGCACGGTTTCTCGGAATATTGAAAATAAAAAAAATAGATTTTTTTTTTTTTATTTGGCTTACCTTTTTTCAGGAGTTTGTAATGAATGAACCATACATGTTGTAAGACAAGAGATTGATTCATGGGATTATTATGTATCATTTTTTGCATAGCTTCGGATGTTTGTTGATATTATTTAGGGACAGGACAAAGCATGCATGTTTATTGTATATATATAAATGTGGGACCTTTGCCGTACATATTTTAGACTACGTCGCTAATTAACGAATCTTATTTTTTAAAGGCATTAACATAGTTAATTCATTGCGACGGGCAATATCCAAATTTAAATGGTAAAAAAAAATGTACATCACTATAATGTTTTTATAAAATAAATAAATAAATTGATATAAATATTGTGGTGCTTTATCATTGAATTAGCGTTCCCCCTTCTCCATTTGAATTTCGAAACTCAATGGAGAGCAATCATCAATCACTACAGTGACACTCCAACTCTCTCTCTCTCTCTCTCTCTCTCTCTCTCTCTCTCTCTCTCTCTCTCTCTCTCTCTCTCTCTCTCTCTCTCTCTCTCTATATATATATATATATATATATATCTATATATACAATAATTCGTAATCAATGATTGAGATTTGACAAAGACAATTACTCCAATTGCACAACCACACTGAAATAAATATTCCAAATTCTCTATACGACAAATGGTATGGTCTAGGTTCCCTTCCCAGAAATTATTGGGGCTTGTTCTTGGAGCAATGAGCTGCTTCTTCGGCTGTTTTCGCGTCAAAGCTTCCAATCATGATCTCGCTGCTCCAAAGGTGGCATCTTTTTTGTTTCCTTTTCGTTCAATTTCTTTGATGGGCATTAAATTTGACAGATGGGTATTTCAGCAGGAGGAGATTGTAGTGACTCGCGGTGAAAACACACTTTCATCGCTGTTCCTTACTGATGGTAATTAGCTAGCTTAGCTCGATTGAGCTACATTTGACTGGGAAACCATGTACTGTTGATATGAGTTGGTCGTCCTTTTTTTATGGAGTGAATGAGGTTGTTTATACGAATTGAGCTTTAATGATTGTGCTCATGTTTGTTAATAGGCGATTCAGGTCAAAACGGACAGCAATCTCAGGAGCAACTTCACGGCCATGGTGAAGTTGATGTTAAGGAGGAGCTGAAAGATGAGGTCTTTGTTTTGTTAGTTTCCTTAACTATGTCATTCACATATCTTCGGGATAGTCTATGACCTGACGATGAGAGTGTGTATGTGCCTTTGCAATCATTATGGTCTGCAGGCTAATTGTCTAAGGACTCAAACCCCTTTTGAAATTATAGACGTTTCGGAGAAATTAGTGGATACATCACCGAGACTTGGAGAGGGAAGATCGATGAAATGTGAAGGAGTTTTTGATGCTATTAAACTAGATAAGCAGTCTGAAGAACTGTTGACCGAATCGGGCTCTGTGTTCGTTGATAGTCCCATAAGGTAAATGGAATTTATACTGCAATCCTCTTTCGGTTGGCTTATGAAAAGCATTGTTTGTTGTTAAGCAATTGTTGAGGCCTATTTCCCGTAACAGATCGAGCTAGTGCTACTGTCTTGTTAGGAGGACTTGGCAATCATACTAGTTTTATCCAACAATTTAATATGGCTTGGATACTTGGTAATGCACTTCTCAGATGCTATTTGAAAGCTGGATGATCTTAACTCTTGTGATGTTTGTGTTACTCTTGGATATGCAGAGTGTTAGGACTATGTATGTAAGTTAACTCAAAATGTATCGTTTCTATCAGTTGCATGACTGATGGAGATAGCATTAGAAGAGCCAATGCGCAGGAGAATTTTGAACCAGTGGATGCGCACGGTCAGAAGAATCACTCAGAGACTCGATCTTATTCATCTGGCATGCCTGCTCCAAGTCGAAGCAGCAAAAATGTCCACTTCGATTTAGAGTCTTGTGGATCTGCATTGACAGGCTTTGATAGTGTCACAAACCAGTCACTTAACCCGACCCCGCTGGAAAAAGGCGATGAGATGCAAAGTTCTAATAATGGTGAAGGAACTTTGCCATCATCCCAATACTCAGACAAGGAAATAGAACACCTCTCTGCTGGAAAACAGACAGAAAACGAAGCGAGTTTGACTGATTGGTTTAAACCAAAGCTAGAGGAGGAGAAGGAGATGCATGGCATCGAAAATGTGCGTCATCGCAAGATTCCTTCAGACAGGCCTATTCTTGGGATGGTTGCTGCTCACTGGAATGAAGAAGAAGAAGAAGAAGACAAATCTAATGTCTCGCCTAAATGGTGGGATGGAAATGGGATCCCCAATTCTACCAACAAGTACAAAGAAGTGCGTAGTGTACTTTTCTATCCTCATACATATATATCTATTTTTCGCTCATATATCTCTTGCCTTTGCAGGACCAGAAGGTCAGTTGGCATGCAACACCATTTGAGGAGAGACTAGAGAAGGCTTTGTCTGAAGAGAGTTTCATATCTCAGAGGTTGGTTTGTCATGAAATGATGCTTAACATTCATATGTAAGGAAGGATTTTGGATTTATTAATTTCGATTCTCTTGCAGGAAACCAATCAAAGGAACACCTCTTGTTGAGTTCGACGAAGCTGAGGAATCTGATACTGCTTTGTCACGTTTGGAGTCTTCAGCCGCAGCCAACCTTAAATCTGTCGTTTCGTTCTAATGGCTACTTAATCTTCTGTGGGTTCACGATTTTTCATATAGAAGAAGATTTCAGACACTTATTTAACATACCGGGAAAGAAATCACTCATATAGATCATTCGAAGTTTACATATGTATCAACTCGACTCTTCGAAAAAAAAAAACCGTTTGTTGCTAATGTTTCAAGACGTTCGTTGCTGAAGCAACATAACACAAGATATTTATAACTTCAACATATTGACACAATCAAGGAAGTTGATTATACATAATTTTATCAGCACATACTCTTTCTATCATTCATGTCATTTAAGGTTCTTGGGAATGGCCATCATCGCCATTGTCGGGGAATGACGCCACAGGTCTATCATGACTACTGGTCCCCACCTCCCTAACATCAGGTAGTGTAGTCTCAGTGGTTTGAATGTCGCTCCATTCGCTCTCCCTTATAGAATGAACGTCTGGTTGTTCATCAGTAAGATGAAGTGCGTTCTCAGCACGCTCATTTGAATCACTTAAACAAGCTTTGTCTACATTCTCTTGTGATGGATCCACATGCTTTGTTAGTGGTTTTGCACTTGAGGAAGGCTCCGTAGTTTCTGGAATTACTTGGCGGCTCTCTATGTGCTGCCTGTTGGTACGGAATAGGTGCATGCTTCAGTAGCTATGAAGACAAGGGAAGCTTAAAATAATGAAGAAACTAATCTGATACTAAACCTCTTCAATTGCTCTTGTAGGGCATTTATATATGCAAGTAGTTCGTGTTTTTCCTTTGTAGCAATGACCTCTTTTTCTGTTGCTTCCTTCATTCTAGCCTCAGCATCAGCCTCGGTCACTCTGATCTTCTCTTCAGCTCGAACAACAGCTCCCTCCATTATCACCACACGCTCTCTAGCTTTTGCAAGTTCTGAGCGCCACATATGTGACTCTCGAAGAGCAGAATCGGTTTGTTTTATCAGCTTTTCTCTTTCGTTGCTAAGGTTTTGGAGCTTTTCCCCCAGCTCTCTTAACTGTAATGCAATTTATGTAGATTTTGAGTTTGACGTGCATAGAAATAGCGATATTGACGCTCGTGAGCCTGACTACCTTCAGTGCAGATGATTCGAGCTGCTTCTCTGCATCCCTACTTAGGCGTTCAATCTCTGAACATGCAATTCTTCTCTGTTCATCCATCGTATGAGCAGCAGCGGCAGCAGCTTCAGCTGCCTCGGCTGTTTCAGACAATTTCTCAGCCAATTCCTTTATTGTTGAATCCCTGGCACGTAGCTCTCTAGCTAAATTTTGCAGCTCTTCATCTTTCACCCGAAGAGTTTCCTGCAACAGAAATAAAAATGGAAGTCTCAGCCGTTGAATAATAACAGCAATGAAAGAGTGACGAAACAAATATACTTCCTAAAAAGTAACAGATTCACAAAACAAAATCCCTCTATGTCACCAACTTGTATTGCTTGAGTGTATGGGAAGCAACCAGCCGACAAAAAAACATAATTATAAAAAGAAAGAGATGTTTTCCGTTGAAATTAGTTGAAGAACCTGACATGTCTACCTTCATAATTGTTAAATCATCCATATGAAGGTCATTTGTCCTATTTAATACAGCTCCCAGAGCATTTTTTCTTGTAATTTGCATTGCAGCTTCAATTTCTTTAGACGCTTCCAAGGCTGCTGAATTGGCAGCAGCAACAACAGTGGCAACAGTTCCAAATTTGGTGGACCCATTTCCACTTGAGGTGTTTACAGCCTCTTTATGAGCCTTCAGAACCAACTGCGTCGCACTGCACTTTTCCAATCAAAACACAAATTAAACATGAAAGTATAGTACAAGCCACCACAAAGGTAAACTTAGCTATGTATAAGAGATAGTAGCAGCTTAAACATTTAATTATTAGAAAATTATGTGGATTTTGGGTTACAATATTTGTTCCTGATTAATTTTTGTTAACAATAGAAGTTTTGGGTCTTATAATGTGCAAAAAATATTTACATGAGGAAAGAAAAGGAGATTAAAAAAACAGTAGAAATACAGGATAAAGGAGCTCTACATCCACAAGGTGTAAGAATGTTGTCAACAGCTCAAGGCAAATTAAAAAGGTTCAACAGCAATAGAGGGAGACAATCAGGATGAATAGAAATCTATATGAATAGTAAATAATCTCAAATATGTCCAAAATAATCAGAAAGAAATAAGAAACTGAATTGAAAAAATAATTATACTGGAGAAAGGAGAACTGAATACTTACTGTAAGGTAGACACCCAAGCTGTAGCAGCTGCTGGAGTTTCTGCACAAAGGAAATAATCTTTTTTCTGGGGTGTCCCAATGTCTAAAGTAAAGTTCCGCTAAAGAACCAAAAATTTCAAAAGCTAAATTCCAAAATTTTAACATATAGAAAACAGAGTAAAAAATATGCAGCATCGTGACAGCTGCGAACTGCTGTTGCAAAACTCCTTTCTGTGTTTACATTCCACAGAGCTAGAAAGGCCATCATTTTGAATTAAATAAAGAGAAATAGTTGGAAATATATCTAAATGCTAAACGAGGATACAGAAACAGCAGCCATCATACTTAGGAAGTCCTCTGAAACAAGGAAAAGAAGAAAAATACATTAAAATGGTACAGGACAACACTGGACGTCCATTGTGGATACAGAGTATAGAATATCTTACTGAAAATTCACCGGCGAGATGGTTATCGTGCTATCGGAATCAAATACCATGGTTCCTTTAACTGCGGGCTCATTTCTCCTGACCCTAAACATGCATACAAGCAATAATTAGCAGCTGCCGGTGATAGCCATTGCCTTTGAAAAGCATTAAAAACAGAAATTTGATTATTTTGCAGTATATATTACTTGTATTCCATCTTCCCAGTTGTTGGATCTAAAATCACCCACCTCTCGTTCCATTTCCGCAGCTATTAAAAGATGGAAAAAGTTATAAACCCAGTTACTTTCACCACACTGTTCGACCAGCTTAATAACTCCTACAAACTTTCAGCCGAAAACGAACTATTACATGATCCATAATCCTATGCTTACATCAGTAACCTTGCCAAACACTTACTGAAATCCATACACAGTGCTTAAACCATCGCAATTCAACAAATAAGTACAGTTCTACTTCACTATATGTTGACAGAAGTCAGCAAATACTGAATAATAACTCTTCCATGAGACCATTCCGCTCTTTTTGAAAGAAAAAGACGGAACAAAAGACTAAGCAACAAATGGGAATCGGCAGTCAATGCAATGTAATTCAGGCACCTTTCCACCAAAAGTTAACAAACAGCAGCTAAGTAATACCGTCTCGGATCTCTTGAGCAGCGGTCCTTGAATCAAATTCCTCCCGGACATGGAAGCGAGCTGCCTCTTGATCTTCTCCAAGCTCGCCTTCGTATCTGTATCACCCTGCACATTCCCAAAACCCTACATAATTAACTGAATGAACCATTGACATGAAATTAAAAAAAAAAATCAATGAAGACGCAAAGATACTGACAATTGGAGCTGATCCATTGGAATTCATGGTGATTTTGGGAGTGAAAGTTCAGAAATTCGGGCAAGCTTTTTCAAATTTGATTTATGATCCGGTGATGTAAGTAATTTTTTTTTTCTTTTTTTTTTTTTGGCAGTTAATTTTTACCGTTACCAAGCCCACGGGTATATTTTGTCGTCAAATTCAAACAAAATTATTCCAATGCAGTATTATTAATCATATAAGCAAAATAAAGTAATCATTGAAATTTAAATACAGTGAGACTCACATTCGGCAACAACAAGTCATAAATCAAATTCGGTTAAAACTACAATAACAATTGTACAACATGATATTATTTACAATATTACTAATATATAATATAACAGTCGGCCAATAAAATAATCTGCAATATTTATATTCACAATAATTTTATAAAGATATAATACAATGCAATACCAACGAATAAACACACGTGTGTTGCCCCGTGCAATGCATGATGACTATTTTTCCATCACAATTGCACAAAAATGAACTCGAAAACATATCCACTATACTCAGTCTTACATCAATTCGAACTTTTGAAAACAAACACTATCAACAATATCAACACAATATAATATGACACTCTATCAATAATGCAGTCGTACAAATTCGAAGCCTGGAAAAAAGGATCACCATGCAGCTGTGTATCAAGCAATCGTACAACACAAAAGCTTGTACAAATCCGGAGTCAGAAAAAATGTATCACCGTGTTCAGTCGTGCATCAAGCAGCCGTACAAGACAAAAACTCATTCTGATTTACATTTTAGCCATAAAAAATTGAGGTTGTAGATATGTGGCACGGTTTAATCAACAAATTATTTATGCATATTAACTCTACTTATTACCATCGCAGTCGTACATTACGAACTTTACTGCTCATAGCTTTATAGTCGGCACAAAGTATTAGTTTACATGGCACGGCAACATTGGATGGAAGTTGAGTGTCTAAATCTCTTGAGGTGAGATCATGGAGAGTCATTACATATTCATACATAAATATGTAACCAGATCATAGACCTCCTCATGTACAAAATAGATAGCCACAAACAAACATTATATTATCCAATTGATTGAACCCATGCACGACTGCTTAAATTTCTTAATTGCGCATACAAACATTGTAAGCTAAGCTTGGCTCTCAATTTCTTTAATCTCACTGTTGCAATAAAATAAGAACGGTAATCTGTTTCGTTTGATATACTAATACTTTAAGGAACATTTTCTTTCTCTTCTTGTAACAAACATCACCACTAACAACACGCTTATCGTTCTTCAACTCGATTTTGGTCTCTGCAGAATGCCTTTCGAAAGGGCATTAATAGAGCATTTGGCAGTACTGTCATATCCTACCATGATTCGTAGAATTCGCTAGTTCACAAAAATTAAAGGCAACATAGGTTACAAGTAGATTAGCGCCTTTGACGATGCGATCAGGGAATTCACTGGTCGAGAACTTTATCGATGGGCGACGAACTTAGCCTCCGAACCCCTGTATGGACCGCTTGAAAAGTGTTTTCACTATCCTTTTCCTAATTCAGATGATCGTACTTATGATAGAATATCCGATCTCTATAAAGATAGTAATGATAAGTATGAACGAAATATGAGGTATTTAAGGTTTTATCGAAATGTCGCGACTCACAGTTTTAATTATTTTAAAGAGGTAATTTGTCAATTCTGTTATTATTATTATTATTATTATTATTATCATAATCATAAATATTTATTTTAGGTATTTTTCTTTTCTTTTTTCAGTTTGATGAAATGGAAGCCGATGACAAAAACATTAATTGTATTATTTTGCATTTCGGTGCAAAACGCAACACAAAACGCAAATATTCAGTAAATATGCTCTAACAATACTGCAAGCGCAAACACAAAATGCATTTTTCATCTTCTCTCTCTTGTTTCGAATGCAAATTTGCGTTTGAACGCAAAAATGCGTTTGGTGTTTTAAAATTGCAAATAAGTCATTTTAGGTACATTAAATTATTAAAGCATACATATTAAAAATTAATTGTGTACTAATAATTATGATTAAAAATCGACATAATAAATCATTATTTTAACATTAATACATTAATTTTAGTAATAATTTTATATACATTATTATTTAATTGAGAAGCACCAACAAAATTATCCGAGTCGTCTAAACATTTTGTTCTATATTTAAAAATAATAATTTAATTAAATATTTTCTCAATAAATTTAAAATAATATCGTGGTTTAATTTGTAAAATTATAAAATATAGGGCTAGTATTGAAAAGTTTTAAAAGTTGGTGTGGAAGAGAATATTCTTTTGCGTTTGAAAAAGCGTTTAATTATTGGAGAACAATTACTACAAAATGAGTCTGTTACTGCAAAATGCGTTTGCATTTGGGGTTGTCGATTGGAGATGCCCTCAAAAGTTGCTGAAATTCAAGATTTATTAACAGAACCAGTTCTCCGATTAATTACAGATAAAGGTTCGTAAGATTAATTGTTTGTGCTTTTAGAGGTCTGCGCGCGCACACACACATATGCACTTTAAGTATTACTTGTTTAACATGCTTTCTTGGTTGCTGATGTTTCAATTATTTTGTGCGGAGGTTGTTTGACTATCGGGCCCTTTTTCTGTTGATTGAGTACCTTTTTTTTTGTTGAAATGATGTTTATTATTACCACTAACTGTATTTGACTGTTCGAATTTAGCCATGTTTTTGTACGCTTATTCGAGGACTTACTCAGTTTATTGATATTGATTTAATGAATGTTTAGCCTATTATAAGATAATAAGAATCTTTCTGTAATTCTTTCAAGATTGAAAAATGTTTCACATCTTACTATAATATTTGTTGCGAAAGAGACACCATTTTTCTGCGAAGTGTGTTTCATGGGAGCCAAGATGGATTGCAATAACGGTGAGCCCTCGTTAATCTGAGGTAATAATCTCATCCGATTATATCTTTCTGTTTAATGTCGTTGGGATCTGATTACAACTCTCGTGTTGTGTTGCCTCAGGAGACATTCGACCACTGTGATCCTTTCACAGTTTGAACTGACAAAAGCAATATGAAAGGTCAAATGTTGCAACAGTGCGGAAAGGTTGTTTAGTATCCTATCAGTAATCGAATGTATTTCGTCTGCAACATGTTTTGCTCGCCATCGACCAATCTTCTATTGCGTTCACGCCATATGTAATAGATTATAGCCGCTAATAGTTATCGATACACAATATCGACAATATGTCTGCCTCTCCATCTCCTCGTAGCCCATTCGATACCTTTCGTTCACGCCATAAATTGGACCCGAAGTTTTTAGATGCTGCAAACATCTTTGTGAAAATGAGCACTCAAAAAACAAATGTTGAATGGTCTCTATTGCTTCAGCCATACACACCGAGCATTTGTTTGTCCCCGCAAGTTGCTCCACCCACTCTCTATGTTGTGTAGCTAGCTTACCATGGATCATGATGAACTCGTGTTTAAGTATACGGCGTAAGTGTGCTGCTTGGGGTGCCATCGAAGAGCCCCAACCTCATTCGAACGGCGAAGAGATTGCAAAAGGCTTTGTCTATGTCAGACTCTGATACTTTCGGCTAAAGTTTGATAAGATAATTGTTTCTGATGGTAAGACTTTTTTGAACCTCAAACATGTACCACTGCAAAACTGATCGACTGTTATATTTTGTTACAAACCCTGCATGACTGTAAGACTGTCAGACTATATGACTGTACTACTGCAAGAACAATTTGTAGGATTGTAGGACTTCGAGACTGCACGATTGAATCTTAGTTAAAACTGAATTCATCATAAAAATAAAATAAAAATACCCAGGTCATAAGTATATTGCGTGACTTCAATTTGGTGAGATCCGATGAGTTTTACTTGACATTTATTTATATGAACAGAGAATGCAATAAGACTCTTCGTTTGTCTTTTTGGATAAAGATATTTTTGGATATATTTTTAACATCATTGTTGACTCTTGGTTATGTAACGTGTCATTTGATCTTTATCTATTAAAGTTAACTAATGATAAAAAAAATAAATCAATGTTAATTACATTAATTAATGCCTTCACACGAAAACCAATACATCATGACTTATGGGAATGATTTCTAGAATATCAAGTAATATAATAATTACATAATTAATGCATCTCTAAGAAAAATAAAACGTCAAGAATCAATTTGGGAACATATTTTGTAAGATGTTGAGTTGCCTAATCATTAGATAAAAACGAACATCAATGATACATATGCATGTTAACCGTCTTTCTTAATTATTAGCCAAAAAATGAGAGGTTTTTCATATTTTGTACACTGTCGCATAGAGAGGGACTTTGAGATGATAAGCGGAGAGTACCTATCGAACTTATATATATATATATATATATAATTACAGTCATAACCCCATCGATTCCAAATTGCATTTAACTCCCTACAAAATTTGGAAGTTCAAATACTAACAAAAACTTTACAGTACGGCTGGCAATTATGCTACATCTACAACATTTAGGAAGGATAAACTACGATTCCTTCTCACAATTTAGCATTCATCGAAATAGTAATAGCTTATGGTTGCAGAATATGTACGTATGTATATACTGTCAAGTCAACTCCCCCTCCAACGACAATCATCCTTGCCTTGTTTTATGTTAGTGCAAGAGTATATATATATCCTAATCCTATGTGGAGACAGTTGTTCCTACGGACATTCTTGATCTCATGGGATCGTGATTATCATCATTACATCAAACTAAGTATATATATATATATATATATATATATTTGTATATGCACTGCAGCACCATCAATCCCAGTTCTTTCCAAGCAGAAAATGTTTACTTCTTACCATTTGCATGTATTTGTCTTTTGAGGGATCCTATCCTATCCATGCAGGGACTAAAATGGGAGAAGGTTGGCCCGTGTGGGTTTGAAACAATCAAAGATAGAACATCAATTGACTGTCAGGGAAAGAAACTGTGTTGTTACATATGTCCAAGTCTAAATATCTGAAGAAAGACTGAAAGGGTTGGATATTATGATGCGAACAAGACAAAGGAAGAGCGTGTTTTCAATGTCTACCTAAGGAAGGAGTGCAAGCTTCAAATACCTGACAGCAAAAGCCCACTCAACGATGGCCTCTATTTTATTTATTTATTTTTTCTTATTTTTGAGTCTTTCAGTAGCTCTATATTCTCTCTTCTGATTCTTATTGGTCTGAATATCTCCATCGTGTCGTATACCTTCTCCACATGAATCAAAATCCTGGTTATCTCTTATTCTTAATAACCGTTAGATATCCATTCAGTTCTGCAAGAGGAAGAGTTAAAATATCATTCATGGAGTTTCACCAAACTAAGTGTAGGAAGAACTCTTGTAAGAACAAATCGAACCCATATTTTTAACGAAATAAGGCCGTACAATAATACAAGGTCAAACACAACCCCAAGACCAAAAAAACGTTTTTTTTTTTTTTATTTCTTGAAACTAAGTCCTTGGTACGTTGATTTACATGTAGGATTGTTTAAATTAGAAAGGTTTATATAAAACTAATTAGTGGGTATAACATAAAATTTGTCATAAATCCACCTGAGGATAGGTTTATCTAAACCCGCATACATGAGTTTAGAACTGTTATATATAAACTCATGTTTTATTTAAACACACGAACCAAATACCCCAACAACTCTTAAACCAACATTTAAAATCATTAAACCCTCCGACCAAACATAGAGGGCAATTGCGTCATTCGATTGTGAGGTTGTGGAAGCTCGTGTTGTTGTTGTGTATTGGTTGGGGATATTTTGGTAGCTGGGTCATCTTCATCATCTTCCGTCGCTCTGAAATCTGCAGTTTCAACAGTTGTCTCCGTCCCTCTTCCTATATATTGATTTCAATAGTAAAAACTTTCCAAGAATTGATTTTTATTTCTTGGCAGCAAATCGAGTCCGATGAGTGCCGCTCCTTTAGGAGTGTTTTATGGGGTTCAACTGAAGGGCAATCGTCGCCTGAAGGAGAGGGGCAGCCGGCGAACCATTCGGATTCGTGGGGCGTTGGTGGAGGCAAGTCCGAGAGCCGTGGCGGCAGGCGGCGGCGGCGGCGGCGGCGGCGGCGGCGGATCCGTGGCTCTCTACTCGTCGTCGTCATCATCTTCGGCTATTCCGTCTCCGTCAAGAGACCGAGCTGATGACATGCAAGCTGAAGCCAAGGCCATGGCGCGCGCGGCAAATGCTTCCATCTACAGCCCACAACTTCTGGCCGCCGAATATGGGTCACGCCCCTTCAAGGTTCTGCGCAGGGCTGTTCAGATACTCGCTGGATTGGGTTCGTTTGCCTTCCAATTGTGGACCGACCAAGTCAACGGTCGGCTGGAGCAGAACCAAATGCCGCGGGCAGCTCAGCTGCGGAAAACACTCACTGGGTTGGGTCCGACGTTTATCAAGATTGGTCAGGGCTTGTCCACCAGGCCTGATTTGTGCCCTCCCATATACCTTGAGGAGCTTTCCCAATTGCAGGTATCTCTTAACTATTTCTTTCTTTACCTTTCCCATGTCAATAGGTTTGAGAACATCATCCACATTAAACGATAAAGTCCAATATTCCGTAGATGCTTCAATTGTCTTCTGTCGTAATCCAAGTGAAGTAACATTAGATCTCTCTGTGACTTCCCCCGGCTTTGTTTGATTGAGTAGGATGCCCTGCCTACGTTCCCAGATTCAGAAGCATTTTCTTGCATTGAGAGAGAGCTGGGATTCCCGCTGGATTCCGTTTACTCATCAATATCTCCATCGCCGATTGCTGCTGCAAGTCTTGGACAAGTTTACAAAGCACAGTTGAAGTACTCTGGAAAGATTGTTGCTGTAAAGGTGCAAAGGCCGGGTATTGAAGAAGCAATTGGGCTAGACTTTTACCTCATAAGAGGTTTAGGTTTTCTCATTAATAAATATGTCGACGTAATCTCCAGCGACGTTGTTGCCCTTGTTGATGAATTTGCTCGTAGAGTTTATCAGGAACTGAATTATGTACAGGTTAGCCTTGACTTAAATTATATTTGGCCCAATAACACATTGAAGCATGCATTTTTCTAGTACATAAAATCCGTTCTAGCACGCCTCTAATCTAGTCGACGAGCATCACAACTACTAGCATGTTTGAATGTTAATTAAAATACATCAGGTCTGTGCAGGAGGGACAAAATGCTAGGAGATTCAAAAAGTTGTATGCTGACAAAGAAGATGTCCTTGTCCCAGATATTTTTTGGGAATACACAAGTGGGAAAGTGCTCACCATGGAGTGGGTTGAAGGTGTGAAACTGAATGAACAAGAGGCAATTGAGCGACAAGGGCTTAAAGTTCTGGACCTTGTGAATACTGGGATTCAGTGTAGTCTAAGGCAGCTTCTTGAATATGGCTACTTTCATGCAGATCCACATCCAGGGAATTTGCTTGCAACATCTGATGGGAAGCTTGCTTTTATTGATTTTGGGATGATGAGTGAAACTCCCGAGCAAGCAAGATCTGCTATAATTGGTCATGTGGTGCACATGGTTAATCGAGATTATGAAGCCATGGCTCGTGATTACTATGCTTTAGACTTTTTGGCCCCTGACGTAGATGTATCCCCTATCGTACCAGCTTTAAGGGACTTCTTCGATGATGCACTAAATTCATCTGTGAGTGAACTCAACTTTAAAACCATCGTCGATGGCCTGGGTGCTGTTTTGTACCAATATCCTTTTGACGGTGAGTATTTTCTTTCTGTGGATTCTATTTCAACCACATTTGTTAGGACCAATATACTTGAGAGTTTATTTAACTCTTTATCTCAATTAATATCTGCATATTCAAGCTGCACTTTAGTATTTAATGGCTGGAAAGTGGAAACTCAATATGGTCTGCTCTAAGGAGTATTAGTTAGACAAACAAGCTAATGGGATTTAGGTATGCAAAAGCTAGATGAGTTATGCCATCTATGTGGAACATAGGAATAATACTACACTTGGATGGAGGCGTAAGTTATAAACATAGGAATAATAATACTACACGTTTCTTCTAGAAGCACATGTTATCATTACATTTTAACTATTTCCGTGTCCAAGATATAATCTTTGCAGAGGATTCTTTCTCAAACTTTTATGTGCCACAATCTCTTCTGCAATTGCTGAGAAGTTGTGGATGGACTGTTAATATATTTGCAAGTCATCACAGAACTTCTCTGTATATCAATACCTGAACGACATCGTTTCTTGCAAATAAACCATTTAACTCTAACTGATCTTCATCTAATGTCTACTTTCCCATTTTTGCAGTGCCAGCGTATTATGCTTTGATTTTAAGGTCTCTCACTGTTTTAGAAGGTTTAGCCCTCTACGCGGATCCTAATTTTAAGGTCCTTGCTGCTTCTTATCCGTACTTTGCCAAAAGGCTGCTCACTGATCCTAATCCATACCTCAGAGATGCTCTAATCGAGCTACTTTTTAAGGACGGAAGATTTAGGTACGTTTAGTGGATATGATTGTTTCTAATGCTGGTTTCATGAGATTCAAAACACCGAGTCCATGTTTGGTGGTACAGGTGGAATAGGCTCGAAAACTTGCTAGTCCAAGGTAGAAAAGACAAAGACTTCTCAGCAAAAGATGCTTTACAACCTGTCCTTAAACTATTGTTGGGTCCAGACGGTGAAGATCTGAGGAGTCTAGTCATTAAAGAGGCCGTTCGAGTTACTGAAGCTATTGTCTTGGGCTCGATCTTTGAGTCTTACAAATCAATGCCAAGCCTGATACGGACGTTTATCTTCAGTGGCAATGCAAGCAGTCCATTCGTAATGAACTCCGCCGAGCAGGAAGCTATGATGGATCTTAGGGCGCAAGTATTACGGATATGGTCGGTCTTACGGTCTTCGGATAACTTTGATCCTAGTCTTTTGCAACCCATATTACAGGCATGTATTTTATCCATTCTTTGTCCTTTGATGATGATCTTTTACATTGTGATCTAACTCAAGGGTGAATGAGAGCTGTAATGTAGATGTCTTTAGTTAGAAGTAATCATTTTATGATATATACAAGGCCTGACTTTAGAACACAATCTAAGCAGGTGCTGCAAGAACCTGAAGCTCGGAGTCTTGGCGGCCGTGTGGTTGGCGGGATTACTCAGCGTCTCGCAGCACGCTTACTGCAACAAGTTCTTCGCGCCGCGCCTACAGCATCCAGCCCAACTTTGTAACTCTTCTTTCAATCTGTTTGGCTAATTGTGGTTTTATTACTTCATGATTCCATGGAGCTCATATGGAAAGAATTCTCTAGCATACATATGTTCAGATGCTATTTAGTTAGTATCTTGTTCCATCCTCACATATAGTGTGGGATTTCATCTTGTAAAAATTACAAAATTGATGAACCTTTGCACTCTAAAACTTTGCTGGAGTTTCACAAGGTAAACGGATAATATAAATCTGTTTCACAAAGTTTTAGATCCATGCAAGGAACGCATCTTTTTTTTTTAGGTACCATTCCGTCTGCTGCTCGTCGTAGGCTTTAGCAAATTGGTCGATTGGCTTTGCCTTCGAAAAGCAATGTTATTCGGTTGACTGAACAATGTGGGATATGCACTGGCAAATCCGATAGATTCTCATGCGTCCAGCTCTCACGGTTTCGCAAGAAATGGGCAGACGTGGGGCGTTTTTGTCATCAAGAACTTGAAGCGGAAGAATATCCAAAGGATAGATTCCACTGCACCAAACCACACAGTGTTTAGAAAATTAAACAGGCAACCGTCAAAAGTATTTAAAAGAATTAGATCTAACCGTTTCAAGCAAGACAAATCAAGTCTGAAGATGGCCTTCCTCCCAGAATTGAAGTTATGAAAACAGAGCTTCAGGTCAAGTTGGCCAGCTAAAACAATAACATGAAAAAATGATGAGGCACACATTTTCTTACCACATGTGAGTTACAAATAATCATCACCGTATGATTTATCCTTAATCACCATATATTAAGGAGCCAAAGGAGACGGTTAGGATAACGAACTTGAAACGCACAATTTGATTCGTATTTTTCATAAGTTGAGGAGCATTACTTACAGGATGGTGAAGAAAAGGATAACTGGCCCCGATTTGGAAAGTCCAATTGCGCTGACTGTACCTCTTCAATGACATCAAGCAAATTGCCAAGAAGCGATCTAGTTACCTACAGCACATCATCATAAATCATAACAAAAAATATATATCTTTCTGTCGTTAACGCGGAGAACTGAACAATCCAATCCTCGATCTCAACTATAGATCAAAATATATGCTCAACATAACAAAAAAAAAAAGGTTGCATTTAGAATGCACCAGTAGAATTATTATCCATACCCTAGAGTTTAGAATTCAATCATTTCAGCTAAACTTATTCCATCTTAATTTTTTCACACACTAAAAAGAAGGGAAATAAGAAAAATTTAATCTTACTTGTGTTACGCATGGAAAAGTTTTAGAACGGATGTATTTGCAATTTGTCTCAGTGTCAAATACAATTGAGAATGCTGTGCAAGCATCCATACTAGGGAAATTCTGCATAGCAGAAAGTTGTGTCAATCTCAATCACAAATAAGTTATGCATAAAAAAGGGACATGATGCTTGATTTACATAAATATCACCTTCAAGATATTCACCTCATTCAGTTTTACTGAGTTTGCCACGGTTGAGGTAGGACCAAGAGTAATATTTATGCTATCACAACCGAACTAAAATTAGTCAGCTGCTGCATGATTCTCAGGCAAAAATAAATTACCAGAAAAAAAATAAGATGATCAAAACCTCTGCATAATTAAGTCAAGGTAGTTGAGAACAACACTCTGGTGATTTTCTGCACGACCCAAATTATCAACCACCCACACCTGCAGAAAGAACAGAGGCAGTAGCAGAAGACAACCCACTTATTCTGTAACTTACAATTCTTGCTGTTTCTCCAGCCAATGGTAGTGAGCCAAATAGGCAAACAAATAGTATTACAAAATTTTCTTAAAAGTCCCGGCAAGTAAGGTGCGCGATGAGACAACTGGACTGGGTCAGTAAACTTTTATTTTTCAGTTATTTTACTTTCGATTTTTGTTATTTGTATCTTGTTTGCAGTGTAAATAACTGTATTTAATTTGTTAATTCTATATTGATGATGACAACGACGTTGATCACACATAATAATACTTCAAAAAACCACGTAAGTACCTTATGCAAACATACTACTAGTACATAGCTTCGTCAAATAAATAATACCTGCATCTCCTGACGAATGGACCTGAATAATGCCCTCCTCTTCAAGTGTTCATTTACAAAAGAAATCGTCTCCATAGAGCTCAGTCCAGCTTTCATCTTGAAACTTGTACAGAAACTCCTTTTGATAGTTAAGATTTTTCTTTCTAAAGCGTCGCAGGTCTGCTTCATTGAAATCAAGTTCACATTACAACCCTGCAATTACAAATATTGGGACATATGATAAGAAAATGACTCCTAAACATCCAAATCAAATCACATATATACTTGGAAAAAGTAGAAAATCAAACAGCCGCATCAAATGCAACACAAATAGTTAAAAATGATAAATAACGTCTGTGTAGAACTTGCAATATGAATACACACCATTATGATTAGACATGCTTAAGGGTTCGAGTCGAACCAGAACCGGAACTGGTTCTGATTCCTTGACAAACAGCTCGGAACCGATGGGAACTGAAGCGGGGCCAGTTCCACCAAATGAAGGACATGAACCGCGGTCCAGTAGAACCCATAAACATGTTGAATTAAGAAAGATGATTCTTACCTCCTGCTCCTCCGGAATTGCAGACGAATGTTTACCGACACTTTCTGCTAAAATGTTAGCGACTGGTGCCTTCAATGGCTGGCAAATAATGTCCGCCCTTAATTTTTGTGCCTCCTGAATCCTAGATCTTATTTCTTGTAACCTACGCTGCAAGCACAATGGGATCAGATGAGTGAAAATTGACACCTGGCTTTGGGGGTGGGCGGCAGGAAGGGGGGAATGAAACTCAAAAAATGCCAGACATTACCAAAAGTTTCCCACTCCTTGCAAGCTTCAGCTGTAATCTTGATTTTTCAAAAATGATTCGTTGTAGTAAGGAATTTACGTCACCAGCTCTGCAACATGATTAGATAAGCCAAAATAATAATAATAATAAAAAGAACATAGTTTAAGAAACTTTTTTATTTTATTAAGGTTTAATTACAGAAGTGGAAAGTAATGCCAAATCCACACACATATCAACCAAAAAATACTTACTTCTCATGACGCTGATAATCAAATACCAATGTTTTCTGGAAAAAGGAAAAACAAGGAATCCAGAAAGTTTGGTAAAAGTGCTAAACATTGCTTTAAGGTAAAAGGTATGCAACTCAAAGATGAACTATTATCCACTTTATTGCACTGGACGTCAATCATTGTAATGACACGAACCTTTGGTACAATGTTGCAGTGAATCAGATCATACATTTGTGACCTCTGCCAATGCAACAAGATATCTTCCAGGTCTTCAACCTGCAATATATCAAAAGTGCCAGCAGAATGATCGGGTGTAAGTTGTGAAACCTCAATAATAACAAGTACAAAATAGTAGAAACAACAAGCGAAAATTCAATTCATCGAGAAAACGATGTACTAGTATCAAGATGTTCCAGTTGCCTAACAACGGGGTCTGACAAGGTAAAAGTAAAAGGACAGCTGGTTAGACAATATACCGTTTTACTATTAAGCTTGATAGTTAGTTCAGATATTAATTCTTTAATATCCTCCGAGAATTTCAAATGCATCTGCAATAAGGATAAATAAACAGGGTGAAAAACAATGCAATGTCACATCAGCCAGCAGTTCTAGTAATAAGAGAACATAAAAGAACAAAATCAAACATACATCAGCCAACTTTGTCACACCATTTTCAGTCACGGTTACTTTAACCTCGGCAGGATAAAATGGTGTATCTGGATTACAGTTTCCACCCATCTGAACTTTGCGACTCCGCTGCATAGTAGTCATTTTAGGGCTATGGTGTGTATGTTCCTGCAGTAGTTCCAAATTTCTCTTGTATGGAGGAAAATTTTTCATTGGCACATCACTCTGCTCAACTGATTTTGGAGAGGGTACAAGACGGACGTCATTGGATTCTTTCCCTTGTAGCCCATCCTCCAGCATATCCTTTCCAATGAAGTTAACTTCATCCAAAGTTTTGGATTGTATGACGACATTACTATGGGAATTCATGCCATCATTTTTGATAGAAGTTGCTTTCACCTCAATTAAATTTTTTAACCCGTCAACTCCATCAGCACTTGAGGATAAATCTCTGGCCATGCCCGGCGATTTGGCATGCATATCAGCATTCCCATCGGATATGCAAAGATTTTTTGCTAGAGATAAATCCTGGTCTTCGTCTATGCCCGCAAAATGCTTGAACTTACTCTGAGACTGAACATTTCTAGACATACTAGACTGACGTTGAGGTGAAGGTGACAATATCTTTTCCACTATCCTGCTGGGTGGCGAGGCAAACTCAGAATGTATAAATTTTGTTTCTCCTAATACACCACCGGAAGCAATTTCAGCCAGCAAGGAATCAGTTTCATGCATCATTACATCCTTGGCATACTTTTCGGACGTCAAGAAATTATTCAAATTATCTCTGAATCGGGTGCTCTTAGAAGGTGAAGAAGCTATGCCTCCATGATTTTCGAGATCACCAAATGTATTTCTGACACTCGAATGAACTGGAGGTTTTTCACTGTTACGTCCCAAAAAAGCTTTTGGATGACTTCCCAAAAAAGTGTTTCCAATTACGGAATCAGCAGCAGTGACAGCATGTCCCTTTTCTTTATTATGATAACTGCTCCCAAGTTTTCCTTTGGTGACCGAGTCTTCAAAAGAATTTATAGTTAAACCACGTTTCCCAGAAAGAGCACCAAAATTAGGGGACTTACCAAAATCCAGCTCCTTAATGGAGGACCTGTCAACTTTGCTACGAAAAGAAGAGGAAAAAGCATATTTTTCAAGAGATTCCAGTTTAGAAATGCTTTTTTGAATTGATGTTTGACCCGCATGATGTTCTACAAACTCGGTTGACAGGAAGGAACTGTGTTTTTCAGGCAAAGGAGTGGTCACTCCCAAATGCCTAGATGGAGAGGAAGTGATCGGTACAGTTTCATGCATTGGAGATCTATCGGGAGAATGACCTAGAGGAAGAGTTTTGATGGGATCATTTGCCACACTACCTGTGTATCCGTTACTTTCCATCTCCTGAATATTAATGTCTTCACGTTGATTCCTCACATGGTTTTTTAAGCTCAAGGGACTCTCCCGACGATCAGTGGATATATTCAGAATCTCATTTCCCTTGGTCACTGGGGATTTTGAATCAAAAATAGCATCAGTTGAACCAAAAGAGATCAGGTCTTTCCTGCTTTCTGCCAAAAGAGCATCCAATCCTGGTGAAAGTTTCCCATAATCATACTTGTCATTGCTCTCCCCGAGGATACTCATACCATTTGTGCTGCCAGTTCCACTTGCTTCTGTGACAGCAACGGAGGAGAACAATACAGGTTTTTTACGCATTGTCAAACTCATTGTATTCCCAGCATCTGCATTTGTTGGCGTCTTTTGTTCAGAGCAGAGAACCCCATCTGTCGGGGTCTTTAAATTCATTCCTGAATCTGATGCAGCGAGACTGTGGAAGTGCATCGAGAAGGCCGTTGAGTCCATCGTAACGTCATGCAAATCATCAGAAACTGCAGAATCGGACAATCTTCCTGGCCTTATAAAATTTGCTGATACTGGACCGAAATAGTCATCTTCTGCTAAACAAAATTTAGATGAAAGCTCATTTCCATAAGATAAATAAATAAGTGGTAAATGGTGATATGTACCTATAATATGAGAAATTAATCAGTAGAACTTTTAAGCAACATTTGCTAGCCCTTGAAACTAACTACAAGCACACTGTAAGATACTAATGATCCAGGCACTGGACCATTATCGACTATTCCCTAGTCACAGCAGAATTATGTGACAAAACCACAATAAAAGTGCGATTATTACCATCAATTGAAGAGGCAGACCCGATAGTACTTCCTCCTGATGAAGGTGACCCAATCGGGCGCAAAAACGAGCTACGGATATCCATCTCATCATCAACATCACCACCATCATCAAACTCCTTCTGAGCTCTCTCGAGGCCAGATTCAACTGCACAATCCTCAGCAGCTTTAGGAGTCTCAGCCAAAGGAGGTGTTTCGTTATACTCATCGTCACGGTCGAAGAAGTGCACGGAGGTCCTCTCGGCAAAACTCACTCTTCGCGCTCGCTTCTTCTGCTGTGCAATGGTGTCTGAGTTCTCCGGGTCACCGACCGTAGCATCGCGATGGGCTTCGCCGGCGTTGGGATCCATGGCGGGAGATTGAATTTGCTGGGCCTCTAGTTTGAATTTGGGGGTTTTCGGGGTTTGAAGTGAACTTAAAAATGAAATATGATTTTTGATTGGCATAAAACTCAAAATGGATCCCGATATTTATCCTATGGACTAATTTAGTCCCCAATGTTTCGCTTGAACCAATTTAGTTCTCCACATTATCGATTTTGTACCAATTTGGTCATTCCATCATGATAAACATCAATATTAGCGGGAATTTCACACGCGTCTCACACTAAATCATGTCTAGATCGATAAAATTGAAATAATTACTGAAATTAGGATACGAAACTAAAAATTTCTCATCTAAAATTCGAACATGAACTCTAGATCGTCTGCTTCGCCGAGCTTCATTGACGGTAGAAGAAAACAGTACAAATTTCCCAAATCTTGCAAATATTCCAAAATTCGATCCATAAATGATTTAGGCACGTGCAAAGTTTCCGCTAAATTTGACGTTAATCATGACGAAAAGACCAAATTGGTTCAAAATCACCGGATAATAAATTAGTCTGTAGGATAAACATCGTGAACTATTTTGGATTTTACCCATTTTAAATTTTATCGGGAAGCAGGAGTTCTGGAAATTGCCGGTTTGGTCCCTAAATTTAATAATAGGCGTCTGTGGAACAAAAGAGGCAATAATAACAAAATAGGTCCCTCAAGTTTTGGAAATTGCAAGTTTGCTTTGTATATTTCATCATGCGCATGCATTTGTATATAATAGTGAAGAAGAGCATTGGCAAATCTGCAGGTAAGCTACTATGACAAAAGAGGAAACCATTGAGTAACTGGCACCATCCAACAAGCCACATTGTTTCTATGCAATCGCAAATCTCAACGGTCAATAGAAAATAACAAAGGCGAGTAAAATCGATACGACTCGTCATATAAAAAGGATACAGTGTAGCCTTAGATAAGCAAAAACTAGATTATACCGATCATTTCTGACTTCTAACAACTAAGAGTATGACGTTATCCGTATAATGCCCGCCATGCCTCTTTACTGTCCTTTGAAATCTTGATTGGATTTTGAATCATCTTCTCTTTAGAGAAAGCAAGAGATGTAATGCTGGCCAAGAGAGATCCCATCTGACATATAACCTGATATAAATGTAGTTCTAAGAGTTAAGCTCATTGATGAAAAATTGCTTAAAAACGCCATCACGCAATGGCATATGATATAATTCGCCATAGGCGTATGAAATTACAAGCTGGATACAAGATTCTGAGGTAAACTTGTAATAATACTATTAAACTCATGCGATGAGAGAGCAGTTGACTACTTTTATCTTAAGACTCCACAAACTGCACTAGCCACATGAGTACAATTCATTAAGTCTCAACAATGATCACTCAATAGATGATTACGTTTGCAAACAATATTCGATTCATGACATGAAACAGGTGGCAAGGACAATATCACAGTTTATAATAATTTGCAAAATCAAGACTCAGCATAAGAAGATGTGGGGTGCGACAGCAGTTGATGGAAGAGCGGAAACGACTATCATTCTAGCTTTCGAGGCCTCAAAACTATGGGACTGAGTGCGTGAGATAAGTCCCTACTACACAGGCTCAGATTGGTGACTACAACTACAAACATGGAAGTTCGCTTGTATGCTTTCTCTAGGTATTAGGCCCTAAAACTAACTGCTGAGACCAAAGCCATAATTGTCACCTAAGCCTCTAACAAGGGGGCGTGAATGGAATACCATAAGAATGCAACAAATGACGAGCTTAATGAAGTAAAGAATTTTTAACCTCAAATTCATCTTTGCAGGACATGTGTTGACCAATCTGAGCAATTAGCAACACGGAAGGAAGCTTCATGACCCTTAAAAAATGAAGCAACAGGGCCAACTCCTCGTCATAAATCTGTGCAGATGGTGTAAGCTTCTGCAATTTGGAGATCAGTGCCTCCGTTACATTCGTAGTTGGACCAAGATTAATGCCATAAACCGAGGCACTGCCACTCTTTATTGAATGTTTATTGTCCTGCTTAAGCTTAGATTCTGGCACAAGAAAAGGCGCAATCAGTGACGGCGGTGTGGATGAATCTTCTCCAGACAATTTCAACAGAACTTCATTCACCGCACAAGCTAAGATTGGAGGCTCGTACTTTTGCAAGATCAAAATAGAAACCTGTAAGATGGAACATGAGATTCAATTAACCCCAGATGCAGGGAGATAACTCCAAAATTCTTAGTAGTACATCAATCAAGATTATGAATTGCTCGTAATACAACGTATCAATAACAAAATTCCGCGAAGAAGACAAAATCAGAAGTAGGCCTAGTCAAATGCAACAAAGGACGACGATTAAGAGATAATTATGCACCATGTAGTGACCATCGGAGCTGACATAATGAATGATCTCTCCACAAGCCTTTTGATCTTTGATTCCATAGCAATCCAGCGGAAGCTCAAACGAATCGCTCCTGAAACATACGCGATACAATACAAGTACACAATATATCGCGAGTAAGTAAAGCACGCAGGCGAAAAAAATTTCGATTGCACTCACTGACCGCTTTTGATAGTTCGAGCCAGGATTAGGGTGGAGCGCGGTGGTGACAGCGGCGGAGACGCCCTCATTCAGCAGGAGTACAACCTTCTCAGCTACCTTCATCTTTGCACTAGTGATCTCTCTCTCTCTCTCTCTCTCTTGGGAGTATTAATGGGCCTTAAATATCTTTAATTTTGGCCCAATGTGAAACCAACCGTTAAAAAATCGACCATCACTGTTCTTCCCACGCCAGCCACAATACATGTGAAGAGATAAGGCAATCAGAGCAGAGCCTCGGCCACAACCATGGCCGAAACGTCCAGATTACTTCACACCACATTCATCCCCTCATTCCCACGAAATTCATCTCAGCAACCGATCAAAGTTCACAACTTTCACCCTTCAGCCGCCAGACGAAATCGCATATACTGCTCTGTCTCGGCAGCAAGCAGCAGTAGCGAAAGTGCGGTCAAGAGCAGCGTCCCATGGGGATGTGACATCGACTCTCTTGAAAATGCGTCAGCTTTGCAAGAGTGGCTGTCCAATCGTGGGCTCCCTCCTCAGAAGATGGCCATAAGGAGGGTTGACGTCGGAGAGAGAGGCCTTGTTGCTTTAAAGAACATTAGGAAAGGGGAGAAGCTGCTGTTTGTGCCTCCCCCACTTTTCATCACTGCTGATTCTGTGAGTTAGTTGTTTCATCTCCTTTTTATGTCTTTGTGAGGCTAGATGGTATCCTTTGCTTGATTCTTGGAGGGATTTTGATTTTTCTGGGTGGAATTTCGTTGATCATTTGATGTTATATAGCTGCCCATATATGTGTATGTTAGGAATGGAGTCGAGCTGAAGTTTGTGAAGTGATGAAGCAGTACGATGTCCCCGATTGGCCGCTCATTGCTACCTATCTGATTAGTGAGGCGAGCCTAATGAGTTCTTCGAGATGGTATAGTTACATTTCAGCCTTGCCGAGGCAACCTTATTCGCTTCTGTACTGGTGAGATACCGTTTTTTATGATCCGCCAGGAAATGCTTCACCTCCCCTCAGCTTTTTTTTTTTTTTTTTGTTTCTTTTTCGAATTAAAATTTTCTTACGTCAACTCCACATAATTTCAGGACACGGTCAGAACTGGATCAATATCTTGAAGCCTCGCAGATAAGGCAGCGAGCGATCGAAAGGATCAACAATGTCACTGGAACGTAAGCCTTTCTACCTCTCTAGATGAAACCAATCTAGCGTTTGCATTTCGTCAATATCAGAGAATTTTAGGGACACATCGAATGATTTTATAGCTATATTCTGCCGTGCATCGTTAAATTCTGCAGATACAATGACTTACGAGCCAGGATTTTCTCCAAGCATCCAGATTTATTTTCGGAGGAGGTATAGAACAATGCACGGCAATCTTCTCTTCGATGCTGCTGCAAAGCTGTCTAGTCTAGCTTACTTTCAATATCTTTCTTTCCTATGCAATTATACTGTCAGATATTCAACATGGAGAGTTTCAAATGGGCATTTGGCATTCTTTTCTCACGACTGGTAAGACGTGGTAACAACTGTTTTAAGTCCTCTAGAAACTCTTCTCAAGACCATTATTAATGTAAGAAAATTAAAGTGGATATATATTTCGACGAGCAGGTTCGTTTACCATCCATGAACGGAAGGGTTGCCTTGGTACCCTGGGCAGATATGCTCAACCACAGCTGTGAGGTGTAGGCCTCAGTTAATGATTTTTACTTCTTGGCCTCTATATTATACGTATGGTTCACATTTCTCATCCCTTATTTCTATCGACGATGATCTAGGTTGAAACATTTCTAGACTACGATAAGTCATCTCAAGGAGTAGTTTTCACAACAGACCGAGCATATCAGCCAGGTGAGCAGGTACATAATACAATAACCGCTTGAAATAGGAAGATCTGCTTATATACATATATATATATATATATATAGATTCGTATCGCTGGGAGGGGAATGTTATCGATATGACACTTTTCGACAGGTGTTCATATCATACGGGCGCAAGTCTAACGGAGAGTTGCTGCTTTCGTACGGATTTGTTCCCAGAGAAGGCACGAATCCTCGTGATTCCGTCGAACTTTCCTTCTCGCTCAGAAAATCGGACAAGTGCTACAAAGAAAAGCTGGCAGCTTTACAGAAGCATGGATTATCCGCGTGAGCATCACATTCCACAATCATATCAGCAACCTCATTAACGTTGAAATAACCGTATAATTCTCATCATTAACAGTGGAGAATGTTTCCCATTACAAATCACTGGCTGGCCGGTTGAGCTGATGGCGTATGCCTATTTAGCAGTGAGCCCACCGAGCATGAAAGCCCAGTTCGACGAGGTCTCATCTTTTGTCATGCGTATACTCTGTTTTTTATTTCCCGATTGAGAATGCGATTCGAACGTCGTTGAAAAATTGCGGTCGACAGATAGCTGCTGCTGCATCAAACAAGAACACGTCGAAGAAGGAGATTAGATATCCCAAGATAGAGGAAGATGCCTTACAGTACATTCTCGACACTTGCGAAGACAGCATATCTAAGTATTCCAAGTTCCTTCAGGCCAGTAGTAAATTCTAAACTCACGACGACAGAATCTGCTGACAATTTTCTGTTTCTCAGATGATCTGAAGCGCTTTTTTTTTAAAACAGGAAAGTGGATCGATGGATTTGGACGTGACGAACCCAAAGCTTCTGAACAGAAAGCTGTTCTTGAAGCAGCTGGCGGTGGATCTATGTTCCAGCGAACGGAGGATTCTCTTCCGCGCCCAATATGTGAGTGACAACCATTCTTTCCCGGGGGAAACCTTTTCATTTCATGCACTGACGGTTTGTCTCTTGCTAACGTGCAGATACTGCGGAGGAGGTTGAGAGACATAAGAAGCGGCGAGCTAAGGGCGCTGAAGATTTTCGATGGTTTCAGGAATTTGTTCAGTTGAGCAAACAAAGTTCATTCCTTTTTCTTTTTTTCGAATTTCATGTATACTTTTCGCCCCGTCGGGTTTTTTCGTGAACATGTAATGTTTTCGAGGGACATTCAGGGTGTGTTTGGAATGAAGAAAATAGTAGGGAAAAGAAAATGGAAGAGAAAATGATTTCCATAAATTTTTCTTTTATTTTCCTCACAATTTGGTGAAGAAATTAGTTTTCATAAGTTTTAAGTGTAAATTCAACTAGATTTGCTTTTCTTTTCTTTTCCTTCTCTATTTCTTCAATCAACCAAACATAAAAATCAATTTTCCTTTTGCATTTCATTTTCCTTTCCCTACTAATTTCCACAAACCAAACACACCAGAAATTCTACTGTGGAATTCATATTGATAATTCATCAATACAGATCGATGATGGGAAGAAACCTTAGTTGAGTTACAGTTTGTTTTACAAGCAGCCAAACTCTGATGGAAGTTTATAACAGCAAAGCATGACGTCATCAATCGTTTAGATATGAAAGCGCATTATAAAATAGTTTGGGCCGAAAAGATTGAAATCGGCCCATTAGTGATGCCTTTGTACTGAACTGTTCTGTATGTCTTAATTTGGTAACTCCCCAAATTGGCCTCACGGAGGCGCAGTCAGTTCACACTCGGCGATCCATGATCGTAATCCACTCGGCGAAGGAGCTTAGATGATTGTTGGAGAGGTAAGGCAGCTCACCGAAGTTTTTTGAGTCTCTCGAGCTTACATTCTGTAAGTTACGAGGTTTCGTTGTATTTACGTGATTGATTGTTTTTTGAGCTCAGAGCTGAAAAAGCTATGGCGGATAAGTTGGACTTGAAGACTGGCACTAACGTGTGGACCAAAAAGCAGCAGTGTCCTTGTGGAGATTGGAAATGCTGCATTAGGAACGAGGCGGATGATCAGGCATCTGATTCCGAGAAGGGTGAGTTGTCCGAGGATGTACTTTTCACGCCGTACGTTGGTCAGATGTTCGAAAATGATGAGGAAACGTTTGGGTATTACAGTAAGTTCGCGCGTAAGAATGGTTTTTCAATTAGGAAAGCACGATCGACAGAGAGTGCGAACCTGGGCGTTTATAGGAGGGACTTTGTTTGCCATCGCTCGTGGTTTAATCAGCCAAGGAAGAAGGCCGATGCTGAACACCACAGAGAGAGGAAATCGGTGAGATGTGGCTGTGATGCCAAGATGTACTTGACTAAAGAGATAGTTGATGGTGTGCCGCAGTGGTATGTGTCTCAGTTTAGTAACATTCACAACCATGAGCTGTTGGATCAAGTTCGACTACTTCCTGCCTACAGGAAAATCGATGCGACCGATCAAGAGCGTATTCTTCTCCTTTCGAAGGCCGGGTTCCCCATTCGTCGGATCTTGAAGGTGTTAGAGTTGGAGAAGGGGGTTCAACCAGGAGGGTTACCATTCATAGAAAAAGATATCTGGAACTATGTTAGATCGTGCAAAAGGGTTGCGCTTGGTAATGAGTCGACGCTGAGCATTAAGCGGGACAGTGAACTGATGGAACTTCTCGAGGCATGCAAGGTGGCAGCAGAAGGAGGCGATGGATTTGTCTACGACTTCACAACCGATGGCAATGGAAATGTTGAAAATATTGCATGGGCTTATGGAGACTCTGTTCGGGCATTTTCTCTCTTTGGAGATGTCATAACGTTTGACACTTCTTACTTCTCTGCCATTTACAGGATGAACCTTGGCGTGTGGTTCGGCATTGACAATCATGGCCGGCCAATATTCTTTGGCTGCACGCTACTACAGGATGAGACACCCAGGTCGTATTCGTGGGCTTTACAGGTGACCCAGTGCAGGGTTTCTGATGAACATGATCCGTGCAGAAAGACGGTTGACTCAAATCTGTGAATCTATTGCTCTTTTTCAGGTTTTTGTTAGATTTATGGGAGGAAGAAGGCCGCAGGTTTTTGTCACTAATATGGATTCGGGACTCAGGGATGCACTTGCGATTGAGTTGCCAGATACTAAACAGGTTATCTGTATATGGAAAGTTCTCTCCAAGATGTCCAGTTGGTTCTCCCGCGAACTTGGAATGCGCTATTGGAGTTTGTAGCAGAATTTGACATGTTATCCCGCCTAGAAAATATGCACGATTTTGATCATCAATGGAACAACTTGGTTGCACGTTTTGGGATCGGTTTGGACAAGCACATTGCTCTTCTTTTCTCTTATCGAACAGCATGGCCACTTTGCTATGTTCGACATTTCTTCTTAGCCCGAGTTACGACTCCAGAGTATTACAAATCATTGGAGACGATTTTGAAGGATATTCTAGGCGACGAGCCCTCCTTGCAGTTTTTGTTGGAGAAGGTTCTTGCTTGCTTCAAACCTTGTGAACTTCCACAATTTCAGTGATTACCATACCATAGCTTTTTTACTTCAATTTACTGCAATTTTTCAGGTCCGCGCTACGGCAAGCATCAGGAGTAGCAAAAGGCAAGAGCTGTTGTATTTGCCCACAAAAACATGCCTCCCTGCAGAAGAACACCCACGAACTGTTCTCACACCATTCTCCTTCAGTTTCCTGCAGCATGAAATAGTTCTTTCCATGCAGTACGCTGCGACAGAAATGTCTGATGGCTTTTACCTTTTGAGGCATTTCAACAAGATGGAAAATAACCATCACGTCACGTGGGTTCCTGACGATGAGCGTATCTGCTGTTCCTGCAAAGAATTCGAACATTCTGGCATATTATGCAGACATGCTATTCGAGTGCTTCTCATGAAGAACTATTTTCAAATCCCAGACAAGTATTTCCTGCCAAGATGGCAGCTGACAAGTTCCTTAATTCCTATTGATGACCATATCGTTACTAACAGTACCCACGAGTTTTCCCAAGCTTTCCATTCACTTACAGGAGCCTTATTCTCAGAATCTTTGGCGTCGAAGGAACGTTTTAAGTACGTTCAGGAAGAGCTCAAACGGCTGCTTGACCACGTAAGCATACGTAACTGATATGGTTTTCTGCTAGAATTTATTGCATGAATATACCTACCAATTGATGGATATCGAGACTGTGAAGAGCTGGCAGGAAGAACTCAAACGGCTCCTTGACCACGCCGCATGGCTTGTCGGTCAATTTTAATGCATATTTGGCCTTTTTCCATTTGAGACTTGACATTGGCGAGTCCTTGAACAACCGCGGTAATAATTCTGGTTCTTTTGGAGTATACGCAGCGTCAGAAGCTGGGGATTAAAATGGTTCGGCTCAGATTAGTCTGTGAGGCGGGAGCGGAGAAGTATATCATGATAAATACTGCTGTCCGCCCGTTTTGCCGTCCCAATCCCACGGTAATAATTCTGGTTCTTTGACTGTTTGCTGGTCTTTTCCGTTTTGTCTTTGCATTCTTTGTAGTTACACAGTGGACGGAGGTATAGCGAATATGAATGAAAATGGCTTTACAGAATTATATCTTATGTAATTACTTAACTGAATCTATTTCTCTACGGATTTTACAATTTCTCCATTTTCGTTATTGAATTTCTAAAGAATAAATATTTGTATTACTATTGTGGTGTGTAGGCCTTTACGTGCAAATTAATATTAATCTTGGGGTATATATAGTATAACCCACCCAGATATAATTGATGATTTATAATATCACCTCGAGTCGTGTGCCTGTTGCCGTTTATAGATTTAGAAAGGTAATTTTTTTTTAAAAAAAATGAGCTAACTGAAATTTCTCTATTTGTTTATGATACATTTTAAACTTGAAAAATCAATAGACAACGAACGTCCAATGGCTGGCAGCGCAAGCAAAACCTGAAAGTCAGTGGCTTTTTTATTTATTTATTTTACCTCTCCATTATTTCAAGGATTTTCAAAGTGGACCCCACATATGTAAATCTACTTTTTTTTGTCAAGAATCTAGGCCACCAATACATGCATCAGTGTACTGTTACTTCCATAAATATCTTGGGCAATGATCGTCCCGTCAACAGAGTAATCATTAAGGCTTCAATGAGGATAAGCTTCAACTGAAGAGCTTAAGACGCTTAAAGGTCTCATTTTTTTGAACTGAATGTCACAATAATGTTGACGACGGACTGCTGTCGCTCTTCTTACGCAACTCTCTTTGCTTCTGAAGCCTCCTTGTGCAAGAAGAGCGCTTTTTTCTCCAGGCAATCTCCTTTCTTCAGATGGGTTCCCAGCTCAAGAACCCAGGCCCTTCGTACCAGCCATTTTGAGCTCAAGTCCGTCAATGGCTACCCTCTTAATGCAGTCTCTCTACAAGATGGTAAGTATACATATGTTCTGTCTGATTTTTGGCTCCAAGACTGTGTAAGTGTAATCTAACCAAATGGGCTTGCAGAAGGTTCGGCCGCGGCTCCCCAGTCGGAAGATTTGAGCTCCGTCGAATCAGAAGAAGCGAATTCGAATCTTTCTATAACGGTCTTTGGTGCGTCGGGAGATCTCGCCAAGAAGAAGATATTTCCTGCCCTGTTTGCTCTTTACTACGAAGATTTTCTGCCTGAGGTTTTCTCCCCTTGTTTTTTGAACTGTTTAGTCCTTTTGCAATCAAAGTATAGCTTAATAATGGATTTCGCTATTTGATAATATTCCTCGACAGAACTTTATCATATTCGGCTATTCTCGGACTAGGATGAACGACGAGGAGCTGCGGAAAATGATCAGTCGAACCTTAACCTGCAGGGTCGATAAGAGGCAAGTTTTCGATTCGTTTTAGATACTTCAACCGCACGTCTGATTATCTTTTTCGCCTCCCTTTATCGAATAATGATGACTTTTCAGCGCAAATTGTGGCGAGAAGATGGAGCAGTTTCTCAAGAGATGCTTTTATCATTCTGGTCAGTATAATTCGGAGGAAGATATGACAGCCCTCGATTCAAAACTCAAACAGCAGGAGGTACTTACTAATCGACCCTCTTCTTTCTCTTGCGATTTTTACGTAGAATATTTAGAAATGGAGAAACTTGTATAATCTCATGTAATGACATTTTCAGGGAGATCAACCATCGAACAGATTATTTTATTTGTCCATACCGCCAAACATATTTGTAGACGTGGTACGTTGCGCTAGTACCAAAGCTTCTTCGCCTAGCGGCTGGACAAGGGTTATTGTCGAAAAGCCTTTCGGCCGCGACTTGGAGTCGTCCAGTGAGCTAACTCGATGTCTCAAGCAGTATCTGACCGAGGATCAAATATTCAGGTTGGCTAAGCTAAACAATAACCTTTTGTGTTTTTTGTGATGGAAGGAAATTATCTACTTCATTGTTGAAATGCATAGCATTTTGTAGAATTGATCATTACTTGGGCAAGGAATTGGTCGAAAACCTCTCCGTACTTCGTTTCTCTAACCTCGTATTTGAGCCCCTATGGTCGAGAAATTACATCCGCAATGTCCAGCTCATATTTTCCGAAGATTTTGGTAGCGAGGGGCGAGGAGGGTAAGGCTTGAATCAAGAACGTCGTAATCTTAACCACACTGTAAAAATCCCAGTCCCTGCTCCTTAATTCCTTGTGCTGTTCGCCAGATACTTCGATCATTATGGCATAATCCGAGACATAATGCAAAATCATCTGCTTCAAATATTAGCTTTGTTTGCGATGGAGACGCCCGTCAGCTTGGATGCTGAAGATATCCGCAACGAAAAGGTGTTAGAATGAGTACATTTGCTTACGAAAAAACGTTTCTAAATAGCATGCAATCCTATGTAATGCGGTCAGGTCAAAGTCTTGCGATCAATGAGGCCTCTGCAACTAGAAGACGTGGTCGTCGGGCAGTACAAAGGGCACAACAAAGGCGGGAAATCATATCCAGGATACACAGACGACCCCACGGTCCCGAAGAACAGCTTAACCCCGACTTTTGCTGCGGCGGCACTCTTTATCAACAATGCCAGGTGGGATGGGGTCCCTTTTCTGATGAAGGCAGGCAAGGCTCTCCACGTCAAACGGTATTATAGCTGCATTCATTCTTTTCACTGTTCAGCTGAGAATAGATTGTTCGAAAGATATCGACAGCTCTTTTCTTTTTTTCTTTTTCGTCGGAATTAGGGCGGAGATTCGAGTTCAGTTCAGGCACGTTCCAGGTAACCTCTACAGGCAGAAATTTGGTGTTGACCTGGACAAGGCGACGAACGAGTTAGTCCTTCGTGTCCAGCCTGACGAAGCTATTTATGTCAAGATCAATAACAAGGTTCCTGGGCTCGAAATGAGGCTCGACCGAAGTGACCTTAATTTGCTTTACAAAGCCAGGTAATAAGCGCAAGCTCAATATCGAGTGTATATATCTATAGCCTTAGTTATTTTTTCCCCTTTAAGAGAAGTGGCAGTTTTAGGATACCTAACTTAAAAGAGTTGCAATTTTAGGAAACTAAATTTCAAAATCGAGGCAATTTATGGAGACAGCAAGCGCCAACTGTACGTCACATCGCCTCGCCTCTTCTAATGACTTGGCAATCCATCGGGAAGCCAACCGAGCACCATGTCATATAGAAGAGGTGACGCGGTACGACTGGACTGCCACGTCATACAAAAGAGGTGGCATACCGTCCAGTTGTCCTTAAATTGCCTCGATTTTGAGAGTTAGTGTCCTAATATTGCAATCCCTTGGATGTCCTGAAAGTGCCAACCCTCTTAACTTAAATTACATGAGAAAATTAAGTCATATATATATATATATATATATATATATATAAAATATATTTCTGCTAAACAAGTCGGAGCAATATACCGAGTAAATAATATGTGCGCAGGTATCCAAGTGAAATCCCTGATGCTTACGAAAGGCTTCTTTTAGATGCTATCGAAGGCGAGAGGAGGTTATTCATTCGGAGCGACGAGCTCGATGCTGCGTGGGGTTTGTTTACGCCGCTGCTGAAGGAGCTCGACGAGAAGAAAATCGCGCCGGAGTTTTACCCTTACGGCAGCAGAGGACCCGTCGGAGCTCATTATCTTGCTGCTAAACACAATGTTCGCTGGGGAGATCTCATGGACGAAGATTAAACGATAGGATAAGACTCAGTTCGCTTTCTTTCCTTCGCTCGCCGTCTTAATTTACGTCGATCATCAACTGCAATTCATATATGAACTTCAATGAAAGTTTACTCGAAATATCTGCGAATTTATGAACTCTGTTTCACATCGAATCGATTGGTTTAACGATCGATGCAATGTAAAACGCCATATCTGAATCTTAAGAGCAAAATTGGATGACGAAAACTCTGTAAGCTATACATGTGAAATCGATCAACTATAAGATTCGTCGTATTCGCTCTTCGCCATTTTTTTTTTCATCGAAGTGTCATGGCGTTGTACTACATTGCTAGCCCGTCGCTTTAAACTTATGACGGCTCGTCCTCACGCAGAAGGGTTCGACCCGAAGATGCAAATCGAAAACGAGCAAAGCATGCTGTAATATAAATTATGTGGCAAAGAAAAAAAAGAAGAATAAGGCAATTGTAATAATTTTTTGGGATAAAATCCAAAATAGTCTCCGATGTTTTTTACCCTATGTACCAATTTAGTCCCCGATATTTCACCTGAACCAATTTAGTCCCTAATGTTGTTGATTTTGTATCAATTTGGTCATTTCATCACGATTAATATCAATTTTAGCGGGAATTTTGTACGCGCCCCAATTTAGTCCCTAAATCATGTCTAAATCGATAAAATTTGAAATGGTTACTGAAATTAGGGTACGAAACTAAAAATTTATCCTCCGAAATTCGAACATGAACTTTAGATCGTCTGATTCGCCGAGATTCGTTGGCAGTAGAAGAAAATAGTACAAACCCCCCAAATCTTGCAAATATCTAAAATTCAATCCATACATGATTTAGTATGGGGTACGCGTGAAATTCCCGCTAAAATTTACGTTAATCGTGACGGAATGACCAAATTGGTTCAAAATCGATAACATCAAGAATTAAATTAGTTTAGGCAAAACATCAGAGATTAAATTGGTCCATAATATAAACACCGGGACCATTTTGAGTTTTATACCTAATTTTTTCTTTTATGGAATGTAATGTAAATTATTGTCATTACTCATTTCTTTTTTACGAGGAGATAAAATAGTAAATCGGAGAGAAATTAAGAGGAAGGAAGAAAGATGTCGATGGAGCTGGAGGAAATTGAGCTTGAAGCGGAGGACTTCAACTCTTCGGTGCCCCTGAAGAAGGTGCCGTACGGCGACGTTTTTGAGGCGTCGCGCGCGGGGGACGTTGAGCGCCTCCGTTACCTGATAGACAGTGGCGTCAATGTGAACGCGCGGGACAAATGGGACTCCGTGGCGCTCTACTACGCGTGCCTTGCGGGCCACCTGGAAGCCGCGAGGATGCTGCTGGAGAACGGTGCTATATGCTCCGAACATACCTTTGACGGCGACCGATGCCACTACGCCGCCCTCAATCTCAAGGTTCGGAAATTGCTCAAAGCCTATGAAGCACGACCGCCGACTCTCAGCCCTCTGCAGGCTGCTTTGAGAGAAGCTTTCCTCGCCTGCGAAGCCAACCGAGACTATCTCCTCGCCAGAGACGACAATAACAACAATCGTTACCCAGTTTCTCAATTACCACCGACAGGTAGTACTGTTTACTGATGATTAGATAAATGTTGTTAGTGTAAGCTTCAACTCTTCCTCCGTCCTCTTGACTCATTTTTAGTGACTTATCTATATCCAAAATGTTTGTCCTCAGCTTTTCCATAGTTAGGATTTTAAACTTTTGTTCCGTCTCGGTTGATGTCTTTTGCTGAAGTTGGATAGTCGTAGGGACACGTTGGACTGATTTGAAGCCAACATCAGTTTGGATAATATCAAATTGTGCAGTGCTTTGGTTCTTTGTTACATATGAGAGTGTTTTCTTCGAATTGATGTTACGTAGAGTAGCCTCTCGGAATTATATATTAAGGTTTCTCCAAACGTATGATAGTATTCTCAACAGAGGGTTTATCTATGAAGATACGCGGTATCTGTGTATTTACTTGTTACCTTGTATCAATTGCGATTTCTGTCTGGCGAGTCTTGATTCTCACAACTGGAAAGAAAGGAAGAAACTTTGATACTGTTGCCATGGGAATGCTTACTAGGTGGTTTACATTGAAATTGCAGGCGAATTTTCTAATGGAGAAACAAAGTCCACCAGCTACACCCCCCCTGATATAGTGTTTTATGTGCAAGGAAGACCCCTTGAAGCTCATAGGCTTATCTTGGCTGCGAGGTCTCCGTTTTTCAAGAAAAAGTTTGAGACTGAGTGGAAACACCGAAAGGAAGTACGCCTCTCGCGGGAAAGGCTCTCCTACCCATCCCTTTTCAGCCTTGTCTACTTCTTTTATTCGGACAGATTAGAAGTCTCCATTGACGATATGGAAGATCTAGCTAGGATTTGCCGAGTTTGCAAGTGCCATTCTCTACAAACTCTGATCGAGAAAGAAATAGTCCATCAAAGACATGCCGAGTACAAAGCCCTTCGTGAAATAGACAGCTCCCAGAAGAGGTTTATATTGCAGGGTCAGTCTCTTCCCGAAGAAGATCGCCTGCCTTCTGCTTTGAGTCGTTTCCTTCAAGTTTCTCTTTCCAATTCAACCGGAGGGCAAATCCTAGAGGATGATGTCGTGCCACTTGTTGGTTTGCAGCATATGAGTGTGTCCGAAGATGATCTGGCTGATGTATGTGTGAAGGTTGAGAACAAGATATTTCGATGCCACCAAATTGTCTTAGCATCAAGATCTGACTACTTCAAAGCAAGGTTATCCCGAATGAAAGAATTTTTGGACGGAAGAGATACTTCGCTTGATAGTGTTCTTCCATGTCTCGAAGAAAATGACCTGAGCACGGATGCTTTTCAGAAAATGATAGAATATATGTAAGTCTTTCTTCCTTCCTCTCATTTGAATCTGACTGTTGATTGTGCAGCGTTATACTCTTGAACTGATTGTTTGTTAGAGACTCTCCATCTTAGACCCCTTGCAACGTTCTTATTTTTTATTTTTATTTTTATTTTTATTTTTTTCTGTAGTTAACTTCATCATTTCTGAATTATCTGATTGGATTGGAGATCTATTATACTTCATATAATCATATGGACCCCTAACAAAATACATCTTATATGTTGTTTCAGGTATACAGATAGTCTGAGCGATGTAGATGCCGATCAGGTTTGTTCTGCCCTTTAGACTCGTAATTCACATAAATTATTCGGCGCTATTCAACTGTTAACCATGCAGGCTGAAGAAATGTTTGATGCTGCCTCAAGATATCTATTATTTCCTCTTAAACGTGCAGTTGCCGACGCTCTTCTACCCCAACTACAAATGGCTTCTCCAGCCGAGATATGCCATTGGCTGCTATTATCAGACATGTAAGGGCCATTGATTATTATTCCCTTCTGAGTCCTCTCTAACATTCTAGTTTCAGCTGTCTCTTCCTGTTGCTTCTTCATCATTAATCTGAAGCAATCTTTTGCTACATATGCGAAGGTATGGGGTCTCAAAGGTTCGTGAATACTGTCTGGACGAAATAGCCTGCAATTTCGAGACGTTTGCTGACACCTGCCAGTTTCGGGCAATGCTGCTGACCCTCCCGCCTCCTTCCGGAGAATCGACGCTTAGGACGACGGCGCCTAGTGCGCCGGGAGCAGAGGCAAATACAGAATCGAACCTCCTTGACGATATGCGGGAGAAATGGCTCGAGGCTGAAGGCGCTGAACTCGACAAGAGGGATGAGAGTGCCGTGCTCTTCGACCACCGCCTTCAGATGCTCGTGCTTTTGGCGGAGAAGGAAAACTCCGACGAGTGAAGGACTAAATTTCTTGAATATTACAGTTGAACACATTTGTTCATCAAAGAGATGAATAATGTTTGGTCCTAAGATATGTGGAGATTGATTAAGATTGGGAATGGCAACGAGCCCATGTTTAACTGGAACCTGCCTTCGGGGCGGTTCTAAATCCGAACAAACGGATCCCGAGGCAGGTTTCGACTGGTCGACTGGGTTTTTTGGTGGGTCCCACCATCCCGGCCGAATATATATGGATATATATTAAAAAGAATATTATATTAAGACCTTTTTTTTTTTATATAAAACAGTTTGATTTGGTTTGTTACTCAATTAATTTAGTAAGTTAATTGTTTTTATAATTTTACCTTTTCAATTGTTAATTTATTCCAAATTACCCTCCTTAATTAAAATTTTAGCTATTAAATATTTTAAATTAATAATAACTTTTAGAATATAAAATAATATTATATATTTATATTTTATTGTATATGTATTAAGCATGTTTAAATATACTTGTTAAAAAATAAAAAACCTTCTTCCTCAAAAATCTCTCTATAAAAAAAATTCTAATTTATTTTTATTCTCCGACGGCGGTTACAAATTTATTGTCGCTATGGTCGTCGACCCCTTACTGATGATGAACTTATGCCATTAATGTAGTGGTTATAGGCTTTACCAACTCTCCCGTCTAATACTTCTTACCTTGGTGGATCACAATTTCATTCTATTTCATAGATGATGGTTGAACTTAATGGATCACAACTTATGCCACTAGTGCAGTGGCTATGAACTTAATGAAATAGATGATGGTTGAAGCCCTCGTAATCTATTTCATTCTCTTTCACAATTTCCTTATTTGGTTTTATATTTTGTTTATTTTTAGTATGAGTGTTTCCTTTTTCTCTTATATGATATTTTTTCTTCGAGAGTTTTCTCTCTCGTATGAGAGTATTTCTCTTTGAATAAGAGTTTGCAATGGTCTTATAAAATAGATCTGAGAAGTTAACATCGTGCTGGCATTGGTGATTCAAATAATGAAATTATGGATTTTGATTGGATACTCGTTTCTTTTCTGAACAATATTACATTAAAATACGAAAATTCAAGATCGAAATAGCGAGAAGGTCAGAGGCCATTGTAATCGATAGCAAGAGACCACAACATATGTCTATACGTCAGTGTCGGCTTACATACCTTTAACTGATCCCATCGCCCATTCTCAACGGGGTTTTTGTCAAAAGTGATTGAATAAAGATTACAATTGATGATACTACTTGAAGAATGGATTGCAATTGACGATATCAGTATACCTATCTTTTTGGTGTTCCTTTAAATTATTCAACAATTTTATTTATTGATTTATATTTCTAAAATTTTGGTTAATTGATACCACGGAATAATATTATTCGTATCCTTAATAAAAAACTTATATAATAATGGAAATGTAGGAGTCTTCAAATTGTGACACGTGTCCAATTATAATTAAATGCAATAAATGAATAAAAAAAAACAAATATAAAAACATAAAGAAAAAACTATCCACTCCACTATATCACATGTAATGGACAAAAAATACCCCCATTGGCAACCTCTCTCATTTTTAAAATAGTTTCTCTTTTTCATTTGTCATCTAAAAGGTAAAATAGTCTCTTCTCTGTAGCCTACGATATCTCACTTTGTCCTGTCCGAGTTGATTGCGAGTAATTTCTATGATCTCTGTATTTCTTTTTAGGATTTTGTGTTGCGAGGACCATGGTGTTGATGAAAGCGACTGAGGAGGAGATCAATGAATAAAAAACTTGAGCGGGGTGGTAAGTAAAGGATTGGACCATCGTGGAAAAATTAATATATTGTCTCTGTTTGCTGATGAATCATTTAGTTGTTATTAGTTGTTATTGGCCTTTTAAATGCATTGTCTGATGATGATTGAATTTTATATGAATATAATATATTTATACATATTTTATAATCAAAAAAATTGAAATTAGATGGTATTCAATTAGATTAATTTTGTTTATTTTTATATTTTTATTCTTATATTGTTAGATGTAATTTATGCCGTCACCTAATAAGATTCTGTGCCAATATAGAGTACATATGGTTATTGCCTTGGGATTACGGCATGATAGATTCATCTTTTTTCGATAATATAAACTTAAATTTATGTAGATATTCATATACAATATGATAGTTGAGTGCAACCAACCGGGTCTTAATATTTTTAGAATTGAATGAGATGAAGAGTAAAATTATTAACTCATCAAACGACAATAACTTTGATGCAATTAACTATAATTTATTATTATCTCTCAGCAAATATATCAGACTATTTGACATATTACTTTTCCTGATATTATTTATAATTTTTTTTATTTTAAGATAAGTATGTTTAATATTGTAAAAGATACAAATTTTCATTTAGATATCCTAAAAAATTTATAATATTTACATGTTAAAAATTATATTAAAAATCAACAAATATTATTAATTTTTTTCCTGACACATAACTAAGCTATCTAATTATAGGTAGTTAAGACCCGTGCCTTGCACGGCCAAAAAACTAGTATATACTAATTAAAAAGCATAGTTTTGAGCACTCTTCTAGTGAAGCCACTTCATGGCCGTAATAAATATTTTTAATAATTTATAGAACTATTTAATATGAATAATAACAATATTTAATAATAGCACAGCCACAAAGTTGAAAAATGAGATGAGAATATCCAATAAGAACCATGGTTGATTGGATGTTGCATACACCTCATGTTACACGTGGAGGAAATTATCTGTTTCTTCTGTTTAATATAGAAATAATGTTCAATATATAAATAACGTTAGTAACTGAAAATAATATTTATTGATAAGCATTAGCCATCGCCACATCTACCACTCATCTTTATACACGTCTCATAAGTAACGTAAGGGCTTAGGTTCTTATCCTCTTCTCTTGACCGTGGCCATATTTAATTTTTATTAGCTAACATTTTTCAAATGAATCATCACTCAATTTATTTCTCAAAATTCAATTGAAAACATATCTTATAATTCAATGATTGACTTATCACTTTCTTTAATAAGATATCTTTTCCTTCCATTTATTTTTTAAAATTAAATATTATTTTTTTCTCTCCCATGTGGTTAGGCATAATATATATCCGTGAATAAAATAACGAAAAACTACATTTTTTTGCTCGGTAGTCTTTCTCCTTCGCCTTCCTTCGTCATCCTCAAAACGAACAAAAATTCATCATCAATGATGAACGGCCTGCACGCCGCCTCTGATTTCAAGCTCGTGGGCTTCAAAAACTTCGCCAGAACCAACCCAATGTCCGATCACTTCCCCGTCCACCGTTTCCACCACGTCGAATTCTACTGCGGCGACGCAATCAACACCTCGAGCCGCTTCTCGCACGGTCTGGGCATGCCCATCACTCACAAGTCGGACCTATCCACCGGAAACTCGGCCCACGCGTCGTACCTCCTCCGCTCCAAGAGCCAGCAGCTCTGCATCCTCTTCACCGCCGCCGCCTACTCTCCCACTCTTTCCGACCCTTCCTCAGCCGCGATTCCCAGCTTCTCCGCCGAATTACACCGTCGATTCACCGCCTCCCACGGTCTAGGCGTCCGTGCCGTGGCGGTGCAGGTAATTGGGGATGTTAATTTTACGAAGTAGTGTATGATTGTGTTAATTTTGAAAGATGATATTAAACCCTATTCTCAGGTCTCTTCAGCTGCAGAAGCTTTTGACATCGCGGTATCCCGCGGCGCCGAACTGTCCTCACCGCCCATTGTCCTCTCCGACGGCCAGACAACCATCGCAGAGGTGAAACTGTACGGAGACGTCGTCCTGCGGTTCGTCAGCTGTCCCGAGGATTCTCAGGCCTCCTTTTTCTTGCCAGGCTTCGAGTTCAACGATGGCCACGCTGACCTCGATTACGGGCTCACGAGGCTCGACCACGCGGTGGGCAACGTGCCGGAGCTCGCACCGGCGGTGGAGTACGTGAAGAAGTTTACAGGTAAATAAAATTAAAATCCCAGTCGAACGATGTGACTTTGGCTTGTTCTTCTATAGGAAAAAAAGTGATTGTTGCAAAATTAATCATTACCATTGGCTGGTCTGCAAGTTTATGCATCTGACCTTCTTACATTGGCAAAGTTTATCGCCGACTGTCTTCGACTACCGAAAAAGATTTAATCTTTGCCTGTTTTCAAAAGGGTTCCACGAATTTGCTGAGTTCACGGCCGAAGATGTGGGGACCGCCGAGAGCGGGCTGAACTCTGTGGTCCTCGCGAACAACGCCGAGACCGTACTCCTCCCCCTGAACGAGCCCGTGCACGGGACGAAACGGAGGAGTCAGATACAGACGTATCTTGAGCACAACGAAGGCCCCGGCCTGCAACACCTGGCTTTAGTGAGCCAAGATATCTTCACGACCCTGAGGGAGATGAGGAAGAGAAGCGGGATCGGAGGGTTTGAGTTCATGCCTTCCCCGCCCATAACTTATTACAACAACCTCAAGAACAGGGCGGGAGATGTACTGACCGACGAGCAGATTGCTGAGTGCCAGGAGTTGGGGATTTTGGTTGATAGAGACGATCAAGGGACTCTGCTGCAGATCTTCACCCAGCCCATCGGCGATAGGTAACCACCGTAGAATCGATGGGCTCGACTTTTTTTCAATTATTTTTTTTTCTATGGCACAATGATTGAGCTCGCGCCATTCCACTTCGTTGCAGGCCAACCATATTCGTAGAGATAATCCAGAGAATAGGATGCATGCACAAAGACGAAACAGGGGAGTTGTACCAAAGGGCGCCTGTGGGGGCTTCGGAAAGGGTAATTTCTCGGAGCTCTTCAAGTCGATCGAAGATTACGAGAAGATGCTCGAAGCCAAGCAAGTCAATAATGTAGCTTGAGTTGAGCTCGTTTGCTATGCTTTGTCTATGGCTCTCTCACTTGTTTAATGATCCATCGTATCGTTTCCATGTAGAAGAAGACTACATTCCATGAGATATTGGACGAATAATATGTTATTGATGGTTATTACATCCTAGAAAGTTTCTATCCCACCTCAAGACTAATGATTTCATCCACACTTCAACATCACTGATAAAAAAAAAACATATTATATTTTAGTATTGCATATTGTTTTTACTCTAAGCAAATAATTGTTGATGCATTACATTGGCCTTTCCACATCATCTATTTTGTGTCTTTGCTTACCAATACATACTAATTAGATCAGAAAAGGCCAACAAAGATTAAGACTAAGATGTGTTACTTATCTGAACATCAAAGCCTCCAAATCTTGGGCTTTTTATATGATTCCACACTTCAACTTCAAGGATGATACAATATATTATTTTGAAGCTAGAATTTACGGCAACAATAGTGTGATATATACTGCTACATTGGCCTTTTCTTGCCTATATTATTATTATTTACATTAATCTGTTAGTGTCTTTCCCTCGAAGACATTGTTTCATTTCACACTTAAGACAACGAATGAGTGAGATAGACTCCAAATTTAATTTCAAATATATATATCAAACGAGCCCACATTTTTGTGAAAGCAAAATACATCCAATTTAATCCTCACAAATGGTCCCAAAATATTGGACATCAGTGTGAACGGCTTATGATAACCTTAGCGTACTTCACTACTATATAAAAGCAAGAACATGGACCAACGCTAACCATAAGGAAAACTAAGATTATATTTTTAATTAAAAGAAGTAATTAATGGCAAAGGCAGCTAAGAACAGTTTACTATTGTCAATGATTGTAGTTATGTTTATCGCAAAGGCTTACGGTGGAAGGACGAAGCTCAGACATTACTCTACTAGAGGCAGCGAAGGCGGCGGCGGCATCTGTAAATTAATGGTGGAGACTCAAGGATACACTTGCGAAGAGCATAAGGTATGAATATAATTTTTTTTTTTCGTTCTTTATGATGATTAATTGGTGTGATGATCATCATGTATTAGGTGACAACGAAAGATGGCTACGTACTTGGCATGCAGAGAATCCCGAGGGGGCGATCCGGCGGCAAAAAGGACAGTAATAGCCTGCCGGTCCTTCTCCAGCATGGAATCTTGAGTGTAATAACGTTATAATACACGCATTACATGTCGTAATAATGGTCAGATTCGAGTTTCTTGATCGACTGATTATACTTAATATTAATAGGACGCTAGGACGTGGCTGTCGAACTCTCCAACTGAGTCGTTGGGATTCATCTTGGCTGATGGTGGCTACGACGTGTGGCTCGCCAACGTCAGAGGGACCACTTACAGTAGCGGGCACGCCTCTCTTAGTCCTAACGATGAGGTACACTTAGGTTCCTCCGTGTAATAACATATATAGCTTTTGCAAAGTATTTCATTTTAGTTCTTGAATATAGGAGTATTGGGACTGGTCGTGGGATGAGCTGGTTTCTTTCGACCTTCCGGCCATGTTTCAGTACGTTTACGGGCAGACGGGGCAGAAGCTGCACTACGTAGGCCATTCCCTGGTAATGAATGATTCATAGTATACACAGTAGTTAGTATATATATGATCGACGATGATGAAGATGGTGATGATAGGGGACTTTAATGGCTATTGGGGCATTTTCGAGGCAAGAGGTTTTGGACATGACGAGATCGGCCGCTCTGCTCAGCCCGATTGCTTATTTAGGAAAGATGCCGTCTCCTTTGGCCCGAGCAGCCGCCGAAACTTTCATAGGAGAGGTAAGCGAAGTTTCAATGTAATAATATGAATACATCGATCGGCCATGTTTCGACAAAGGCTTGTGCTTTATTACCTCTATCACAGGCCTTGTACTGGCTGGGAATCAAAGAATTTGCTCCAGGAGGGTGAGTTTATGCTTGCATTGCCTCACTCTTGATTTATAGAAAAATAAAATAAAATAAATATTAAAAAAAAAAAGGTAAATAATAAATAGTTCATGTTTATTGCAACACAGAGGAGCTGCTTCCAAGCTTGTGAGTGACATCTGCAGCCACATTGACTGTAGTAACCTGGAGAATGTCATCACAGGTTGGGAAATATATAATTATATATGTATATATATATATTTAACCGTTAGATAAATAATTTTTTCAAAATCTTTCGATAGGCCCGAATTGTTGCATGAACTCTTCTTCGCCGTCTCTCCCGCAAGAGCCGACGTCGACGAAGAACATGATCCATCTTGCTCAAAGTAAGCAAATGATGATACTTGAAATGAAACTGATAATGTTAGGAATGAGATGAGAAACTGTGTAATGATTTGAAATTTTATGGCTTCAGTGATCAGAGAAGGCACCATAGCAATGTACGATTACGGCAGTGCTGACGGGAACAACCAGCACTATGGCCAGCCAACGCCACCGCCGTATAACATAAAGAGCATTCCCAACGATCTTCCACTTTACTTCAGCTACGGAGGGAAAGATTTGCTCTCTGATGTCAGCGATGTTCAGACGCTCATAAACACGCTCGCTGGCCACGATCCCGACAAGCTCGTGCTGCAGTACGTCGAACAGTATGCTCACTTGGACTTTACTTCTGCTTACAATGCCAACCAAATAGTGTATGATCCTCTCATGGCCTTCTTCAAGCTGAATTAGGACAGACTCTTTTTAATGTCTTGATTGTTTATAGCTTAGTTCCCTGTGTATTTTCTTATGATCTCTTCAAGCTTGTTTATAAAACTCCACGATAGATCAAAAACAGAGAAAAAAAAAACTCACAAACACACACCTACCCACACACACACACACACATATATATATATATATACATTCCAAGAGACACACCCATTAAACCCACATATATAAGGGATAAAGAATGAATGTGTTGTTTTCCATTAATGATGGTCATTCTCTATACCTAACATTGTCAATGGATTGGGAAGTTGTGTTGCCATGTTAAGAGTTCTTTAGCCTCAAAATTAGAGTCCATAGATATCCCACAAAAGAGGATATGAGTCGACATACTTTCTTGAACTGCCTCCAATCCAACTTTAGGCTTCTTTATTGCTTCCTTAAATAGTTACCACCCATCATTTTCGCTAGAAAAAAATAAAATAAAAAGGAAAAGAAAAAGGGATAAAGATCTGAAGCTCATTTTAGCTCTGAGGGAGGAGGGAGAGAGAGAGAGAGAGAGAGAGAGAGAGAGAGAGAGGGAGAGATCTCAATAGTTTCCAAAAGCTATCCATCATTTTCTTCTAACTTGCCTTTTTTTTTTTATCTGTTTTCTATTCTTCCCACTTTAGCTCATTTATTCCTCGGACCAGTTTTCTTCTTTTCGTGTTTAGGGTTTTGTCTGAACTTGCTAGATAAACTTCAAGATCTGCTCCACTTTTCACCTTTAGCAAAGCCCTTGCCAAGTACTTGCTTGGGATATTATTACTGTTATTATTATTTTGGCGACACAAAAACTACAGATAGTATCAGAAATTAAAGGCATGTGTGGGTTTGGATGAGCCAAAATTGCTTCTTTATTGTTGTTGTAGCGAGGGTGGAGGGAGTGGATTGAAGGGTCTCAAAAATTGTGGGTCGAATCAGACCCTTTTTCAACATCTCCAAGTCTCAAAAGATTTGCTTTCTTTTTTTGTCTGCAATATGAGGTTATCTGGTGAGTTTAGTGCTGAGCCTGAGGAGGGTAAGTTGTTCAATCTATAGCTTAACTCTTCTTTTTCGCTAACATTAAGCAAAGAAATTATTCATTGATTGTGCTTTAACAATTTGGGTCATTGAAGGTGAGAAGAAATGCTTGAATTCCGAGCTATGGCATGCATGTGCTGGTCCTCTGGTCTCTCTTCCGCAGATTGGAAGCCGTGTTGTTTATTTTCCTCAAGGCCATAGCGAGCAGGTTTCACTTTTGTCTTCTAAATTGTGGAAAGTAATGCTATTTATTTACTTGTTTTATGGTGGAAAGATCTTCCTTTTGTAGCGATATAGCACTACTATCTTAGTTGGCTCGATAAGCTTTTTTGTCCAACTGTAGGTTGTTAGAATCTGCTTATAACTTCCTTAACTGATGTTATTTTCTGTCTTTTGCTGTTTGTCTGTGACGAGTTGCTTATTTGTGTTCCCCCGGCAAGTATGACACATGTTGAAAAAACCTAGTTAATGTGATAGAATCCTCTATGCTGAACTATGTCGAAGGATGATATCTCTATGCTCCTATATTGCCTTACTTTAGGAATGTTTATGCGGGAAATAGTCAGTGTAAATTCATTATTCTCTGAAGAACTGCTGATTATTACATGCATATATGGGGTTTGTCCTTGGGTTCTTGAATTTGTAGTAAGATGGCTCGTATTCAGGTTTCTGCCTCTACAAACAAGGACATGGATGCTACTCTACCTAATTATCCCGGCCTACCTCCACAACTTATATGTCAGCTTCACGATGCTACTATGCACGTATGATTTGGATATTTCTCAAACTTTTGTCTTTTCATACGTGCCCTTCGATAATGCTTGAAAGTCGAAACATTTATTGTTATTGCAGGCAGATATTGAAACAGATGAGGTTTATGCACAGATGACTTTGCAACCGCTTAGCCTGGTACTGAATTCAACACTTTTTTTATACTCTCAATTCACGTCGTGCTTCGGCATTAATTATTTCATTTTTTTTTTATGTTCCTCAGCAAGAGCAAAAGGACATATGCCTCCTACCAGCTGAGCTTGGGGCACCTAGCAAGCAGCCAACGAACTACTTCTGCAAGACCTTAACCGCTAGTGACACGAGCACCCACGGAGGGTTTTCTGTTCCTCGCCGGGCTGCGGAGAAAGTGTTCCCGCCTCTCGTGGGTCCCGCCGAATGATTCTTGGAATTTGAATGTTATGTTTTATGAGCTCCAATCGTCTGTAAGATTTAATCCAATGCTTTTACTTCTTCAGGATTACTCTCAGAGCCCTCCTTGCCAAGAATTGATGGGAAAGGACCTTCATGGCAACGAGTGGAAGTTCAAACACATCTTTCGAGGCGAGTTTCTGCAACGAAAGGAGTAGTTAAATCATTTTATGTTACTAAAATTGTTGTCCCGTGTTGTTATAATAAAGGTCAGCCGAAGAGGCATCTTCTTACAACGGGGTGGAGTGTGTTCGTGAGTGCAAAGAGGCTTGTTGCTGGGGATTCGGTTATTTTCATCTGGTATGCTGTCATATTTCAGACTTACAAGGCAATTTTTCACACTTAACATCGTAATAACAAGAACTCGTCTAATGCATACCAGGAATGGAAGTAATCAGTTGCTGCTGGGGATTCGCCATGCTAATAGGCCTCAAACTGTTATGCCTTTGTCTGTTCTGTCAAGTGACAGCATGCACATTGGGCTGCTTGCTGCTGCTGCTCACGCAGCTGCAACTGATAGTCGCTTCACTATCTTTTACAATCCAAGGTAAGAAATGCTTACAATTACTTTGCCCGAAAACATAAAACAACTGCTTAGAAACTTGATTGGCATCTCTCATGTTTCAGGGCAAGCCCATCAGAGTTTGTGATTCCACTTGGAAAGTACGCCAAGGCAGTTTATCACTCAAGAGTCTCTGTCGGCATGCGGTTTAGGATGCTTTTTGAAACAGAAGAATCAAGCGTCCGCAGGTATGCTCTAAATTTATTCAAACTGGGACAATCAAAATAAGGAAAATAGTCAGCTTTCTTTCTTGTGCACTTACATAATGCGTGTATATATATCTATGTATATATTTATATAAATATTGGCCTCAGGTATATGGGTACGATTACTGGAATCTCTGATTTGGATCCAGTTCGTTGGCCAAACTCGCATTGGCGGTCTGTGAAGGTAAGTAACTGCGTGCGTCGGCACAGTTTAGTGTGTGCACTTTTAGCCTATATGTTTGGAGTTCAGACAATGTTGCCCTTCATTTTTTAGGTTGGGTGGGACGAATCAACTGCAGGAGAGAGGCAACCAAGAGTCTCCTTGTGGGAGATCGAACCCTTAACGACTTTTCCGATGTATCCATCGCCATTCTCCCTCAGACTGAAGCGACCATGGCCTTATGCACTGCCCTCGTTCGCCGGTCTTGTTTAATGATGATAAATAATATCTACTAACGTTCTTTTACCTTTTTTGTAGTTTGTTTATCTTATCCATGATATTTCAGGTCTTAAAGACGGGGACATGAGCTTGAATTCTCCAATGTCATGGCTTCATGGTGATCAAGGGGTCATGCAATCACTCAATTTCCAGGGGTTCGGTGGTGTGAACCCTTGGATGCAACCTCCGAGGCTCGATCAAGCTTCCATGCTCGGGCTACAACCTGATATCAACCAATTAATGGCCTTGCAAGAATTTGGATCCGTGGATCCCTCGAAGCTCCGTGATAGGAATCTCTTGCAATTTCAGCTCGACAGTTCTGCTCAGAATCAAGTGCTGCATCAGCAGAACTTCCTTCACAGTAATTTCCCAGAAACCAACCTCGTTCCCCAGGCTCAGATCTTGCAGCATCGGTTAAATCCTCAGGTTGAGCTGGCCTCCGAGCCCCAGTTTATTACCACCATGTCTTCGAACGGCCATCTGCAGAACTTTTCAGACCCTATGGGGAACCCGAATCAACTGACATCATCGAACAATTCTTCCGTGCAAGGTCTCATGAGCTCTTTTCCTTCCCGTGGAGATCCGTCTGAGTTACTAATCGCCCTTTCGCCGAACCCCTTTATGTCTCTTTCCTCTTCATCCAAACGACTTGCTTTGGATCCTCAGCTTGCCACATTTCCCAAGGTTTCTCAATTCGGGATGGCTGATTCCAAGCCCGCTGACCTCTCGGCCTTGTTGCCACCATTTCCGAGTAGAGATTTCTCAGTTCGGTCCCAAAACGACACGTTTCAAGTGGGTATTGGTCCACCTACTAATATGCTGAATGGCTTATCATCATCATCAGCAGCAGCAGCATCCCTTAGAAACGGTGGAAAGACGAACTCAACCTCCACCACCTTTGCAAGTAACCAAGGCAATGAGTTTCCTCTTAACTCTGATCTGACGGATGAATGTGGCTACTTGCAGTCCTCCGAAAAAGTGGGGCTAGTGAACGCAAGCAAAGGAGGAGCCTTCGTTAAGGTGAGCAAAACAATTTTAGAACAATTTCTTCTTATATATGTCTCTCCTCTCCTGACTTGAATATATATATGTATGTATGTACGAATGGAAATAATACTAGGTTCACAAGTTAGGGTCATTGGGGCGTTCCATTGACATCTCCAAATTCAGCAGCTACGAAGAGCTGAGAAATGAGTTGGCCCGCTTATTCGGGCTTGCGGACCTTTTGGAGGACTCTGAGAGATCAGGCTGGCAGCTTGTATTCGTCGACAGAGAGAACGATATTCTCTTGCTCGGTGATGATCCTTGGCAGTAAGAACCTAACTAACCGACCAATCATCTTCTCTTTCGATTCGCTTTATCATGAAAATACTAATTAATTTCATCGTGTAATTTCAGGGAGTTTGTAAACAGTGTATGGTATATCAAGATCCTTTCTCCACTTGAAGTGCAGCAAATGAGTAAAGAAGGTATCGACGGCGATCTCTGTGACTACACGGATCTCAGAAGCAACTTGAACGGTATACAGTCGGTAGGATCACTTGAATACTGAGGCTCGTTCAAGTGAAAGAATTCACGTCGAATGTTCTTGTTTTGTGTGCTAGCTTCGTATTATGTCTGTCTATCTAACTCGGCTTCATTGAAACTACATATGCCAGGTAATTGTAATGTGTGTATCTTATATGACACGATGAATGTAATCTTGTAATAGAACGAAATCGGAAACTTTTCAATTTTACCGCAGCTTCAACCACATTCGAGCTTCATTGTTCAATTATGTCTCGTATTATAAGAAAGTATTAAGGTCGGAAAAAGCCACGAGTGGCGATCATCCCGGGTGGGCCCACGGAGCTTAGTCCACACTGGTTTAATGGCTGCTGAATGAGAGTGTTGGTGCGGTTTGGCGAGTTTGATCTTTCTCCAGCCCGTTATGGACGGGGAGGTTCTTATCTCGGTCTTCTCTTTATTTCTCGCTTGTACTAATTTGCTGCCTGATTTATTGCTAGGAAATCATGCATCATTTGGCACTCTTACATCAGAAATTCTTACATGTATATGATTTTAACCAACATACGAACAACATAGATGTTGTAACATATAAACCTGCTGCTGATATCTATTTCTTGCTTTTTGTCTCTATGATAGAATAGATGAAAACAAACAGCTCTCCAATCAGTTATTATCATAACCATTTCTGTGTGCTTTCTGCCATCTCCAAGCTATGCTCAAGCTCTCCTCAAGATTCGTATACTTAGCTCTCCACTGAAGCTCGTTCCATATCTTGGACGGATCGCTATAGACCTCAGCGTAATCCCCGGGCCTTCGGCTAAGGTACTCTATCTTTATGTTCACACCCGTCGCTTTCTTACACGCATCCACGAACTGTTTCACCGAGCTGCCTGAAAAGAACAGTCAATAGAAACACTTCTTGTCAGCTCTGTATATGCAAATGTAATGAAAAAGAAAGATGAAATCCATTTGTCTTTTTTTTTTTTAATTCCCTCAACCTTTTCCCGTCCCAACGTTGTAGATACCGACTTTCCCAGGCTTTGCATGTGCAAGAGCTTTGACGTGGGCATCGATTAAATCCGTCACATCGATGTAGTCCCTAACGCAAGTACCATCCGCGGTGCTGTAGTCAGTTCCTCTTACCTTCATTACATCAAAACATCAAGAAAGTTCGAATATTTGTTACGATGTGTACTTTTAAAGACGATGAGATCGACACGGTAATGATTTTTGGTTTTTTTTTTTTTGTACAAGTACCTTCAGCCCTGGTATGATTCCTCTCGCAGCATCGAAGCAAGCGCCAGATATCCTGCCTTGTTCACGAAGTTCTGGCCTCGGGGCTTCTCCTAGCCTGCCCTCGGGGTCAGAGCCAATCACGTTGAAGTACCTGGCCGTTTAACAGCCATATCAGATATCTAATTTTCGTAAGTTAAATGACGGGGATGGAGAGGGCAGATTACCTTAAAATCATGACAGCCATATCTGATGTCTTTGAGTAGTCCAATATGATATCTTCTGCCATTTTCTTAGCCTTACCGTAAGGATTTATCGGTGACTGAGGAGTATCTTCTGTGATTGGCATCTTCTCGGGCTCGCCATATGTGGCGCAAGTACTTGAATATATCAGCGTTTTGATGCGGTGTTTCTCCATGGCCTTGACTAGCAGCAGAGTGTTGGATGTAATATTGTGATAGTACCTGGACAAGATGATCAGATTGGCTCTATGTCTTCTTACGGTGGGCTCGGTTTCAGATGGGGATTCAAAGACGCAAGAAAAGAAATACCTCAAAGGCTCGGCCGTACTTTCTCCTACATATGCCACGGCAGCAAAGTGCATGACAGCATCGAAAGCATTCTCGGAGAATATCTTGTCCACCTGACGGCACAAAAAAGGGCTGGCTTAGGAAGTCAAGAATATACGAATCCGACGAAAAAAAAAAAAGAAAAGATTTAAACAAAAGGGTTTATACGGCGCATTGATCTCCAAGATCGGCGTAAATGAACTGAAGCCTCCCGGGCTCGGGATGAAGCTTCTGCAGGACATTAACCGCTCCCATGTTTCCTCGAGAAAGGTTGTCCTAACAATGGAGATGACAGACTCAGTCAAGACACACATGAGTAAAGGAAAAAGGCGAGGCGTATATATATTATCGTACCACGATGGTCACACGGTAAGAGTCTTTGAGGAGCCGAAGAACCGCGTGAGAGCCGATGTAGCCTGCACCCCCGGTCACTAGGACATGAGTCACACCCGGCTCGTGCTCAGAAAACTGCGGCACGACGATAAGGCACAGATTGTTGAGATTATTCTTGGATATGTTAGAAGCTACACTAAAGGTTTTCCATTTTTATTTCATTACAGTTGATGATTTTATTACCTTGGGTGAAATCGTTGAACTAGGCGACCTCCTAAGCATGAAAATCAAAATCGCCGTGAGTGCAGCAGCTAACAGAATCTTTCTGGTGAACTTGCCTCTTGATCTCTTGCTCTCAAAATCCATCTTTGAGAGAGAGAGAGAGAGAGAGATGAGCAATTCAAGAAAAACAATTGGATCAATTTAGAACAGAAGAAAAAACGTACCTCTCCACTTGATGAATGGAATCGAAGATTACTAAAGCTCGTTCTTATGGGTGTAATAGAATCAATGGATCAAAGGGAGAGTCGTCGTCTCCTCACTGCAACGATTAATGGACATACATGTAAATGTAACAGAAAAGAATGGAGCCCATGAGGCATTCGACCATCTTTCATACAATTAATCAATAAAAATCATGTCTTTATGATTATCGAGAAATCATACCTGCAGGAAGATTCACCTTCTTTTTGCTTGATTCTTTTTCATGTCCGAAAAAAAAACCAATCTCAGATATTAAAAGAAAGAAAAAAAAAAAAGAGAACAACACTGAGAATGAGCAATAGAGAATATTACGAGGATATAACATTAAATGAAAGAATAAATGATGAGTAATACCTTTGCTGGAAATATTACATATACCATGGGACAGATATATATATATATATAAAGATGATTTATTAATGAAGATCTGATCGTGAAAATGGCTGAATCTGAAGTGTTCAATATAAATAAATATAACGAATGGGTCAACGTTAATAAATTGTCTAATATAATCTGAACACTGTAATTTGTAATGAAAGAAAAGGGCAAACTCGCACGTTGATGAGTATAACTAACGATTGAACAAAAGCCATGGAATTAGGAGAGCAACGACATTTACAACAACAACGAAGAAGCCATGCACAGACAGACATATATAGTGTGCGTTAGAGAGAGAGAGAGAGAGAGAGAGAGTTTCTAAATTAGGATCAATAACAAGAAGTATGTTTGTTCATTGGGGTTTTCTAAAATAAAATCAACTTTAAAGAGAAGAGGAAATAATAGAATAGAAATTTTCAGAATAATATATAAAATAAGAGTCAACGTGATAGGTAACATGAGTAAACTTGATTAGAGGGGAGGTACAAAGAAAAGTATGTTGATAAATAAAAATTTAATGTTGCGTTGAATTAACAAAAAGGGTCTACAACTAGGCTACCAATGAATTTGCATTTGTACAAGGGTTCGATTCCGTTTGAATTCCTTCACTATCGTATTTTGTGTGGACTTGGGACAGTACATGCAGATCAGGGGTTAGTCTCATTGAATGTGAATTCAGACTGAACTTAATCGAGGTGTGGGGACTACGACTAGGGATAAACCTATGTAAAGGTTCGGGGGATCCGTCGACCCTCCGGCCGGCAACGGCGGAGTTATTGGGGGTCTTGGAGCCCAATGTGAAAAATATGTTATATGCATAACTATTTTATTTTAAATTTTTCTTTGACATAGTAGCGTGGCTAACACTAGGTCTACTCTATTCTACTTAAATGAGTAATAATCCAACTCCATGAATATTGTGACACTTAAGCCAATAAATTTATTTTTATTAGATGTCAAACATTTAAGGTAGTTGGGTTGATGTACAAACATAAATACAATAGTAGTGATCCTTACTGTATAAGGTCATCCTTCGACTGTGTGGTTTCAATTATTTTTTTTATTAAATTTTTAACATTTTTTAAATTTATATTCAGACAAAAATAAAAGGGAATAATGATACATTTTTCATATATATAGGATTTCTATATTGTTATATTATGTGGGTTAATACATCGCGTGGGTCCCACAAACATCCTCCGCTTAGCCCCTCCAATCATAGAATTCTGGATCCGTCTCTAACTATGATGACGTTGTGTGAAATGCCACCCGTCGACAAAAAAAATAAAAGAATTCAACAATATTTTTTTTCTTTATATATATAGTTTGAAATCATGAAAATAAAATATGATTTTAAATAGAATATAAATATTACAGCCAATATTTATTTTTCTTTTTTTTTTTACCAAAAAGATTATATTATTAGTGACCATACCATACTACAACTAATGCCCCTAAGTTAGTTTAAGCATATCCTTCGTTAATATCAAAAGCACTTTACTTAGTCTTACCGCCGCCGCTACATTTCATCGCACCACCAATCAACGGCGAACCTCAACCCTCCCTATAGGCGTCAATCGCCTAGCGCCACATAACCTCCGTCCTCACCGTCTTCAGCAATTAACGCCGTCACCACCACAATCTCGCCGGCCTCACCACTACCTTAGCCAACTGACCACCTCGTCACCGACCAGTCCGTCGTACAAATATCCACGTCATATTAACGATCGCACTTACAAATTCCAATGACGAATGCCTTTTCATCGTCATAAAATTGTATACAATTAATTAACAAATTTTGAGGATTTTAGATATCCATAAATTCGTCGTTTGCGTTGCCTCTAGCTAAGACAAATATTTATAAAACATCCAAAAAAACAAAACTAATGATGACAAACATTAACGTCCCAAAAATTGGATCTTTGACGGCCCATTGTATTGAATAATGCAATAATCATTACGAACGTGGAAGACCTTAAACGATAAGCTTCCATGGCATGGCCGTCAGATACTCTTTCTTGGATTTTTATTTTTAAACCAACGACCGATCCGTACGATGTAACGAAGACACAACTCATCGACTCATCGTATATATAATATTTTATTCAAAAAAATATCAAAAAATACAACATATACTTCCATCGTTCCCCTTGATCCTTCTTCGTCCTCGCCTGTCCCTCTCTATTGCTTACATTTCCTATGTTATCTGATTGAATACTTTAATGTAATAACTACCCGGCCCTCACATATATATCGATGTTCTTGCATCACTATTCATTAAATATACACTCCAAGTTTGAATATATTCCCCCTTTTCTTTCAATCCAAATTGTGTAGTTATTCTGAAAATATGAGCAGCTGCCATAAACAAGGTAGGGCGAAAGCTTTCGTTTATCCTGCAGCGAATCCACCACCGGCCGCCGCAAGTGCGGCGGCGGTGCCTAACGGCGGCGGAAACACTGCTCCACCACCAAAGGTGGGTTTCGAACAGAGAGATGAAAAGGTGGTTGAGGGTCTACCTCCAAAGCTCACGGTTCGAGCTAGGGGTGATGATGGGTTTTGGAAGGGGTGGTACGTACATTTAATTAATCAATCAATTTTATATATCTATCTTCTTTGTTTATTAATATCTCTTCATGAATTCTTAATTATATATATATATATATATATAGAGATTTGATATGGTGCATACCCTACCGTGAGTACCCCGTGAGCACCGCACACATACTTCGCCTCTTTTCGCTCCAAAACGAAATTTTTAGCCCAATGTTAATCACATCCCCCTTACACAACAACATGATGATGTTGTAAAACAGATTCATCTTTATAAAAACACGCAAAAGATCGATAAGAACAATTTTTTTAATATCACATCCGTGTGATGCTTCTTATCGATCTTTTGCGTGTTTTTATAAAGATGAATCTGTTTTACAACATAATCATGTTGTTGTGTAAGGGGATGTGATTAACATTGGGCTAAAAATTTCGTTTTGGAGCGAAAAGAGGCGAAGTATGTGTGCGGTGCTCACGGTAGGGTATGCACCATAGCAAATCTATATATATATATATATATGTATATATGTTTTCATTTTATTTATAATTCTTGTATTTGTTGCAGTTGCGCTGCCTTGTGTTGCTGCTGTTTGCTGGACGTATGCTTCTGAGGCAAATGTCATAATGGTAGTATAATATAATGTAATGGACAGATGTACTTTGTGTAGTGGTACATATTACAAAAAATGTCTAAAGGATGATGATGATGATGAAAATAATAATAATAATAATAATAATAATAATAATAATAATAATAATAATAAATATATTCTATCATTTTAATTTTAGGAATTATACCTGCCATTGGATTGGGGACATTGATTGATGATCCATACATTTGAAATGAAGACATTTGTTAAATTAATTTAAAAATAGTAATTGCATCATATATAAGTTAACATCATTGAAAGCATCTTTATTTCTTCTGAGACTTGAGCTGTAAGACCTTTTCTTCTGTATCCTTTAGAGCTTTCCCATATTTCTCAATGAGCTGGAAGAACAACAATACAACAAAAAATTTCATAATTCACCATCATCATATATAAATATATATGATTATTTTTTTTAATAAATATAAACTTTTAATAACCTCGTCAACTTCCTCAGTAGACATTATAAAAGGTGGAGACATCATTGTATTATCACCGGCAACACGCACTAACATCCCATGTTTCTCACACATTGCTCCAAAATAAGCACCTATCCCTGAAAATAAATAAATAAAAAAATCATTTATATTTTCAGAAATTAGAAAAAATGTAATCACAATCTCATATATATATTCATATATTTTACATATTATGTATGTATGCATATACCCCATTCAGTAGGAAATGGATTATCTGGCGATTTGTTGTCAGTGAACTCAGTTCCAAGAATCAACCCAGTTCCACGTATCTAAATTAGAATTATATATATATATATATATGTAATCTATTTCAATACTAATTCAACAATAATAGAAAATTATATAACTTACCTCCCCAATGATGGGACTATCGGAATATGCCTTTATTCCCTGTTGAAATTTCGGGGCTATTTTATTTACTTGCTCCAGAATACTTCTCTCCCTGCAAATAATAATAATAATGAATTACAATAATAATAATAATATGTCAGTTTAACCATCAATCTTAATCTCTTAAAACTAAACATTAATTAATTAATACTTATAAATTCTCAGCGTCTCCAAAGCAACAGCACATGACACAGGATGACCCGAGTATGTAAATCCATGCGAGAAAGAACCTTCAAAGAGCCCAAAAAAAAAATAAAAAAAAAAAGTTTAGTTACAATTAATTAAGGTAATAATGCATTATTAATGATATTTATAATAAGATGGGAAAGGAATAAGCTAAATATTAATCTTGTAATTAATAGAATAGAACTAACCAAGCTTATTGCTCTGAGAATGAATAACATCATATACTTCTGGGCTCACAAGGACAGCTCCAATAGGCATATATGCAGAAGATAGTGCCTTTGTTGTGCATAATACAAACAAAAAAGAAATATATATATATGTGATTAAATATTAGAGAACTTCTGTCGTAACAATTTGGCTTCTGTATAACTTTGGCAACATCCATACCTTAGCCACGGAGACAAGATCGGGTTTGATGTCATACTTGTCGCAGCCAAACATAGTCCCGAGCCTTCCAAAGCCACATATTACCTCATCGGCGATGAAGAGAATGTCGTACTTTTTCACGACAGCTTGAACCTGAGCAGAATAATACAGGCAATGACGTATATTGTAAGATATACAAAGATTCAAGGGGACTATAGATACATGTATCTTTCTGGTATAATATTACATAATATAATGTAAGAGCATGGCTCAGATTGTGATGTAATAAATGGTGTGAATTATGTCTTTACCTTTTCGAAATAAGTAGCGGGCGGTGTGATCACGCCGCCAGCGCCGATAACTGGTTCGGCGATAAATGCAGCAATCTGAGAAATAAAATGGCTCGTCCTTCTATTTTCGGTTTTGTTTTTTTGCCATGAAAATCATTCATAATGCTCAAGGAATAGCTCATATGTTACCGTCTCAGGTCCCTCTTTCAAGATCAAATTTTCCAAGTTGTTTGCTAATCTCGTCGAGAATTCCTCCTCCGTTTCACCTGAAAGATTTCAATAGACAGAGTAAGAGAGAGAGAGAGAGAGAGAGAGAGAGATAGATTAGTCGCAGTCACTAAAAGTACCAGGAAGATGATAGCGCCAGTAGTGCGGGCAGTCGGTGTGCAACACAAATGGGGCGGGAAGATCAAACTTTTGATGAAGTGCAGGCAATCTGTTCTCGTCATATAGATTAACCAATGCAGACTACAAATAGTGAGTATTTGATTTGCAAATATGTATATAAAGTGTTAGATAAGACATACCCTGAAAGACTAGCTGCTATGAGTGTGGAACCATGGTATCTGTAATAAAAGTAGATGGAGACTGCTTATGATAATGAAGAAGAAGAAGAAGACTTTTTGTTGATTAAGACAGTCGAGTACTTACGATTTCTGTCGAGCAATGAACTTCTTTTTGTTCGGCCTCCCGAGAGCATTATTGTAATACCAAACCAGCTTCACCTGCGATTAATACAATATTCAGACTAGACTAGAAGTTGATAAACGATTTCCCCGCCTTTTAAATAGAACAAACCTGCGAATCATTGGCTTCTGAGCCACTATTTGAAAAGAAGACTCTAGCCATTTTACTAGCAGTGAACATATCAGTCAATTCCTTAGCAAGTTCCTTCATTTAAGAAAGAAACAATAAGGGGACAAGTGCTTATAATCAACGCAGAACACTTGAAAACTCACACAAGTACAAAAATACCAGGGCAGGCTTCGTAGTTCGGTTCCAAAACGAGTGGTAAAAGGGCAATGTGTTTAGCTGCTTTACAGCGGCGTTCACCAGTCGAGGCTCACTCCCGCCTGCAGTAACAGCAGACAAGGATGTAATAAACGATAAAGATTCCATTTTTATCAGTAGAAACTAAGCAAGAGCAGAGCACACTATTCTTTGAAGGTTTCAATCCTTTCGAGCTTAATGATCACCTAATGCTGTGCACCATATACCAGCAAGCGCATCGAGGTACCTTTTCCCTTTTACATCGTACACATAAGAGCCCTGCAATGAAAATACAATGGGCCAAGATATATTTCCGCAGCTTCTTCTACGATAATCTTTCGAATTAAAATTGGAACTGAGGAACCCTAATTGAAATTCACACCTCGGACCTCTCAATTACAAGAGGGTTTGCTTCTGTAGTTTGCCATCCAGCAGTAAATGGTGCCAACATGTCGTGCCCTTTGAAGCTGGTAAGGCGCAGCAGAGCGTAAATTGCTTTGATTGATTGAATGAAAAGAAAAGAAAAAAAGAAAAAAAGAAAGAGGGATCTTACTCTTTAACATCATCAAAATCCTTATGCGGAGATGCATCTGATGAACTATACAATTTTGTCTGAATCAACAACAGTCTTTGCAAGCTTTCACCAGGTATATTTTTCTAAGCAGATACACGAAGAATAAATACAGCAGATCAAGGTAGAGAGACAGCCATCGAAATAAAAATCAAACGAAGAAAAGCTTAAGTGGGCTTTTTCTACAAACCTGGCCGCGAGTCGAATGACGAAGAAGACGATGCATCGCTACCTTTTTCCCTCAGAAATACAATTTTCTTGAAATGTTTTGAGGAAATTGACCAAGCAAGCATGCAACAGGGAAACTCAGTGATGTATATTGAGACAGATATATATGAATGGGAAACAAGTGCATTGTTTGGTTCATGGGTTTAGAGATTTTTAAAGTTAGTTTATAGGATATTGGGGTGTTTGGTTCATAGGTTTATGTTTAAAGTTAGTTTATAGGATATTGGGGTGTTTGGTTCATAGGTTTATATAAAGTATGAGTTTACATAAACCAAGTTTAAACCCTTGTATAAGGGTTTAAATAAACACACCTCTCAGATGGGTTTATTTAAACACGTTAACCAAACAAACATTTTATTTTATATCCACTAATTAATTTTATATAAACCTTACTAACTTACTAACTTAAACGCTCCTAAATATAAACTCACGTACCAAACGAGGTCTGTTAAAGAGTGAGTGAGTTGAGGAAAGGTAGGTAGAAGATATATTGTCTGTCCGAGGAAAGAATCTTTCTCTGGAAATAATGTCCACATTCATTCATTGCTTTCTACCTTTCTACCTTTGGCAAATAAGGCTTATGTATGTATATAGTTTGCCTTGCCCATCTGATCGAATGAGTTTTTATTACAATACAAGTATTTGGCAAAGATTCTCTTCTACACGCACTTACGATTTGTGTGTACCATACCAACCCAATTCCCAATCAAATTGAAAAGCTTTGTATATATTATTTCGTCCCTTTTCTTTGAGAATTTGTATTAGCTGATATGATAATACCATGCTAAACATCTGCTATAAAAGTATTTTAATTTTATTACTAACTATTCCAATTAATTCTTGCAAGCTTGGTAAGGATGGAAGAAATTAATGGGACACAGCACAACGCGCCAGCATATGCTTTGCACTATGGATATTCGGCTAATTTCTATTTCCAACTCTAATTATTTATTAAATTTAAAGCGAGAATTAAAGTTTAAATACTAGACCATCCTTGATGTAGAGTTGTAGGTAGACGGAAGAACAATCTTGAGAGAGAGAGAGAGAGGGAGGGAGAGAGAGCTGAGCGATGGGTGAGAGCAGGGTCGACGATGGCACCAGAAACGACGTCGTAAGTGAGACTTCTCCATCGCTTGATCGGCCAGTTCGTGTGTATGCTGATGGGATCTACGATCTCTTCCACTTCGGCCACGCTCGTTCCCTCGAACAGGCTAAAAAACTGTGATTCCACTTCCTTTATACTTCTATTAGTCGATGGGATTCTGTGGGCTTTTTAGTTTGGGTTCTAAATTTTGTGAAGAAGTTTAGTGTAATATGTTGCTCGTTCAGTTGGAATTTTTGATTGTCAGGAGTTTGGTTTATTTTCTGAGCAGTCATCATGTATTATCTTCACTGGTCGCTTGCTGTTCAAAAGTTGGGATGGGATTGCTGTTGTTGTTATGTAAAGAATGTTTAAAGCTAAAAGAAGTGGAAAAGATCGAAGAAGAAAGCTATGGCTGATAGATATGATGTTTTCTGGCTTGCGGGTTTTAACAATGTCATGAAAATTCATTGACTTCTTAAATCTGAGTTCTTTCTTTGTGAGCTTTAAATAAAGTTGAAATCTTTTTGTGGTGCTGCGTGATTTTATAGTGTTGTTGCTATGTCTAGATCTATTCTTTACTTGTTGTTCTTTGTATTTTAGTTTTAGCTACTGTCATTGTTACTGATGATGTTGTATGTTTGTGCATAGGTTTCCCAACACATATCTGCTGGTGGGATGCTGCAATGACGAGGTAACACATAAGTACAAAGGGAAGACTGTAATGACTGAGGCAGAGCGATATGAATCCCTTCGTCATTGCAAGTGTGTTTTTTTTTCCATGTTGCCACTGCTTTTCTTTTTAGCCATGTGCATCTGTAGAATCTTGATCCCCTCATGTGTTTTTTTTGTCAAGCGAGTATATAGTGTGATTTATAACTGCAAACTAGAATGTCAACAAGCAAGTGAGCATAGGGGGTCTTGCTAATAATTGCTACAATGTTGTTGTCCTTTGTCAACAGGTGGGTTGATGAAGTTGTCCCTGATGCTCCGTGGGTCATCAATCAAGAGTTTCTGGATAAGCATCGAATCGATTATGTGGCTCATGATGCTCTACCGTAAGACTTTGTTCCTTGTACTATTATTATCACTGAAGTTTCAGGCAACAATGCCTTGATCGATTTGGATTCGATCATGTTGTTTGGGTTTTCTAATGAATATATTTAGTTTTTGCTGGATTATAGTATCCTAAATCCATCGATTCTGGTAAGGACAATTGAATGTTTGATATATATTTGGATAATTAACAAAATAGGTTACCGTATAAGACCACTTTGGCGGTCTTGTTGTATGCAGACTGAAATTGCTTACGCAGTTTAAGTTAGACTAGTGTGCTTTACCATCTCATGACTCTGAACTAAATGTTAGTGGGATATGATCCCTTTTATAGTTATGCTGATGCTAGTGGAGCTGGAAAGGATGTTTATGAATTTGTAAGCATATGCCACCTTATCCTAGTCTTTTCTTGTAAGAATTTCCCAGTGAAATTCTATTTTCTTTACCTATTTGTCAGAGTTATGCTACTCTTTTATACAGGTCAAAGCTGCAGGAAGATTCAAAGAAACCAAGAGGACTGATGGGATATCAACTTCTGATATCATTATGAGGATAGTGAAGGATTACAACCAATATGTGATGCGAAATTTGGATCGTGGGTATTCGAGAAAGGAGCTTAACGTCAGCTACGTTAAGGTTTACCCTTTCTGTTGTCCCTTAAAACATTCTTGTTAGCTTGGAATTAATATGTAAAGATATGTACTTTTTTAGTAATTTTTGCATCACATGATCAGGAGAAACGGCTAAGGGTTAATAGGAGCCTAAAGAAACTTCATGAGAAAGTAAAGGAGCATCAAGAAAAAGTGGGAGAGAAGGTCGTATTGTGTTTTTTTGCTTTTATTGTTCCTCTTTTAAAAGTTTGTACTCATTATCTTAACCTTTTTTCAGATTCAAACTGTTGCCAAAACCCGCAATATGTGGGTCGAAAACGCTGACCGTTGGGTTGCGGGATTTCTAGAGATGTTTGAGGAACGCTGTCATAAAATGGTGAGTAGCAACAACATTCTCTTCTTCTTTAGCCCTCGTAATAAATGTTATTAACATGATTCACCTCTAATTTAAAAAATTATATATCTCAGGGAACAGCCATTAGAGATCGGATTCAAGAGCGCCTTAAAGGACAGGCAGCAAATCATGGGCTTTCTAACAACGCTGATGAAAATTATTACTACGAGACTGATGAAGAAGAAGAATACTACGATGAGTATGAGAATTATGACAGCGACGAGAAGAAGTAAGTAGTATCCACTTTGTGCCGCATCATACGCCTGCTTTTGTGTGTTTGTTGTTTTTGGTTTTCTGTGGAATTTCTCTGCTGCTGTTTTTGGTTGCTTAAGTTGTATTGAAATCTTCGAATATTTTAAGCAAATTGTCTGAAAAAGAGCATGCAAATTATCCACTTCTAGACCACTTGAAGATTAGAGTAATAGAAAAAACATACACAAAAATAACAACTTTGTAGCAGCAACCTCTGAATCAATCGATGTTTCTGATGACATCTTCGATGAAAAGGTTCTGAGCCATGTAAGAAGAGCCACCTTCCATTAAAGCCAACCTGCTCTTCTCCTTCAACTCATTGACCTTCCTCCTCACACTACTCTCCGCCTCGTCCCTCATCAGCCGCCTTATCGCCGCCTCAATCTCCTCCGACCCTACAATCTCAGGTACAGTCTCACCGCTCAAATCCATTTTATAATCTATCATTATTTCCTCTGCAATCTCAAGCTCCCTAACCAGTAAAAATGCATTTTCTTGCTGCTCTGCATACAAAGGAAAGGTAGCCATGGGTACTCCGAACCAAATGCTCTCAAGGGTGGAATTCCAGCCGCAGTGAGAGATGAAGCCGCCCACCGATTTATGGGACAGAATCATCATCTGAGGAGCCCAACCGATCAATTTCCCCATCCCATTAGTCCTTTCTATAAACCCTTCTGGTAAAACTTCTTGAAAATTTTCGTACTCAGTGGGGAGCCAAACGCCTTTTCCTTTGTCCGCAGGCTTCCTCAACGACCACAAGAACCTCTGGCCACTGTTTTCGAGGGCCTTAGCAATCTCTCTGACCTGCGCTTCTTGAAAGCTTCCCATACTCCCGAAGCACAAGAACACCACCGACTTTTCGGGCTGATTGTCAAGCCATTTCATGATCTCATCGTCTTGCTGTGCGAATTTTGAATCGGCTCCCGAGTTTAGGATAGGCCCGACGGGGTAAACTCTAGGGCACGAACCATCTGCTCGCATGGAATCAATGGCGAAGGTTTCGAGCTCGTAGAATGTGTTGACCATGATCCCTTTGGCCTCCTTCAATCTCTTGCCATATCCCGCGAACCTACTGGCATTCTCACCGTCTCGTAGAAATGAATCCGGCAAGACTTTAGCAGGAACTGGCTTGGAGAACCAAGGAACAATGAGATCCCCACGAGTTAGTTCTTGAATGTCTTCAAAATTTAGGGACGATAGGTGATAGAACATCCCAAGCACACAAGTTCCAGAAGTAAAGAAAACATAAGCCGGGATTTTGAATTCACGGGCCACGTTGTTGAAAGTAATGCAGAACATATCAAGAACGAGCCCGGCTAGCTTCGCGTTGGGTTCAGACGGGTTTTCAAAGAGGCTTGAGACGATTTCTCTTACATGAACAATCTGCCTGTCTATGTAATCGAACATGAACGTAGGAGAAGCACTGTTCATGGAAGATTCTCCGACGGGTAAGTTGGTGAAACAGAGGCGCGAGCATGTGTTTGATGAGACCCTTCGGGCGTAGGTATCCGTCACTCGGTCGTTTGGGAATTTCATGATTAGGACGGTGATGAGGAGCCTTTCGTCTCGATCGAGTAAAAGCTTGGCCATCTCCACGGTGGAGACTAAGTGGCTGATCCCCGGCGACGGGATGAACACTAACTCGTACTTGCTCATCGTTTAGTAATGTAATGAAGTGTAAATGTTTATCTTGTCCTTGGAAATATACTGTCTTGTGACTCATGGGATAAGAAAGATGTGCATACATATACATACATATATATAAGATGTGGCCTTGACGAGCAAATGACGATGAGGGCTGCTGTGGGTGGTCATCGTTTGTCTTTCTCTTTTTTGACTCTTTCTGATTATTGCTGGTAAGAAAAGGACGTGAGCTTTGGTTTTTTTCAGACCTTTTGCTGGTGATCATCTCTATGTATCTGTAGGTCGATCGTTCTTCTAGAAGCTTGCCAAAAAAAAAATATAAAAAAATTCAACCTTTTACAGGCAGTAAATCATGTTCTTTCTTTACAAAGGTGATGGAAGAAATTATTACTACGAAAAGAAACTGATGAAGAAGAAGAATACTATGGTGGTGAGTATGAAAGAAGAAGCAAGTCATATTCAGTACGTGCCACCACAATCGCTTTTTGGGAGTTTGTTGTTTCTGTGATATTTTTCTGCAGCTGTTTTTGGTTGCTTAAGTTTTATTGGAATCCTTCAATATTAATACAAGCAAATTGTCTGAAAAACACACACTAAAGTAACAACTTTATTGCAGCAGCAACCTCATAATTAATCAATCAATCGATGTTTCTGATGACATCCTCGATGAAAAGATTCTGAGCCATGTAAGAAGAGCCACCTTCCATTAAAGCCAACCTGCTCTTCTCCTTCAATTCATTGACCTTCCTCCTCACACTACTCTCCGCCTCGTCCCTCATCAGCCGCCTTATCGCCGCCTCAATCTCCTCCGACCCAACACTCTCAGGTACAGTCTCACCGCTCAAATCTATTTTATAATCTATCCTTATTTCCTCTGCAATCTCAAGCTCCCTAGCCAGTAAAAACGCATTTTGTTGCTGCTCTGCATACAAAGGAAAGGTAGCCATGGGTACTCCGAACCAAATGCTCTCAAGAATGGAGTTCCAGCCGCAGTGGGAGATGAATCCGCCCACCGATTTATGGGACAGAATCATCATCTGAGGAGCCCAACCGACCAATTTCCCGACCCCATTAGTCCTTTCTATAAACCCTTCTGGTAAAACTTGTCCAAAATTTTCGTACTCACTGGGGAAGGAAAGGCCTATTCCTTTATCCGCAGGCTTCCTCAGTGCCCACAAGAACCTCTGCCCACTCTTTTCGAGGGCCTTAGCGATCTCTATGACCTGCGCGTCTTGAAAGCCTCCCATAGTCCCGAAGCACAAGAACACCACCGAGTTTTCGGGCTGACTGTCGAGCCATTTCATGGTCTCATCGTCTTGCCGTGGGCTTTTTGAGTAGGTGCCCGAGTTTAGGATAGGCCCGACGGGGTAAACTTTAGGGCACGAACCATCTGCTCGGATGGAGTCGATGGCGAAGGTTTCGAGCTCGTAGAATGTGTTGATCATGATCCCTTCGACCTCCTTCAATCTCTTGGCATATCCCATGAACTTATTCATCAACTCATTACCATTTCTTACTAATTCACCTGACAAGACTTCAGCAGGGACTGGCTTGGAGAAGCAAGGAACAATGAACTCCCCGCGAATTATTTCCTTAATGTCTTCAAACTTTACCGACAAGAAGTGATAGAACATCCCAAGCGCACAAGTTCCGGCGGCGAAGAAAACGTAAGCCGGGACATTGAATTCGCGGGCCACGTCGTTGAAGTTAGTGCAGAACATATCAAGGACGAGCCCAGCTAGCTTCGCATTGGGTTCAGAAGGGTTTTCGACGAGGCTTGCGACGATTTCTCTTACATGGACAATGTGACTGTCCATGTAGTCGAACATGAAAGTGGGGGAAGAAGCACTGTCGGTGGAAGATTCTTGGACAGGCAAGTAGGCGAAACTGAAGCGAGAGCAAGCGTTTGATGAGACCCTTTGAGTGTAGCTATCCATCGCAACGTCGTCGTTTGGGAATCTCATGATTAGGACGGTGATGAGCAGCCTTTCGTCTCTATCGAGCAAAAGCTTGGCCATCTCCACGGCGGAGACTAAGTGGCTGATGCCCGGCGCCGGGATGAACACTAACTCGTACTTGCTCATCGATTAATAATGTATAAATGTGCTTATCTTCTCTGTTTTGTGAATCATGGGATAAGATGTGCAGATCGTATATATACGTAATTTGTTTGTGGTCATATTTTTTCCCTTTTTTTTTTTTTTGACTCTTTCTGATTATTGCTGGTGGTGAGTCAAGGACATAGTACGTTTTCTTTTCTTCCTTTTCTTTCTTTTTTATTTATTTTAAACTTTGCTTGTAATATCTCTACCTACCGGCTACCTGTCGGTCCATCGTTCTTCTAGAAGCTTGATTATCTTTGATTTATTTTTATTTTTTATTTTAATGTCGCGAGGTATCTCACTAGACCTGACTATGACCTAGTCCTTAAATATCGGCGTGAGCTTTGCGCCACACAGACCTGACGGAGGCTTAATTGTGCCACACACTCCAGTGGTGGGACTAATCCCCAGGGTCAGATGAATACGTCCCAAATCCATCTGACAACGATAGTCATGAGAAATAAATCACATGGAAACTACTCAAGAAATTATGGGAGGGGGAATTCGATTTCACGACCTAACCCACAAATACTTACCAAAAGGATTATCATTGATTCATTTGGATACTTTACGGCTGTTTTTTATTTTTTGACATGGTAAATTTTTAAAAAAAAAAAACATCTATTCATACAGAACGTCTATATATTTTCTTGTATGTCTAACTATGATGGTTCTTCTATGTGTTTTTTTTTAATTCTATTAGCCGGTAGGTAGAGATATTACAAGCAAGTATATTACTTGTACTATGTTATAATAATCCAAAAGAAGAATTGAACAAAGATTCAAGAAAGCTACAAAAAATAAAGTAATGTTGTCATGATACTATTAAAAAGATAATTCATTGATAAGAAACATACAGTTTTAGGAATGAAGTCATCATGCAAATGATAAAAGCTAATTAATGACATTTTTTAAGGTTACTTCTAATATATTACAAGTTTTTATGTTTACGTCTACTTAATATAGTATATTTATTGGTATTCTCCAAGGCGATGAAACTATTCGCCTTTGTTTGGTTCATAAGTTTAAGACATTTTAAAAGTTAGCTTATATCATATTGAGGTGTTTGGTTCATATGTTTATATAAAGTATGAGTTTACATATACCAAGTTTAAATCCTTGTATAATGGTTTAAATAAACACGCATCTCAGACGTGTTTATTTAAACCCGTTAACCATACACATATTTTATTTTATATCCATAAATTAGTTTTATATAAATCTTACTAATTTAAACCTTCCTAAATATAAACCCACGAACCAAATGAGCCTTTTAACATTTATTTAACAACAAAATGTTTTAAGCACAAGATGGCATTCTGGCCCAAGTCAGCTTAATGGTCTGAGGAGAGCAGCCCATCTCATCATACCCTTAACTAAAACCCCTCGTCTTGAAAATGCAAAATATATAATTATAGAAAATAAAAATATTTAATTATAGACTAACATATCTATTGTTACCATGTGTTATTATGTGTTATTTTTGTCATTTTTGGATGTATGGGCGTGGTCCATTAATGCCGACCACCATCGCCAGTACGACTGTGGTCCATCCCTATCTACTATGTACCATAATAATAATATCAACATTTTCTAAAACCAAATTGATGGACGAAAATAATGTATTTATGTAATTATTTCATGTAAGATTTAATTTACGTTATTAAACTATTTTCAACTCTTTTTTAAAATGGGTCACTTCAATATATACGTGAATAGACTCAACTCTTTATATAAAAACAAAATAAAACTTCTACGATGCCGACACGTGGCTGCATATGTTTTGTTATATTCGATGTAAAGTTAAATGTGTTAATACAACAATCCAAGGTTTAGAGAGTGAGAGTATTAATTGTCATAAAGTAGATTCTCCTCGCATGCATGACATGTGTTTAAACTGTTGGATTGATATATTAACGAATAAGATATTTTCGTAATATCTTTTTTTTTTGTCATTATAATCCCATAACTTTAGTAACATTATATTAGAGAACTAAGATTCGAATTTAAAGGTATAACAGAAGAGAAAATCTTGAATTACGGCGCTATTAAAATAAAAGAAAAGTATTCGAGAACTCATATAAAATGAAACAAAAAAAAAAACATATAAAGCAAAATAAAATAATAATGCAGTTGTTTTATTTATGATCATTACTTGTGTATGAACACCTATATTTCATATTAAATAAACTAAATTGATGACCGTGACATCCTTCGACGTAACGACTCAATAAATACGAAAATATATATGGAAACTATCTTAACGAAAAAAAACAAAATCGTCCCCACATGGGATATGTTCGCCAAACCTAATTATCATCGAATTTATTTAAATCAAAACTACAATATAATTTAATAATTCCTCCCTCGTGCATCTATTTAAATAATAACAATCCTCTCCTATATAGCTACATTATTATATTCATCCATATTTTCTCATCTTCTCAATTCATTAGAATATGTCTTTCAAATTCACTATGACGTCATCCACAACTCCGCTACCATCGACACCGCCGACCACCGCCGGAGCACCTCGCCTGCCCGTCCCTGGGACACACGGTTGGCCTCTGATAGGTCCCCTCAGCGACCGCCTACAATACTTTTGGTTCCAAGGGCCGAGCAACTTCTTCAAGAAGAGAATCGAAAAGTATCACAGCACAGTTTTTAAGACCAACGTGCCGCCGACGTTTCCTTTCTTCGCCGGAGTGAACCCTAACGTTATCGCTTTGGTGGATGTGAAGTCTTTCTCCCATTTGTTCGATATGGAGCTCGTCGACAAGTCGAATGTGCTCGTAGGAGATTTCATGCCGAGTGTGAAGTACACCGGCGGTTTGAGGGTTTGTGCCTATCTTGATACCTCCGAGGCTAAGCATGGCCAAGTAAGTACGTTAAAAATAATAATAACATTGATGATAAGGTTAGAAATTGGGGTGACATAGATGTTAATTATTTGTCTATTATTAGTCTTGTCATGTGTATCAATTGATTTTTATTCGTAGATTCTTTATAAGAACCAAAAAGGACAAACACTTTTAAAGCTAATGTTTTTTTTTCCCTAGATTATGAAACTATAGGGGAAGGGAAGATATTTTGTGAAAAGATAAAAGTGCATTGTTGGGTATGAGTTATATGTTATCTATCACCATTTTGTTAGTTACATCATCGTAGATAAGTGAAGTTCCTCGACCACATGAGTTTTTACAGTTACGTACATATGGAAAGGAAAAAAAAAAAGAAGTTAATTTTAGTTAGAATTTTCTCCTTGTTTCCGTTCTTGTGTTTCCTTTTTTCCTTTTTCTTCCCTTCACCCATATATATTATATATGTATATATATATATATATATATATATATATATTGATAAAAATAGAATATATGAAAAAATATCTAAAATGTCTAAATTATGCATAAATGTTAAGAGGGATTCATATTACTATACTGCCCATTGAAATTATTATTAAGAATGTCACTGATGTATATAGAACTTAGAAGTGATCGCATTAATTTGTTAACTCTGATGGCGGGTCCTAGGTCCCGAAATGGATGTACACTAAGTTATGGACACAGAGACCTAAATGTTGAAACCTGTGTTGAGGTAACAATGAACCCAACACAGATAGCACAGCGGAAGTGTTTAAAAAACTGTATAGGAAAGGGCGATCGACACGAGCTTTAAAATTGTGCAGCAAGTTGTAAAACTTGCTGCATGCCTCAGGGCAAAATTCCACTATAAAGATGGATTACAAAAAACCAAGCCTAGAAAAGACGAATCTTACGATCCTACAAAACTACAAAGTCCTAAGACTTTTGCAAAATGAAAACTAGGCTAAAACATAAAGCTCGGGCTCGCTCCCATCGTGTATACTCGTTTCGCTTTCAAAGATCTCGCTCAGTGTCTCTATGTATTGCTCCGTGTAAGCGCTTATCCAACCCGGCAAAGTGAAGTCCCTTTATATAAGTCTTCGACTTGGGAATGACTTCACAACTTCCACTAACTTCCACCACTCGTCTACTAACGTCCACTACTCGTCCATTAGATGGATAGAATAAGTCTAAATGACTTAGTCTTGACTTGAGCTCCAATTCTCCTATTTTTAGTAAGTTCCACTCTAAGACTCGTTCCAGCTTATCCACACGTATTCCACACGTTTATTGAACCATTCCAGCACTTATCCAAGTCCTGCACATCAATAGATAAAGCCACAAAAATAGATTAAACAGTTTTTAGGGATGAAAGATAAAATCGAAGGTTGACCAATTCACAGACAGCAATGTTGACTGGAATGTGGTCCCAATATTGTCAACGTTGAGCTAGTCAACATTAACAATCTCCCCCTTTTTATCTTTCTTCCCAAAACCGTTGCAGAAGTTAGACGAAGTGAAACTCCCCCTGAAGGCAAAGTATACTCAACCACAAGACAATCAAATATGGTTAGAGCATAAAACAGAATAGTCACTAAACTATTCAAAGTACTTAAAAATAGTACAAAGCCGATTCCTAGAGGTCCAGAGATAAAATCTGCAAAAAATAAAAAGGTCACACGCAAGCAAGCAAACCACTAAAGAAAAGCAGATTAGGCATGCAAAAACACAAAAGAAAATCATGCACAAACATATAAGACCGAAGTCTAAAAATCCAGACTCTGGATCGAGTCCTCTGCTTCCTCAGTTCCTTCTTCCTGGTGTTCTCCTTCTTCATTTGTGACTCATTGGTCTTCCTGTTCAGCCCTAGCTTGATTTTCACCATCTCCCCCTGAATCTTCAGCATCTCCCCCTGAGTTTTCAGCTTCTACCTCTCCCATTGCTTCTGCCTCTCCCCCTTTTTGGGAAGAAAGTATGCTCCTTAGAGTAGTAAGCTGCGTTGTCAGAAAGGTGATGGTTTCCTCCAGACACCGAATCTGTCTCTCCAGATCTGATGTTGGTGCGGAAGTTGACCCAACATCATGGCCAACATTCTGAGGGTCTTGCCATGGGAGATCAATCACCCTATTTGGACCAGCTAGATGATAGTGCGAGATAGGATAGGTTCCTTGGTGATGTACCACTTGATCTCTTCGGGTAGGTTGGAATCCACCTCGGATTAATAGCCCATAGATGATCGAGGGGAATGGAAGAATTTCTTTGCCAACCTTCTCGGCTTGATAGGCAAGCTGATTTAACACAAGCTCTCCCCAATTCATAGACAGATTGTGTCCGAGAGCATAGAGAAGTTGTGCCATATTCTCAGCCACTCGAGTATCATTCTTAGTCGGCAACCAATTACAAATGCCAACTTTGAACAAAACTGAGTAAAGAGAAGTCAAATAGCTTACAGAAAAATTCCCTTCCCATTGAGTCACTCTACCCCCAGTAATAAAAGACACCACCTCATCATTATCATACTCAACACCCATCTCAACCTCAGGAGTCTCCAAAAATTCATTAATAGCTCTAGAAGAAAAATCATAAAGTCTACCCCGAAAGAAAACTTTCCCATATTTTCTAGAGCCTGGTTCATTGACACTAGAGGAGAGATTAGCATATACCTCCCGGACTACTGTATCGCAGTAGGTCCCTAAACTCCTCACCATTTTTCCCAATTGCCTTGATTCAAGAAATTGCAAAACGCCATAACGTCTGAAGCTGGACACGTCTACCACCCTTTCAACTCTGAGCATTCTCTGGCTGAGAGACTCCCACAGCTCCTCGTTTCGTGGAGCATAAAACTTCCTGTTCGGCAACGGCGTCTCCCAATCAGAGTCAGATGTTGGGTTGGAGTCTGACTCAACATCTTTGTCAACATTTCTTCTTGGTGGTTGTGAACTTTCAGCCATTCTTGGACGTTTAGAGGGCTTTTGTCCCGACAGAACAGGTCGCTTTCCGGCCTTCCTCTTTACCCTGTTGAACACAGTACTTAATAAATCATCATCACGAAAGAAGTCGTCATCTTCTTCTGGAGGAGGAGGAGTCGGCGAGGCTTCAAGAGACTCGGATTCTGAAGAAGATTCTTCTCCCCCTGAAACATTGAAGTCTTCATCTGAACTGTCAGTGAGGATGATTATATCTGAAGAGGATCTTGGAGTTGGATCTGCATCCCTCGTCTCCTGGGTTCCTTTCATTGTCACCAAAGTCTCTATAATAAGGTCATCTTCGGCGGCAATTTTGGGTTCGTTCAACGTGTGGATCTCAACGTCTTGATTTGATGCGGCTTCTTGAGGAGTTTTCGCGACTTGTTCAGCAGGGGACTCTTGAAAATTAGGGTTCGTCGCCGCTGAACCTGCCGGAATGTCGTCACGAATCTGAAGAGGGGGCACGTACGGGATATTATCGAGTATCGCCGGAATCGCCTGCAAAGGAACGGCATCGTACACTATCTCGTCGAATGTTGGGTCAACATTCTGAGACTGGTTAGAGGGTGAGTTTGACATGGAGAAATCACAAGGAGATTCAAGAAATTGATGTAGAACTGAATGGGTAACCCTGAATTTTATCAGAACTCTTGAAAACACAGAGAGAATTTTGCAGAGAAAGAGCTCGAAATATGCAATTAAGTGTTTGCGAAAGTGAAGATACTTCACAGCTGAGCCAAGTATAAAAAAATCTCTGTTTTTCCAACGGTTAAAAATGAAACGGTCAAAACATTAATTGAAACCCAGAGAAATAGTGTAGAATGAGTAGACGTGAGAGAGAAACTACTCGTTAGAAGCCTAAAAACGATTAAAAAAACAGTTTAATTCAAGAAATAGTCAAAAACTGTTAAAAAAAAATCGTTGAGCTAAAATAGGAACTCAAAGTCACTAAAAATCAGGAGCAAGTCATGGTTCAGTGAAAAATAATAAGTCAAAAATCAAAGTAGAGTCAAACGATACTTACCGATTTAGATAACGTTGATGAGCACATGAGACAAGCGTAGCCGGCTGTTCTTCAAACTAATGTAATCTGAGAGATATATATACTAGACACTGACACATGCAATCCTAAGACTAATGCAAATAAACGGGAAAAGGAAAAACAAAAAAATGTAGCATAATCAAACTGACAGTCACATATATTGCCCTAACATGAGACTCAACATTCTTACTCTGAATTCTGAGACTTTTCTGCCCGACTTCCTCAACTCAATTTTCTTTCATTTTCTGCCCTTTCACCTTAGATATTGATTCTGAATTATTGTGCACTGCCCTTATTCCCTAAACATCAAGGTTTGGCTTTTTGTCACAAAGAATACATCGTCACCGCGAATGCCGTGTACCTAGGGATACTTATTACCAAAACCTATCTTGAAAAAAGGTTTATGAGCCTGCTTTTTGCACGGGATTGGGTCATTTCAGAAAACGGTTAAGGTGGGTTGAGTCATTTCACAGAATAACAGAGAGAACATATCAAAGCAGTAACAATCAAATTTGACATATGCTATGTCGATCCAAATGTTGGACCAACATTCAGACACACTGATGCAGACCTATGGATTTTTTAAGGTCGGAGAACCTTTCAAAATCCAGTGCTTTCGTAAATATATCAGCTAACTGATGCTTAGTATCTATATGCTCTATTCTAACTAACTCTTTTTCGACCATATCTCTCAGAAAATGATGCCTAATATCTATATGCTTGGTACGTGAATGTTGAATAGGATTTCTAGAAATGTTGATGGCACTTAAATTATCACAATACATGAGCACTGACTCACACTCTAAGCCATAATCACATAGCATGCTATTCAACCACATAAGCTGAGTACAACAACTACCCGCAGCTACATATTCAGACTCAGCCGTAGAAAGAGAAACACAATTTTGTTTCTTACTATACCAAGATACAAGATTATTACCTAAGAAGAAACAGCCGCCGCTTGTACTCTTGCGGTCATCTTCATCACCTGTCCAATCAGCATCGCTAAATCCTACAAGATTCGTGTTAGTATCCTTCGAAAACCATAAGCCTAAGCTACACGAACCACTCACATATCGAAGTATACGTTTAACAGCATTTAAGTGAGAAACTTTAGGCTCAGACTGATATCTAGCACACACACAAACGCTGTACATAATATCGGGTCTACTCGCTGAAAGATATAGCAAACTGCCTATCATGGAACGATATAATGTTGGGTCAACATTCTGTTCAACATTATCTTTACTAACCTTTTGTGTTGAACCCATAGGAGTTTTCATTACCTTTGCAGTGTCCAGCCCGAACTTCTTTACCGTGTTCTTCGCATATTTCTCCTGAGACATGAAAATGCCGTCGCAACACTGCTTAATCTGTAATCCTAAGAAAAAAGTTAGTTCCCCAATCATACTCATTTCGAACGTGGAATTCATAGCATGTACGAATTGGTCTAACATAGATTGAGAACTAGAGCAAAAAACAATATCATCTACATAAATTTGAGCAATTAAAATATTTGCACCAACTCTTTTTACAAAGAGTGTGCGATCTGCTTCGCCTCGGTTAAACCCAAATTCAAGTAGGAACGTAGTAAGCCTACCATACCAAGCTCGAGGTGCCTGCTTTAGACCATAAAGTGCTTTCTGCAACTTAAAAACATGATTAGGAAACCGAGGATCTTCAAATCCTTTTGGTTGCTCAACATATATTTCTTTATCTATATAACCATTCAAGAACGCACCCTTTACATCCATTTGATGTAAGGTAATGTTGAGGCAACATGCAATAGCAAGCAATAACCTAATCGATTCTAGTCTAGCAACGGGGGCAAACGTCTCATCAAAATCTATACCCTCGACTTGTGTATAGCCTTGGGCAACTAAACGTGCTTTATTTCTAATCACTCTACCATGCTCATCAGACTTGTTTTTAAAAATCCACTTAGTGCCTATGACATTAATGTCTTTCGGCCGTGGAACCAAGGTCCATACCTGGTTTTTCTCGAACTGCAAAAGTTCCTCTTGCATGGCATTGATCCAAAAACCCTTGAGAGCTTCAAGAACGTTTCTAGGTTCAATTTCAGAAACAAAACAGTTAAAACGTACCTCATTGTACACGGAATTCATGCATACATTTTTTACCATTGCTTTGTAGTCCTTCCGTGGCTTGTCCCTGGTCTTACGTCCTTCATTGAGTTCACCAATAATCTGGTCAGTATGATGATCTTTCTGTATTCTGGCAGGCGGATCTCGTCGAACTTCGCTGGGTCCTTCCTCAGTGGTCTGTTCAGGGGCTGATGTTGAGTCTGGTGTTGGCTCAACATTTTGCTCCACATTTGCTTCTGTCCCATCAACAGCTTGAACAATATCTGTAATATCAACTTGAGGAGAATTTCTGCTAAGATCAGAAGAGTCATCAAACACAATATTCACAGATTCCTGAACAGACATCAGTCGAAGATTATAAACATGATAAGCACGGCTATTGGAAGAATAACCCAAGAAGATGCATTTATCACTTTTTGAATCGAATTTATTCAAATATTCATGATCATTCAGCATGTAACAGTGACACCCAAAGACATGAAAATATTTGACAGTCGGCTTTTTCCCTTTCAAGAGTGAAGTTTTCTTAGTATCATGCCGAAAATACACTCGATTCGAAATATGACATGCAGTATTCAAAGCTTCAGCCCAAAACCTTTTCGAAAGATTCTTAGATTGCAGCATCACACGAGCCATCTCCTGTAATGTTCTATTCTTCCTTTCGGCCACCCCATTTTGTTGGGGTGTCTTAGGAGAAGAGAACTCATGAATTATACCTTTCTTATCACAGAAATCATTGAAAATTGATTCTCAAATTCTCTACCATGATCAGATCTAATACGAAAAATAGGGGCACTATGATTATTCTTAATCATGGAAAATTGTTTTTTGAAAAATTCAAATGATTCAGATTTTTCCCTAAGAAAAAATATCCATGCATATCTAGAAAAATCATCAACCAACACATAAGCATATTTACGACCACCAATGCTATCTACTTCCATGGGACCCATCAAATCCATATGAATCAATTGAAAACAATGAGCAGTTTTGAAATGTTGAGCAGAATGTTGGTCAACATTATGACTGGCATGAACCTGCTTACCCTTAAGACATGGCTCACAAATAACCTTACCAAACTCCTTAAGCTTAGGAATTCCTCTGATTGCTTCATGTTTGATAAGCTGCTCCAATGTTCGATAGTTGACATTGCCCAATTTGTAATGCCAAAGGATCACATCATCCTCGGCCTTCGAGAGTTGGCACACTCCTTGGATCCTGATTTGTCACCGACTAAATAGCAGTTGTCGCTAGATCTTTTCCCTACCATGACACAAACATTATTGCTGTTAAAAACCTCACAACAATCCTTGTTGAACCTTACCTCGAGGTCGTCGTTGCATAGTTGACTTATGCTAATCAAATTAGTCACAAGTCCGTCGACGTGTAGAACATTGCTTAGTTTCGGAAAATCGGGAACATTCAACTTGCCGCGTCCGAGAATCCGTCCTTTTGCACCTCCTCCAAACGTCACAGATCCACTATTCACATTCGAGTAGTGAGTAAGGAACTCCTTGGTGCCCGTCATGTGACGTGAACATCCACTATCAAAGTACCATAAACCTGTCACGTTAGCTCGCAAAGAAGTATAGACAACATTGCATTTAAGTACGAACTTCTCTACCCAGATCCTTTTAGATGTCACAACAGTATTATGATCACCAGAAATTGAAGAAGGGTTGTCTGAAATTTCTCCAGACATACTTGTCAACACTGATTTCTCAATGTTGAGAGGTATGTTGGACGACATTTCAGTCAACATAGATTTCTTCGAAATCTCCTTTTTTCATTTCCAGCAGAACGGTTTAATATGTCCAGGCTGTGAACAAAAATGACATTTGAAAGATCTATTCTTCGGCTTATTGGCAGCATGCTTGGAGTTTTCCTTAACAAAGACAATCTTAGGTTGATAGTTATCAACAGAATTATGATCATCAAGAACAGGTTGTGAATTATATCCTAAACCATGTGTATCTGAAATACCTAACGACAATACCTCATCCAGGGTTGATTTTCCTTTGTTCAATCTCGAGAACGTCTCGTCAGCTTTATCAACTTGCTTTTGAAGTTTGTCGATTTCTTTGTCTTTTCGAGTCAGAACAGCTTCCATCTTGTTCATACCATCAATAAGGTTTTTGATCATCTTCTCATCTTTCTCATTTTCCTCGGTTAGGGTCTTGACGAATTCCTTCAGTTCCGAGTTTTTCTTCTTTTCCTTTGAATATTCATCGGACAACTGTTTGAAGGCATCATCCTTCTGAACTTGCTCTGGAACTTTAGGTTCTTCACCTGCATCATCTGAACTCACATACCCATCAACACAGTTTGAGTCATCATAATCAAAAATAATATATTTCTCAGATGTTGAGTCCAATGTTGACTCAACATCAGTTACCGCCGTGAAGCCGATATGATGATCTTCGTCCTCTTCGTTGTCTGAGAAGGATTGAATGGTTACAGATGATTGCTTAGTCTCCTTTGCACACGGTTCTTCAACTTCATCGTCGGAAATTTCGACCCAAAGTGATTTCCCACGCTTGCGAAGGGTGTTCGCACATTCATTGGCATAATGGCCCCAACCCGTGCACGCATGACACCTTACTGACTCCCATTTGATATTCTTTTTCTC